>JACEFZ010003725.1:0-317500 GCA_014155875.1 Cepaea nemoralis | reverse complement strand
GTCCCTCTACTCTGACGAAAATGAATATTACCAGGACTAGGATAGTGTCACCCCTGAGATAATTGGCGGAATTATTAGTCGCATCCAATCAGTGGATTGATGGTACCCGGCATTGGAAGGTCTAAGTGACATGTTCCTATGTATTACTACCTTCCCCTTTTTCTTTTCCCCCAAATTTTCTTGTGAGTCTAGAAATATGATTTGTACATGTTTTTGTAGGTGGTGGTTTAATGGCCTAACTGAAAAGAATTCATGATCTAATAAGTTCAATATCCTGGTGGTCGAATGGCTTACTTGAGATGTGTCCTGATCAAAGAACCTCAGTTTCCTAAGGGTCGAAGTCATCTGTGAAATATGAGTTAATTCGCCTTTTTGCAACAAGAAGAGTGAACAACCACATGCATGTAATCACCACTATGAGATCCTAGCCACCCCAGCCAGTGGAAATGTGAACCGGCAACTGCTGTTTCAAATGTTTTCTAGATTCAAATCAATAGAAGGGAGATCAAAAGACTTACAGTGTTAGTCCAATAATCGAAGAAGATCAACGTCGTTTTCTTGTGCAAGTACATTGTCGATGGATCCATAGTACCAATAATAGGACATTGTAATTAAGAACCTCTGATGGTTTCGAACATATTAATTAATAACCTGTGTTGGTTTGAAACATTTTAGTTAGTCTAAATGTAATAATTGGTTTTACCAAATATATCTTTCTTTGAGATTGTTAGTTTTGTATAATGATATGCCCTAGAACATATACCCCTTGTTTCTATTCACTATAATATTGTGATTTTCACACGGATTTGTTCAATTTCTTGTCGACTTTAGTGTAACTTGTTGTGTTGTAATATGTGTTAATATTACATTAGTTATCTACATTTCGGGAGAGTTGTGTGTGGCGGGGATCCTACTAACCTTTTAAGTTTTAACTATCTTACATACCCCACTAGACATAACTACCATCTACTCCGTTCCTATAACAACTATGCTTACTAGTACAACTAATTCTGCGTTTTCTGCAACTATTGCAACTTACTATTTAAAAAAAAAAGTCAGTTGCATATCCTTTTTACGATGTCGCAGTCAACACCATCATTTGTTATTGTTGTGATCTATTGGCAGGTATACATTCTAGTTCCACATTCAAAATTATTGCTAATATTAACAACTTTTAAGTCATAACTACTCAAAGAGTATTCTTAGCAAGATGGAAAAAGGAATGTTTCGTGTAGAATGGCTTTTCTGGCTTCAGAGGTCACAGACTGTGTAGGGATTGTTTGCCCTGGCTATGTGGAAGTTCGGGGAAATTGACAGGCTGATAGGCTAGTAGGAAATACACCTCTTGGTTGTAGATTACCTATGCACACGGGGGATTTGTCCAAGTGCCTGTGGGAACAGGTGGAGAAGACTAGGGAACAGACTGAGAGCCCGTAAGTGGAAATAATGATATTGCCGGGGATCGGCAGGAGTGTTGGAAGGTACTCAAAACGTATCGCTGGCTGTTAAACGAGGGGACGGAGAGCGTATGCGAATTTCCTGAGTGCAGTGATGCCGGTTCTGAGCTCAACTAAACTCAACACAAGGTATAACTATTTCCCATTTTTCGCTATCAATTTTTGTCAGATCTAAACCTGCTTTTTGTCTGGCACTGTATCTGCTGAGAACGGGGAAATGAAGCGAGATAACCAGTTCTCATCATCGCAGCCTTTCCTTCCCATACATTTGTTAAAACACATGAACACTTTATGTCGCTATTGGTCAAACAAAATAACCATATCACGTGTGAGTGTTGAATATACAACAAAGTCTTGAAAGACAGATGTAATAATTAATCACTACGCTACAACGGCGCCTTATAGACAACCAACTTATAAAGTTACAAATATAACAACCTAACTTGATATGGCCGATGTTGCATAGCAGAAACACAATATCTGTACACATGTACACTATCACCGATAAACTATACGGATCCAATATTTACGGGATTGCTTGGTGGCCGAGGAAGGGGGGGGGGGGTGTTGTGGCCTAGTCAAGCTCCCCTTTTAAGCATCGGTTATAAGTGAAGTCCATGATTTTGTGATTTACTATTCTTTCCTTAATCTGTTCTCATTCGAGATAATTCTAAACAGAAGTGGTTGTATTTCCTAGTCTCTGCTCTTTGGGTTCGGTTGGGTATTATGGGGCACACTCAGATTGTCATTTTCATTATTGCGTTGAATTGGTCTTGATGAGGACGGCCCTTCGGAGGACCTGCAAGGTTCAGTAGCCTCCCAATTATTCGTTGCTTACTTATAAAGGACTGATCTTGAACTAATTTAGTCCTAAGCTGCATAAGGGAATATTCTACCATAGAATACACATTACATTAAATAATACCCTTTGTGCACTTACATGCATCATAGAAAAGGAAACCAGATCAGGAAATGTTATCTGTATATGTGTACATTATCACAGAATAAAAAGAAACCACTGAGTTAATGTCTCTGTATATATTTACTCACCATAGAATAAATACTTCACACGTGGATGTTATGTGTACATATGTACGCATCGCGTACATATACTGCGTGGGAAATGTTCTCCTTACATAAGTACACTTTCACAGATAACCCAACATTATTACATGGGAATGTTCTTCGTACATATGTGTACACCACAAGGAACAGTATTACATGATGTGTATGTTCTGTGTACATATGTGTACATCACAGAAACAACTCTACACAGCGGATGTTCTTTGTAAATATGTGCACATCAAAAGAAACAACACTACGTGGGGAGGAGTGAGATAGTATATGTACGTATGTACATATATGGCATTGGAAAAATTGTCCTCTCTATATATGTTCGACAATATATATATATATAATATTGGAACTGACGCACTGGATTTATTCCTCAGAATAAAAATAAACCGTTACATTAATAACTCAAACGCATTCTTTCCCCTCACTTGCTTTGCACGCGACTGTAGTGTATACGCAGGTTAGTTCTACTATTAATTGCTAATACTGAGGAGTGCAGTGGACTGCATTTTGTGCGTAGATTAGCTTTACGTATTAGTGTCCCTCGCCAGCAGGTGATGCCTCTCCGACTTCTGAGGCACTTGTAATTTACATCCATTAATCAAGGACGAGTTGCGTACATTAAGGTCCAACTAATCGGCTTTGGGAACGAACCCTCTACCTCGCTGAGCAGACACTTCCTCTCTGTTTTAAAAGTTTCACGCCAAAAGGTTAGTTACAACGTAAGTGATTCTGGTATACACATGTCTGGAGCCTCGCTCTTACTACGACTATAGATAGAAGTCAGCCGCAGGCGATTTGGAAGCAGATCACTTTGTGATGAATTTCACAATGTATTGTGCCGGCTTTTCAAAATGCAACTGAGAATTACTAAACGCAGAATTTACTAAAATTAAGCACAAACAGCCAATACTTGTTTGGGTTGATTGCCAGGGATACACCTGATCACATCACCCAGGGAGCACCGTATACCTCAGGTAAGCCATGAAGTGTATACTGATCATGTGCTTACCTTTTTCTTCGACATTTGTGAACCGTGTCGGAAAACTTGAAGTCAATTTTTAAAATGTTTATATTAGAGGTACGGACGATTTTTGTTTCTTCTGCCAAGAGCCATTCAGATCATTATAACATCATTAGTGGACTATGCAAAAGCAGATGTATATGTCCCATTTTGTCCTCGTATATGTCCTGTCTATCGCGTAATGTATATTCCTTGCTTGTCCCTCAAAATGAATGTTACTATTATGATTCACTTAATATCAATTTATGTTACAAAGAAAGAAAAACGCGCATTGATTTCTTGCATTTCGAGTCCCGTATGCGATTGCCTTGGCAGGGCCAAACAAAATGATGCCGCGCGCATTGTGTCCGCGTGCCGAACGTTCCCCGTTCCTTGTTTACATCTTTCAGTGTTGAGATTACTGGCTCAGTAGGAACGTGTTCAACTTACATTGTTAATTTGATGACGTCAAATCCGTTCTCAATGCTTTCTCGCTGGGCTGGAAGTGCAATGGAAAAGATGAGACGAGGCTGTCGACTGGCTATTGATTCCTTGTCGAAAGCTCTTTTGAGATCCTAAAATAAATATTGCCCCTGATTAGCGCACCATTTGAACTGTGTACCAAACATACATATACATCGATACAGAAGGTCGCAATAGCATACCACTTTAGAACTAAGACCACGGTAGTGAATAACAGAGATAAATGATGTTCTTTGAGACATTAAGATGTAAGTTGTAAGAATAGCATGATTTTCCATTTATAAATGTACATACATATATATAGGTCAGTGTGACCGAAAGGTTAAGAGCACTTCTCTCAGTTAGAAAGCAAGGACAGACTTTATTTTCCTTGCATATCCTATTTACAGGACACTGCAGCCAACACCAGCATTTTTCAGCTGATGTTGATGTCTTGGCCTTATTTACGTTCAATAGTTTGCTACTGCTTTCTGAACGACCGGCTCACATACCTTTCCGTAAGAAACCAACGCGACGCGATCCACTGCCAAATCTCGCGTTGCCGTGTTTCGTACGTGGGTATACGGAACTATGAACATCGTCCTTAACGCTTTCGCCAGGGACACCAGCAGACTACTAAATGTAAAAATTGCAGAAAATATCAACACGGGGTTAATCCAACGTCCTGCAAAATATGTATAAATATGTTCGCCTGTCGAACCGGTGCTCATGGGTTCAAATCTAAATTTTTAAAACAATGCCCTTGGCTCTCGGGTCGACTCAATCTAAAATTGGTACCAGGAAACGTCTTGGAAAGTAAAGGAGGCCGCGGTGATACTATCCGAATAAGGCTTCCAGTGCCAGTAGGTCTATAAATGTATGCATCTAGAACTAATGGTCAATTGCGCTGGTGTCTGTAGCAGGGCCCTTTCCTGAATGTTTACTTACATTTATGCATGTTACTGGTTTATTTACAGGACACCTTTGTCATGAGTTAGAACCAATCACAGAGAACACGCAACAGGAAATTCGAACTGACGTCATGGATATACAGAACAATATGTTGTATTTCTTGGTAACACAGCAAGTCAAATGCAGAGGTTCTAGAGAGGCTGGGGAGAAATAAGAGAGTTGATGAAAGCAATTGTATCATCATCATCAGCATCATAATCTTCCACTTGTGTCGTCAAGCGTCGTGGGGAGGAATAATTTGCCTTCCAGCGCCCGGTGGGCGGCATTGGATAGTGTCATTCCATGTGCTTGTACAATGTCTTTGATGTCGTCAATCCAATTTTTTCTCGGACGTCCTCGTGGTCTCATAGCAGACGATCTTTGATGTAAGGCCAGTGATGGTAGTTGCTGGTGTTGCATTCTAACGTCATGGCCAAACCACTTGATCTTCTGTCTTTCAATAAATGTGGCACAATGTGCTGATCCCACAGTCTGTCTGATAATAGCATTTCTTACTCCGTCTCGGATTGTTAAGGTTGGCAGCTCTCATCAGGCATCTCATTTCTCAGGTGTTGATTTTGCGAAGGTGTAATTTGGATAAAGTACAGGTTTGAGATTGGTAGCATAGGGTTGGTGTGAATATGTTGTTTATTATCTGTCGTTTTGCGGACATGGATATATTTGGATGTTTCAATAAGGGTGATAGTTGATATGTAAGTGCACTAGCGTTTTGACATCTGATTTCGATTTCTCTGTCCAATCTGCTATCTTCTGTAATCATACTTTCAAGATATTTGAATTCTTTAACTTGATTCAGAGTTGTGCTATTTATCTGTATACTTAGTGGGCAGGGCGATCTGGTAACTCGCATTACTTCGAATTTGGCTGTATTTATACTCATATTGTATCTCCTGCATGTTGAACTCATATTATTAACATGATTTTGCAGTCTGCCCTCGTTGCTATAAAACAGGCACTGATCGTTTGCAAATAGAAGTTCATTCATTTCCTGTGGATCAATTGTTTCATCTGGAGTAAAGAGTACTAAATTTTCTGAATCTGTTCTGTCGAGACTTGCTTCTTTGGAAATTATGTCTATGTAGATATTAAATAGCAGGGGAGAGAGCACACATCCCTGCCTCTCTCCCTATATTGACTATGAACATATCTGATATACCTTCTTGTGTTCTTACTGCACTTCGGCTCGAGTGGTACATGGCTATGATGTTTTCTAGCAGTTGCCCTTGTATCCCAGAGTCTTCAAGAATGGCCCATAATTTGTATCTTGTATAACGAGGTAAATTACATCATTTCACTTCATTAAAAGACACAGCTGGCTTGTAAAAACCATACTGTAGGGAAACAATAGAAGGCAGGCGAGTAAGAGGTAGACAGCGCTACAAATGGGATGATAACATCAAGACTCGACCCAACAGCAATCGGTTAGAGTGATAATAAGCGTGAGCAACAGAGAACACTGGTGATCCTTTGCAGCCAGCCTGCATTGTACAGACGACATATGATCGAAATCCTGTCATTGGTTCAGATCTGACTAATTACATTGAAATGAGCCTGGAAAGGTCACTTAAAATAAGGAAATGGGTGTTTGTTCTTTATTTACATATTCCCTCCTTCTTTCAACTGCCTGACTATGGAAATCACCGCTGATTGCCGAGTTCTTAATTAGGAAGAAGAACAGACAACTACACACAAGATAGTAATATCAGACACCATGAATATTGCTACAGAAAATCACAATCAGCATAAGTCAAGGATGCTTTTACTCGCATGATAACGCACTGGGTATATGGTGCTTCTGGTCCCCAGTATGGCGGTTAGGCATTGAACCGCTAAGACGTCTGGCGTATTTATCTTTGTAGCTGCGGTTTGCATTCGTAATTTCCTCATGTTGGATGGTAGTATATGGTTCCGTCGCCCTGCTACTGAGTGAGTGCGTGGCGCGACTCTGTGAGCTGTTAAATTCATGTGGAATACTTTTACATATATCCGCTTTTGTTTGTACAGCGCGCTGCATGTTCGGAACAATGACTACCGGCTGTTGCTGAATTGACTGATTTGCCTTTTAAGTTCACGAGTGCATTTTTCAGGAGACTCCTGTGAGTCGGCGCTGGAGCTACGGAATTCGTGCTTTATGCGACGCTTTCGGGGGGGGGGGGGGGGGTCGCCCTGCGGAAAGAGACCGAGCCATGTGAGAAAACCCGGGTCAATGAGGTCTTTCTGGTGACTGCCGATTCCATCGACAATGAACTGTGGTTTTCGTGGATGACTTTTTGTGTTGGCATTTTGGAGGCGTCATTATGCACAGTGTACCTGTGCGCGCTGTTGGATTACCGAGACTCCTGTCTGTTCCACTTTTCACATTGGACAGCGGGGAGCATTTTGTGTGATATTCATTGGCACAAGAACTGAGCATAGTGGGGACGACCCGTTGTCGTGAAGGTGGAACCTCGAGTAACTATTGGCACCTTGCCGTCTTGACAGACGATAGTTTGTAAGGGATGGAGCTATTGCCTCGCCATAGCACAAAGCCTGGGCTAAAATATAAAGATCATGTGTTGCCCATGCAGCATGACCCCTCTCTCGGCCTGTCTAGTTCACTCCAGAGGAAAGGTACCACCTCTACATCTGGAACATGACAAGCTGCAGAAGCTGCCGGATCAGCAAAGCAATGCTCTAATTGTCCGCCTGTCGGAGCTTCGATCCTAGACCAGCCGCCAACCAAAGCTTCGGGCCTGGTCTGCCCTGCCATGATACTTTGTCTTTAGGTTGCATTTCCTCGCACCAGGGTAAGGCTTGTATCCTCCCAATAGCGCTCTTCCGCCCGAAGCCGTTGGCACAATGTGGGGTGTGGGCTTTGGTAAGCGCCGCCCAAAGTTCGGCGCTAAAAGAAAGCAGATAGTACCGTCTACTGTTATACGGTAGCTCAGTCATATCCAACTAAGACCCGACACAAACTCGAGTAACTAACTAAATAACTAACTAGACCAATATTGTTATTGACGATGCCACACTCGATGCCGGATGTGGTTAGTATCACGCCTTATTTCACTGAATATGTTCCAGCACTTATTTTTAACTTGGGTCGGTCTTTGAGCCTAGATAAATATAAGAGAGCCCCTATTCACAAAAATTCACACATAAAAACGAACTCAGCAGCTCCAGCGACGACCTCCAGAAGTCTTTGAGAAGACTACACTCGTGCTCCGAATAACATAGTCCGGAGAGGAGCTACAACCTTCGGAACGCGAGGCAGTAACCACTCGGCCACGGAGATTCCCAGTTCCAATGAGAAAGAACTTATCACAGTGATCTGTCTTCGTTCGTTCATTGTCCGTGTCAGAATATCAGTCTCAGACTGGACCACTATGAATCGTATTGGGTACATATTTCTAGCCTCATATTTGTATAGACTAGTTCCTCTCAGGTGCTCTATGGGTGATGCAGTTCTGTCGACTTGACTTCCCACCATATCTCCTGCTACACGTGTTAGGTTGAGTCAATCTTTGAAATGTTACAGATCCTCGCTAGATTAGTTAGTTAGTTAGTTAGTTAGTTAGTCGCAGTTCCAACTTCACAGCAACGGGTCATCCCCATTATGCTCCGTTCCTGTGCCAGTGAATATCACACAAAATGCTCCCCACTGCCCAATGTGAAAAGTGGAAAAGACAGGAGTCTTGACAAACAACAGCCCGCACAGATACACTGTGCATAATGCCGCCGCCAGAATGTCAACACAATAGTCCCCCACAAAACACCCAATTCATCTCTGATGGAATTGGCTGTCATTTTCCCAACTGGATGTTTCCTAGATGTTCACCCACAGTCCACAAAATACAGTTCATCGCTGATGGCAGTGGCAGTCAACCAGAAGCCCAGCAGCCACGGCATTTCTGCATAAGGCAAGAACCGGTCAACTCTGGGACATAGCCATCTACCATCGCTCCGAACATGCAGTCACGTTCCACAAACCCTCGGGCAGATTCCTCGCTAGAGGACATGCCCACCACTTGTACACAATTAACACCACTAACTCTGAGTGTTAATTTGGCCGTCGATTGCCTTCAGAAGACTTTACTATACTCTCTTCTTGTCTGTCTTTTGTTTACAAGTTCTTTTTCTTTAAACCTCACAAAGACGATATTTGTTTGAGCTTCGAGTTTCTCTGTTCTATATGTTAGTTTTTAATGTTTAATGTTTTTTATTTTAAAAAAAATAAATAAAATTGCCGGTGGGGAAACGAACCCCAGTCTCCCGTATGAAAGGCGGAGATACTAACCACTACACTACCAAGAACTCAATAATAATACTACAAACATTAATAATGTAGTCAAGCTCACAAATTTTCGTGAATAGTCACTTCATATATCCACACATTTTTGTGAATAGTCACTCCGTAAATATAATAACACATCCCCTTGATGAAGAATCGAACAGATGACCACCGGGCCGGCGGGCAAACGTGCTAGCCACTACGATAATGGAACTGCCTATCACAGAGTATTTAAGTAGTATTTAAATAGTTACATTTAAAAGAATAATAATTACAACTAAATAGAAAATAGAGTTTATATTCTTCTTCTCAGTACAATCTAAGTGGTGTGTTACTGACATTTTCCATTTTGTGTGAAAATTATGTTCTTCAAAATATTATGTTTTAGTAATGTTTTATTGGTGTTGTGGTGCAGTTATTGTGATATTATTGAACAACAGTGGTGTGTGTAAAAGTATTCAGCAAATTTAACTTGATTAGCTGCAGTGGATTATAAATAACGTCTTGTTAAGTGAAATTTGTAAATAATATTTACCTTTTCAATTTCAATTGTTATTACTAAATCTCTCACTATTGTCAAAATATTTGTAACCTATTAATTAATAATTATCACTGTCATGTTCCTTGTGCAACCTCTTTAATCTGATATGTAATATAATATATCTGCTACCATTTTAACCATTTTAAAAGCATCATTGTGACACACCCCTACTTCCAATTTTCTGCCATGAATTTCTGTTTGGCCATGACCCAATGTTTGTTTGGCACTGAAAGAGTTAAAGTCTTCTTCTTCAGCATTCCCAGCCATTAAGGTTCTTTGCTGCAGATACAAGCCGTCTCCATTTGTCTCTCTGGTGGACCTTCTCTTGCCAGTCGTTGATTCCAAGTGCTTGTAGGTCTGTATATATATTATCTCTTCACCGTCTTCTTGGTCTACCTCGGGGTCTACGGTCATTTATTTCCTGAGTGTAAGCGAGTTTTGATTCCCTTTTGTCTTCCATTCTTTCTATATACCCCAGCCATTGTAGTCTTTTAGCCTTCATGATACCAGTGATTAGCGGGGACTTAAAGGGATCATAAATGTCTTTGTTGCTCCTTCTTTTCCACTCTCCACTTTGTGTATCCCTAATGGGTCCAAAGATGCGTCTTAAAATTTTGTTCTCGAAGGTTTGTAACAAGGTTTCGTCTCCTTTCGTTGGACTCCAGGTTTCAGAGCCATACATCACAACTGGTCTGATCAGTGTTTTGTATATTGTGATTTCGGTGTTACGAGATAGCGCCTTTGATTTTAGTAGATGTTGTAGTGCATAGTATATCTTATTTCCAGAGTTGATTCTAGTTTGTATTTTTTCCCTTATGATGTTGGAGCAGGTGAAGAGTGTACCCAGGTATTTGTATGTTTCCGTTCTTTTAATGGTCATATTATCAATTTGTATGTGGCCAGAGTTTTTAGCCATTCCTTCTCTTGAAATTACCATATTTTCTGTCTTATCTTGGTTGATAACCAGCCCCATCTGTGGGATGTTTCCTTTAAGTGAGTCAATATTTCCAATGTCTTTTGTTCATTTTCCCCTATAATATCAATATCATCTGCATAACCAAGCAGCTTGGATGTTCCTCCAATATCACATTCCTCCTTTACCTTCCTTACAACTTTCTCTAGTGCCAGATTGAAGAGTAGCGGCGATAGTGTATAACCTTGTTTCAAGCCAGAAGTTATTTGAAAAGGGTCTGATTTCCTGCCTTTATATGTTACTATATTATAAGTATCTTCCATGCATAGTCTGGTCATGTTGATTAACTTCCTTGGTATTCCAAATTCCTGCATAGCATTCCATAGACTATTCCTATGGACACTATCATAAGCCTTTTTAAAATCCACAAAAATGTTATGGAGATCTCTTTTATATTCCCAACTTTTCTCGGCTATTTGTCGTAAGATAAATATCTGCTCTATTGTTGATATGATTTGTCTAAATCCCGCCTGGTATTCACCTAATATGTCTTCTGAATATGGTTTTGGTCTATTTAGTAATACTGCGGATAGTATCTTATAGCTTGTGGACAGTAGTGATATTCCTCTATAATTTTCAGATTGGAACTTGTCTCCTTTCTTAAAGATAGGTATCAATAATGACTCTTTCCAGTCATGGGGTAATTCTTCTGTCCTCCAGATGTTTATTATTAGTTCGTATAGCTTTTGATGTAATGCATGGCCACCTGCCTTTATAAATTCAGCAGCGATTCCATCAGCCCCTGTTGCCTTATTGTTTTTATTGGGTAATTCTTCTGTCCTCCAGATGTTTATTATTAGTTCGTATAGCTTTTGATGTAATGCATGGCCACCCGCCTTTATAAATTCAGCAGCAATTCCATCAGCCCCTGTTGCCTTATTGTTTTTAAGGCGTGTGATTACCTATAGGATTTCTTCAAATGCAATTTCTTCAATCTGTGGTTCACACGCTAGAACCACTTCCTGTGGGAAAGGGTTACTTGGAGCTTCACAGTTTAGTAATTCAACAAAATATTCTTTCCGTGTGTTGCACATTTCCTCATTAGTATTTATCATATTCCCATTTTTGTCTTTTAAACCATATGTGTTGTGTTGGTGCCCTCGTTTCATTGACTTCAGTTCATTTAAAAAACTTTTTGGATTCGTTTTTCTGGTGATTAGTTTCCATATCTTTGACTATATTACTCATATATTCTCGCTTCTGCTGTCGAACTAATTTTGTAGCCTCTTTACATTCATTTCTATATTGCTCTTCCTTTTGGATGTTGTTGATGTCATTTAACCATAAATGTCTGGCATTATTTTTCCTAATGACTGCCCCTTCACATTTTTGATTGAACCATCTGTTCTTTCTATGCGTGGTTAACACACCGAGACATTCTTCTGCGGTAGATTGAATTGTATTCTTGATGTTCAACCAAGTTTGGTCAACGCTTTCCTCCAAAGGGTTTTGCAGAGTTTCAAGGTTACATTTTATTTCATCTGTAAATTTCTCTTTGACTGTAATTTCTTATAGTGTTTCTCCGTTGTATATCGGGTGTAATCGTTGTAATTTAATATAGAAAGCTCTCTTAAGTTTTATTTTAAATTTTGTTCCAACGAGGAAGTGGTCGCTGTGACACTCAGCTCCTCTATAACTTCTAACTTGTTGTATGTTTGATACATTTCTGTTGTTAATTAAAATGTGATCTATTTGATTATAGGTTCT
Source organism: Cepaea nemoralis (assembly GCA_014155875.1). Taxonomy (NCBI): domain Eukaryota; kingdom Metazoa; phylum Mollusca; class Gastropoda; order Stylommatophora; family Helicidae; genus Cepaea; species Cepaea nemoralis. Next base: position 305,041 of record JACEFZ010003725.1, on the reverse strand, counting down.
CTTGTCACATGATTTCCAAGTTTGTTTGTGTATATCCTTTCTTTGTGGTCTAGTACTGCTAATCTGCAGTCCTTTGTCTTCTGCCAGGTTGCTGACTCTCCATCCATTCTCATTTGAAGTTGTATGTAGGCTTTCCATACCGGCCACTTTTTTATGAGTTTGCTTTCTACCTATTTTTGCATTGAAGTCTCCCAGCTCAATCAGGATGTCCTGTTTTGGGGGTTTCTTCTATGACATCTTCCAGATCATTATAAATGTCTTCTTTAATATCATCTTCTTTCTCTTCAGAGGTGCATGTACATTAATAATCGTTATATTTTTCCATTTACCTTTTATTCGTAATTGACTAATTCTGTGATTAACAGCTTTAAAGTTTAGAACATTCCCCCATAACTCTTTTTTGATGGCAAAACCTGTTCCTAATTCGTGTTTATTTTGTATGTTTCCTCCATATATTGCAATAATTCCATTTTGCTCTAAAGTACCCTCTCCTGGCCATCTCCCGGGTTAGTTCTTCAGCCGCTCCAGCTCGATATAGTGTCCGTACATTCCATGTTCCAAAGAGTCCTTTAACGTTCCGAGGTCGTTGTCCAAATAACTCAGTATGAATTCGAGGCTTATGTATCTGAAGTCTTAAAATGTCAAAAAAGTCAAGAGCATCGACTTCATTGCACCTAGAATCACAATAGAAGAATTAGAATTACTGTGATAATTTGGAGAAGATATATTAACCAAAACGTTGAATGCTATTTACAGCAATGGATGTTTGCCAAGTTATATGCTGAAATCCGAAGTTATAGCTACACTAATAAGACCAGGAGCAATTAAATGCGAAGACTTTCGAACAGTTAGTTTCACAAACTATGTCACTAAGCTTCTACTCATAATTATAATGAGAAGAACAAGAAAGAAAATAAAAATCGAAATTGGTGAAGAAAGTTATGGATTTGTGAAAGGAAAAAGTACAAATAATTCAATATATACAATACGAAAACAAATAGAAAGACCAATGGAGACACAGAAAGCCATGATTTTGTGCTTGATGGATTATACCAAGATTTTTGATACCGTAAAACATGATGAGCTGACAAAAATGTTGGAAGATATCAACATTGGTGTTCAATCAATCAATCATGTGCCATGCCGGAAAGCGTGGGCGGTCATGACTCGCCATTTCACTCGATCACCAGTGTCGTAGATAAGCTCAGTGATCCTGTCTCTTCCATGCCATGTGGCCAAGCCATCCAGGTATTTTCCTCTCGGTCTTCCTCTTGGTCTGTTCCCCTCCTCGATCTTGCCAGTTGTCACCAAGTTCTCCAATCCATTTCTTATCATAACATGTCCAAAAAATTTTGACTGTCTACGTCTAATTTCTCTAATCAGTTTACAATGTTCATTTGTCTCCTGTAGTACTTGGTCATTGGTATTTCTGTCTGTCCATGGTATTCTTTGCATTTTCCTCAGAAACCACATTTCTGCAGCCATCAGATGCTTTTCAGCTTGACTGCTCATTGTCCAAGTTTCACATCCATACAAGAGAACAGGCTCTATGTATCCCCTCAACACTCTTTTTCTCGTTTCAATTGACATCTTTTTATTGGTCAGAATGTTTTTCATCTTGCTAAAGGCTACTTTCGCCATGACGATTCTTGTTCTAATCTCTTCAAGGCATCTCCCATCAGATGTTATAACTGTTCCAAGATAATTGTACCGATTCACTTGTTGAAGAATATTTCCATTTACTTGTATATTACATTGAGGCACTTCTTCCTTCCTGCTGACGACCATAACCTCAGTCTTTTTACAATGTAATTCTAACCCCAGTTGCTCACTGTGTACAACAACCGCGTCTACTAATTGTTGCAGGTCCTGCGCATTGTCTGCAATTAATACTGTATCATCTGCATATCTAATGTTATTGATGTTTCGTCCTCCAATGCTGATTCCATTTATATCCTCTACATTTCTACAAATATTTTCACTGTACAGGGAAAAAAGATCTGGAGACATCACACATCCCTGCCTAACATCTCTCTTAATTGGCTGATACTGTCCCACTTCCTTATCAATCCTTATTGCAGCTTGTTGTTTCCAATATATGTTTTTTATAAGTCTAATGTCTTTCCCATCAATTTGTAGATCTTCAAGCATATCCACCATGCTGACATGTCTAACGCTATCAAAAGCCTTTGTATAGTCAATAAAGCAAAGATGTATATCCTTGTTTACTTCTATAGCACGTTCAATAACTGTTCGCAGCATATACACATCATTTACTGTACCCTTTCCTTCTACAAACCCACATTGTTCTTCCCCTATTTCAGGTTGTATCTTCTTCCTCATTCTTTGCATGATAATTCTTAGCAAAATCTTTGTGATGTGACTCATTATACTAATTGTTCTATGTTGGTCACATTCCAAGGTTCCTGATTTCTTTGGGATTGCAATAAATATAGAGTTACATAATTCAGGAGGTATATCTCCAGTATCATATAATGTGTTCAGCAGTCTGGTGACTTTATCTAGTCCAAATTCTTCTAAAGCTATAATCATTTCTGTTGTGATGTTATCTGCATCGGGGGCCTTGCCAGCTTTCATATGCTTAAGAACATTTCGAACCTCCATCTCCAAAATTGGCGGTCCTTCATTATTAAGTCTAATATCATACTGTTCGTCTGTGTTATCACCATAAAGGTGTTTTACATAATCTGTCCATACCTGTAGAATCATTCATCAAACATTGGTGTTAAAGATCTCAAAATAATAATCAAAAAAAAAAAATATTTACTGGAATCAAGTAGCATCATTTAGAGTGGAAAATAAAAAAGGACAATTACTAACAAATAAAGCTAGTAGTACTACAAGGATGTGTTTTGTCACCGGATCTCTTCTCCCTCCATAGGAAAGTAAATGTGAGAGATCAAACAGAAGCCGGGAATTCTAATCAAAATATGTCTTCTCGCAGATGTGCATTTACAGTACTGGCGTTGTAAACTCCATTAGATTCTCGATATCGAGAGTGGAATAACAGATCTGCAATAGTGCTCGAGATGTTCTTTATGGTACAGGGTTTCTACATCAATCACACCCCGATAGATGCACACCCTAGACGACATCAAAGCCAATGTGTAGGGCGAAAGAATTAAACAATTCTGCCAGGAGATACATAAAGAAATGTCATCAAACGAATTCGCAAAGACACAGCAACACATACACACATAAGCCTTACTTCCATAAGAAGATGGAAAAGAAGAACGTTGCCGGGGATAGTTACATTATCAGCTGAATGTTCCCAAACTATATCAAATCCATCAAAATGTCTGCTACGAAGAAAGAACACCGTGTTCTCGACGAATGTGAACCGGGCGTTGGGGTTCTTTAAACCTGCCAGGAATGATGCCGAGCCTATGCTGCTGCCTTTTACAGCCAGCAGAATCTTGAGCCCTCGGTTCTTGAGCTTCAGATTTATCGTGCGTTTAAACCTAGACGCATAAGAATTATCATATTATATACATATACATATATATAACGGCAAATTTACAGACAAAAAGACATACTGACTGACAGGCGAATGGATGGATGTGTGGATAGATGGATGCATGCATGAATTGATAGATGTATGTATGCAAGGATACATGATTAGACGAATAAATTGATGGATGGATGGATGGATGGATGGATGGATGGATGGATGGATGGATGGATGGAGGGCTGGATGGATGGATGGATGGATGCAGGAATGCATGTATGCATTAAAGATGAATGGATGCACTGGTGTTTGACAGTATGAATACACAGATCATTGAATGGATGACTGAATGCATGGATGCATGGCTGAATATATGTACACTGTATAGGCAGATAGACAGATACATATACAGAGAGATGACAGGAAAGCATAGGGACGTTCATACAGACAGACAGACAGACAGACAGACAGACAGACAGACAGACAGACAGACAGACAGACAGACAGACAGACAGACAGACGGACGGACTGACGGGCGGGCGGACGGACGGACGGACGGACGGACAGACAGACAGACAGACAGACAGACAGACAGACAGACAGACAGACAGACAGACAGACAGTGTGTACCCAATTACATACTTGTAAGAAATAGTGCTGTTAAAAAAACAAGCCCAGTACATACATTTCTTCACCTGTGCCAGCAGACTTGTTGCCCCTGGTCGCCAATGTCAGACTTAATCCCATAATATCTCCGTAATTGCAGGATATGTGCGTACACATTCCGGTCTGGATACGCTCGGGCAGCAAAATGTCGTTGCTGGATGTGTTTTCTACCGGGATGGTGTAGTAGCATACAATCCGAACATTCTTGTTTGGGGTGTAGTTACCTCCTGAATTGTTCGCCAAGGAGAAATTTCAAACAAAAATAACTCAACAAGAAGCAGTTCTTCGCATGTTAATTAAATCTTCATAAGTAATCATAAGTAATTGTTTGGCTCTCAAAGAATTAGAAGAAATAAGTAGTAGCTAGGAGAACTCTTTCATCTACTTCTAAGAGCGCCAAACATTACGCTATCATCATCATCAAGTGTCTTGCAGGCTGACGTAAGCGATCATGCTTCTCCACAAATTGCGGTCTTCGGCGGCATGGATCAATTCATAGTGATGACTCCCATCCGTGCCATGACACAAGACTGTCATTACTTTTATAACGGTGTCTACCTCTATATCGATATCCATAAATCGTTCCGATTGTCACAGCATGTACCAGTATTTGTCCATACCAAACAGTGTTCGCCAATTAATATTAAATTTTATTGGCATTTTTTAAAACATGGTTTTAGTGAGAGCATAGTAATTATATGCTCGGAAACCTATCACGGGGGACTTATTGAAAATCTGACCTAGGCTCCAAAGTCAACGTAAATACTTTTTTTCGGAGACTCCTGTGGGTCGTCGCTGGAGCTACTGAGTTCGTGCTTTGTGCAACGCTTTCCGCGCTGCGGAAAGAGGCTGAGTTATATGGGATAATAACCAGATGCAATGAAGTCGACCCTGTCGACTTTGAAACGAGTTTTAAGAGACTACCGCGAAAATGCTCAACCCATGTGATTAAAAACCTCCTCATCTTTATGATCTCCCCGAAATACATAAATTCTGTATTCCACCGAGACCTGTTATATCCTTGTTTAATTCAGCCCACCGGCTGGCGGAATGGCTTGCAGAACTGATCAAGCAAATTTAACAGTCGTTATACCCTGAGCTAATACAAAATTTAAATTTTTGAAACTTTTGGACGCTATGAAAATTAAATACGAATACATGGCGTCTACAGCTATACAGTCTCAGTTCACCAATTTTCTCATAAACGAAACAGTAAAGAAGAAAAAAAAAAGAACTATAATTTGACATTCCGACACTTGTATTCGAGAGTTAATTACTGCTAAGCACTGCCAATATAAATTGACTCCCTCAAACATCCCTATCATCCAAATAGATGGATTGACAAAGGAGAGTACTTCAGGTCCAATTCCAGCAGCCATGTGTATGGTACACATTCAGGAAAACAGATGGACAGATTTTAAAGACAGCTTTCTACCGCTCATATGTAGATGCCATAATACACATCACCGCTAGCGAACAACACGCTTCATTGCTCCATGCCGATTTGAATCGGACCCATCAGCATATCCCCCTGACCATCGATCTTGAACAAAATGACTCTACCATTTTTAGACATTCTAATTAAACGTAGAGGGGATGCCACTATACAAAGAAAAGTGTCCAGAAAGTAACATGGACAGGCCAGTATCTAAATTCCCAGGTTTACATTTATGGGATACAGCCATGTTCTAATATGAACCCCTGTTTATCGTGCCAGGAGGATACATACTCGAGTTACACTGACATAAGAATTCGCAACCTTAAGTATATATATATACTTTACAGGATGTTGTATTTGACCATAGCATTGTTGGCTGTTTGTGATTTCTTGGAAAGTTTTATGTTCAGTAGTTTGATATTGCTTTTCTGACCTATATGCACAGATACCTATTATAAAAACCAACGCAAGGCGGTCTGCTGGCAAATCGCCCGCAGCTGCAGAGGTTAAATCAAACAACATCTTACATCTTAAAGTAAAGTCTCTCAACAAGTGACAGACCATTTTCCATCTAGTCTTACCCCAATCTGTACTGTTGTACTCAAGGAACACATTCGATGTGGGTTCAGGCTTCTTGGTTGTGACTTTGCTGATAGACAAAGGCATTCATGAAAATAAAAATATACATGAAAGTACACACAACAGGCAGGCAGATAGACACTCACTCTCACACATACATACATACATACATACATACAAACACACACACACATACACACACAATGATTGGCACCCTGGCGTCTTGACAGAGGATACATAATTACAATCCATCATGGTAACTAATGTGACTGATCAGAACAATTCGAGGAGTGACGCTTCGTCCACATTGGATGCATGTGAACACATGGTCATTTTCACTATCACTCACCATCTAACATCTCACAGGCAATCACACACACACACACATACACACACACACACACACACACACACACACACATATATATATATATGTATGAGAGGGGAACAATAACGCCATCAGTCATAGATACTGACTACAGTGTACTTAACAACTATAGCAACATTTATACTTAATATAACAAGAGCTGCAGTTTGCTGTCGATGCGGTGGTCATTGCGTTGTGGGCGGCTGCAATCAGTGGATACTTTCCCTCCTGACATGATCCACCAGTAAAGTCATCCATATCTAGACTGTAGAACATGAGTCCTCCAAAGCCATGTACATTGGCGTAGCATGCCTGTGGTAAAATGTGCTAATTGTTAGTACACAACGCCAACCATTTACCCGTATTCATTGCTGAAAGAATAATACGATTTTCAGAGTGTGAGAAACATCTTTAAACAGCATTAAAAGAGACCCTGTGGCACAGCACCAACGACAAAAAAGTACAGTTTTGTTGAACATGTTTCACTGCTGGTACTCAATATCACGGCGTTCTTTCATCTGCACATACATCGTTCCTTTGTGTTCTGAATGAACTGTTGATAATATTCCACAGTCCATCGCATCTATCCATCAAGTATCATTTCTCTAGATCTGCCACTATGTCTTCTAAATTTATCTTCCTGGTGGCCATGTTTTCGAATCACTGCCGTCTTATATATGAATAAAGAATGTTGATTCTCTCTTTCTTATTATTACGAATACTGTTATATTTTCAATAGCCTATTTCAGGCAATCGTTGATAGTTACTCCTACAGTCCAAGTCGCAACTTTCACCTCAGAAGTCACGGATCTTCTGCCTGCATGCGTCTCCAAATTTGTTCCTTGACGTTCTATGATTCAATGGTATACAGCAAAACATGTTCGATAAATTATGCTAGTACACTCTTTCTGACATTCACTGAAAGTAGCTTACCAGCATCAATATCAAGAAACACAGACTGATGTTCTGCCGATTCTTGTAGTTCCACAACAAATGAAATGACCAGTACGGTTACTACCATAGAGGAAAGCAACGGCAAACTACATCTTTAAAAGTTTTTAGTACATTATGATTTGCCTAAAGACTGATCATAGCAAGACAAGGACAGAGACGTTAAAATTAGCAACATGGATCGTTAGGACGTTAAACGACGAAGAAAAATTAGAGAACATAAAACAAGAAATTGAAAGAGTAAAAATTAATATTCTAGGGATGTGCGAAACGAGATGGACAGGAGCAGGCATCAAGATAGATGAAGATTTTAAGATTATTTATTCTGAAGGTGAAGACCGAGAAAGGGGAGTGGCTATTATTTTGGACCGGAAAATATCAAAATCTGTTCAAGGATATTGGGCCGTGTCGGATGGAGGTCTACTAGTTAATTAAGTAGCAGACCTTTTAGCATAAATATTATTCAAGTATATGCCCCAACAGGAGAATCCAGTGAAGATAGTGTAAAGGAATTGTATAATGACATAGAGACTGCCTTAAAGAAATGTAAAAATTCAGAAATAAACATCATAATAGGAGACTTCAATGCAAAAGTAGGAAATCAAGATGGCAGATACACATTAGGAATCTATGGTTTAGGTGAGAGAAATGAAAGAGGATACAGACTCGTAGAGTGGGCAAAAGAACAGGAAATGATTGTAGGAAACACCTGGTTTAAGCAACACCCTAGAAGATTATGGACATGGAGGAGTCCTGATAGCAGGATCAGAAACCAGATTGACTACATTCTGATTAGCAGAAGATTTAGAAACGCACTAACAATAGCAAAAACAGTTCCCAGTGCTGATTGTTATAGTCACCACAGACTACTTACAGGAACACTGAGGATAAAGTTGAAGAAAGTCAAGTATATAATAGGAAACACTAAATATGATTTGTGTACATTGAGTAATGACAAGGAAATACAAAACAAATTCAACCTAGAAGTACAGAACAGATTTGATATATTGTCTGATCTAGAGATATTATTGCAGGATATGAATGATCAATGGGAAATGTTGAAGAATTCAATCAGTTTGGCTGCAGAAACAACCATTCCAAAATTAAAGAAGGTGGGTCGTAAGAAATGGATGGCAAAATAAATTCTACACTTAATGGAAACAAGAAGACTCAACAAAAATAATCCTCCCAATATTAAGAAAGTCACAGACAAGTCAGAATATTATGTAAGGAGGCAAAAGAAGCATGGCTTGAGGAAAAGTGCTTAGACATTGAAAAACAACACAACAGTCGAAATACCACATTAGTGCACAAAAGAATTCAGGAACTTACTAATAAAAGAACAAGTACATCAACAGGCTGTCTAAAAATTAAAGATGACAAACTCATCGGCACCTTTCCGTCTTGACAGTCGATAGTTTGGTACATTGTACTTCAACAAGGCTTAATAACTACGACCCATGGCGGTGGCGAGTGTGGCTGGTAAGGCCACTTCTTGCTGCAAATGTTTACCCACAGTAGATGCATATGAAGACATGGTCATTTCCACCATTTTGCACCATCTTACGTCTCTCACGCTCTGTGTGTGCTTTATCTGCAATCATTTTCTCCTTTGTCTTTATTCCATTTCTGATAGTTGCCCTCCATGCAACACGTTCAGCGGCGACTTGCTCCCAATGTGCATTATCAATGCCTGTATCAATCATGTCCCGCTTACACACATCTTTGTATCGTAGTAGAGGCCGACCCTGAGATTTCCTACCCGTCTGTAATTCACCAAAAAAGATGTCCTTTGGTATTCTGCCATCATCCATCCTCCTAACATGTCCTATCCATCTAAGTCTACGAAGACTGAGCATGGAATACACCGTCACACAACCTGATCTTTCCAATACTTCAGTATTTGTGATTTTGTCTTGCCACTTAATACCATGTATTCTTCGCAGACACCGCATATGAAAGCTGTTTAAACGTTTCTCTTGGTGTGCGTAAGTTGTCCAGGTTTCACTGCCATAAAGAAGAGTACTAAGGACACAGGCTTGGTAGACGAGGACTTTTGTTTTGGCAGTAAGTTTCCTGTTCTCCCAGACTCTTTTTGCTAACATGTTCATTGTTGTTGCTGCCTTGCCAATCCTGATGTTGATTTCCTGATAGAGGGATAATTTTTTATTTACCTCTGATCCTAGATATGTAAAATAGTCTACTATCTCCAGTTCGGCGTTGTCAATAAAGAATGATGGTACACCGTGTGCACCTTGTGACAAAATCTGTGTCTTCTTTTTGTTAATTGTTAAACAAAATTCAGAACAAGCATTGGAGAATGCAGATAGTAGATGTTGTAATTCTTAAATCCGATTGGGTCGTAATCGCAGCAGCATCCGCAAAAAGCAACTCTCTGATTAGTACCTTCCTAATTTTGGTCTTGGCCTTCAATCTCTGAGCATTATAGAGGCCACCATCTGAGCGTGAGTGAATGTATATACCGTCATCCTGATTACGAAAGGCATATTTCAGTAGAACTGAAAAGTATATCCCAAAAAGGGTGGGGGATAGTACACAACCTTGCTTAACTGCACTCTTGTTTTCAAACTCTTCTGAAGTTGAGCCATCAAACTTGATTATACCCTTCATGCCTGTGTGGAACGATTCCACAATGGACAGAAGAGTTGGTGGGCAGCCAATCTTCTTTAGTGCTTTGAACAGACCCTCATGACTGAAAAAATCGAATGCCTTTGTGAGGTCGATGAAGGCAATAAACAGTGACTTGATTTTGTTCCCGGCATTTTACTTGCATCTGTCGCAATGAGAATATCATATCAATGGTAGACCGGTTCTGACGGAAGCCGCACTGTGATTCGGGGTAGACTTGATCTCACAGGATTTGAAGTCTGCGCAGAACAATTCTGGCAAATACTTTCCCAACAATACACAGAAGTGAGATACCCCTATAGTTGTTACAGTCGCTCCGATCGTGTAACGAGTGAGTGTGTCTTGCCCACTTCTGATTACCTCTATTGGAATCCCATCCTTACCTGGAGCCTTGCCAGACGCACGTTCATTTATAGCACACTTAACTTCTGTTATGGTGGGAAGTGTGTCCAGGATGGTCAAAAGTTGGTAGGGCCTCTATGGCGTTGAGGGCATCATCCGCTAGCTTGGTCTCACTTGAGTAAAGCTCTAAATAGTGCTCGACCCATCTATCCATCTGCTGTTTCTTATCAGTGATGATCAGTTATCAGTTATCAGTTATTCAGTTATCAGTTGGGGTATCTTCATTGCACTCCGGACATGTCCATAGGTGCTGAGATCCTCCCCCCAGCATATGCATCAGCGTCCGGTGGCTAATAGTGTAATAGTGCCAGTTCTGTGTTGGTTGACTAGGCGCTTTGTTTTCCCGATGTACCTCTCGCGTCTGGCTGTGCCGATTCTTACTCCCAGATCTTTCATCCTGGACAGCGATGTGGAATCACTGACGTCAAAGTCCTCTGTTCTCGCCATATCTTTAATGACGTTAATAACATCGGCACGATCCATGGGCTGGCCACCTACAGGAGGTGCAGAGCCAGCCAGTTTGTCAGCTCGTTCATTTCCCTCGACTCCCGCATGTCCCGGGATGAAGATTAAGGTGACTTTACGGACAACAGACTTCCGCAGCGACTTAGTCCACTGTCTACGTACAGATCCAGCTTCGACCTTCTGAATCATGCTCATTGAATCACTTAGTACACACACGTTGGTATAATGCTATGATTCCAGCCACATGAAAGCCTGTGTAACTGCCATCACCTCCATCGTCATGCTGCTCGTGGTCATAGAGTGGGCACCACTGGATTCTTGAACGGTTCGGAACAGGCTTTCTTTATCACTTCATACATGCATCTGATGTTTCCCTTATCACTTGCGATTTGAATGGACTCACATAACTTGATCCAATATTCATTCGCACACTGCCTGGCAGCCTTTTGCACATCCTTCCTGGCTTGCTTCAGCTCACTCGTTACGCGTTACGAGTGTTACGCGTTGTTCTTTCCTTGTTTCTTAAGAGAGCTATCTTCTTTTTATCAATCAAGGGCTGCAGTATCTGGCTGTTTGCTGCAAACCAGTCCTGCCTCTTATGATCCACAGTGCCGTAAACCCCTACCGCTGTTTTATAAATAGTTTCCTTAAGTTTACTCCATTTATCATTTATTATACAATTGTCTGATGTATCAGTGAAAGCGTCTTCAAGTTGCTGTTGAAATTCAAAGCACTTTCCAGGATCGTGAGTGTTAATAATATTAATCCTGGAGCTAGATTTGTGTTTAGCTGTGTAGATTCTCTTTGGTCTCAGTCTAACCCTTTCAACAACCAAAGAATGATCTGTATCACAGTCAGCACTGTGGCAACTTCGAGTTAATGATGTATGGTTAAGATGTTGTCTCCGTGTGATAATGAAGTCCAGCTGATGCCAATGGCCGGATCTTGGATGTTTCCATGTGACCTTATGCAGCTCTTTTGTTTTACAAAAGGAGTTTGTAATACATAGGTCATTTCTAGTGCAATGCTCTAGCAGCCTTTGCCCATTTCATTCATGCGACCGATGTTGTATTTTCCAAGGCACACTGGCCATGAACTCGAGTCCTTGCCCACACGAGCATTGAAATCACCGAGCATATAAATGTAGTCGGATTTTGGAACTGCCTTGATCACAGAGTCCAGCTGCTCATAGAACGTATCCTCCACATCATCAGAGGAAGCGAGTGTCGGTGCATATGCAGTGATAATGGTGGCAAATCCACAAGAGGTTGCCAAGCGCAGGGATAATAATCTTTCATTACCTCCAGCTGGGATATAAATCATTCCTAGTAGCGAATTCTTCACTGCAAAGCCCACACCATGTTGCCTTTTTCTGTCTGCCCTCTACCCTTCCAAAAAAAGGTGTAATTGTTTTCCCTGAGTGACCCTTCCTCAGCGAGGCGAGTCTCCATCAGGCCAGCAATACCAATGTTAAGACGATTGAGTTCGGCATCAATCACAGCCGTTTTTCTCACATCGTCAATATTTGTCAAGTCAGTGGAGAATCCTGGGCACATGGTTCTTACGTTCCAGGTTGCAAGCCGTAGCTTGAGGTTTCTATTATTGTTTTAATTACTACCTAGGTGCATTGGTTGTGCAGCCTGCGATTCAGGATTTTGTCCTAGCCCCAAGCACCCATTGAAGCAGGCAGGCTGTGGCTGATCAGCACCCAATTGGCCTGGGGCTGCCCAGTTTGCGGCGGGCGGTAGCTGATCAGTGACACCTGCAGGTGTCTCTGACCGTCAGAGGCAACGCGTGACGCCCCATGTCTACGCCAACTGACAAGGACTTATAACCCTTAACAGTTGCCTCTCGCTTTGATTCCGAGACCGGTTAAGACCAGGTATGGAGTTACTTGCCTCTCAATAGCACAAAGCCTGGGCTAAAATAAAGAAACCATGTGTTGCCCATGCAGTGTGATCCCTCTCTCGGTCTGCCTAGTTCACTCCAGAGGAAAGTTAACACCTATACATCTGGGACAAGACAGCTGCAGAAGCTGCCGGATCAGCAAAGCAATGCTCTAACTGTCCGCCTGTCGGAGCTTCGATCCTAGACCAGCTGCCAACCAAGGCTTAGGGCCTAGTCTGCCCTGCCATGACTATTTTGTCTTGGGTTGCATTTCCTCGCACCAGGATAAGGCTTGTAACCTCCCAATTGCGCTCTTCCGCCCGAAGCCGTTGGCACAATGTGGGGTGTCGGGTTTGGTAAGCGTTGCCCAACATTCGGCGCTGACAGAAAGCAGGTAGTACCGTCTACTGTCATACGGTAGCTCAGTCATATCTGACTAAGACCTGACTATACGGTCGTTCAATCCCGGACAATCTCAAAATGGCAAAATCATAATAGAAAAAGATCAGATTCTACATGTAGTGGACAGATTGTGTGAGAAAACCTTTATAATGATAACAGAGAGGAACAGTATGATATTAGATTTAATAATGAAGGGCCGCCAATTTTGAGGATGGAGGTTCGAATGTTTAAGCATTTGAAAGCTGGCGAGGCCACCGGTGCAGATAACATCACAACAGAAATGATCAAAGCTTTAGAAGAATTTGGACTAGATCAAGTCACCAGACTTCTGAACACATTATATTATAGTTGAGATATACCTTCTGAATTATGTAACTCTGTATTTATTGCAATCCCAACGAATTCAGGAACCTTGGAATGTGATCAACATAGAACAATTAGTATAATGAGCCACATCACAAAGATTTTGCTACAAATTATCATGCAAAGAGTGAGGAAGAAAATGCAACCTTAAATAGGGGAAGAACAATTTGGGTTTGTAGAAGGAAAGTGTACAGTAAATGCTGTGTATATGCTGCAAACAGTTATTGAACGTACTATAGAAGTAAACAAGGATATACACCTTTGCTTTATTGACTACACAATGGCTTTTGATAGAGTTAGACATGTCAACATGGTGGATATGCTTGCAGATCTACAAATTGATAGGAAAGACATTAGACTTATAAAAAACATATAATGGAAACAACAAGCTGCCATAAGGATTGATAATGAAGTGGGTAAATATCAACCTATTAAGAGAGGTGTTAGGCAGGGATGTGTAATGTCTCCAGATCTTTTTTCCCTATACAGTGAAAATATTTTCAGAAATGTAGAATGTATAAATGGAATCAGCATTGGAGGACGAAACATCAATAACATTAGATATGCAGATGATACAGTATTGATTGCAGACAATGCACAAGATCTACAAGAATTAGTAGACGCAGTTGTTGTACACAGTGAGCAGCTGGGGTTAGAATTAAATTGTAAGAAGACACAGGTTATGATCGTCACTAGGAAGAACGAAATACCACAATGTAATGTACAAGTAAATGGGAATATTCTTCAACAAGTGAATCGGTACAATTATCTCGGAACAGTCATAACATCTAATGGGAGATGCCCTTGAAGAGATTAGAACAAGAATCGCCATGGCGAAAGTAGCCTTTATCAAGATGAAAAACATTCTGACCAATAAAAAGATGTCAATTGAAACGAGAAAAAGAGTGTTGAGGGGATACATAGAGCCTGTTCTTTTGTATGGATGTGAAACTTGGACAATGTGCAGTCAAGCTGAAAAACATCTGATGGCTGCAGAAATGTGGTTTCTGAAGAGAATGCAAAGAATACCATGCACAGACAGAAAAACAAATGACCAAGTACTACACGAGACAAATGAAAATCGTAAATTGATTAGAGAAATTAGACGTAGACAGTCAAAATTTTTTGGACATGTTATGAGACGAAATGGATTGAAGAACTTAGTTACAACTGGCAAGATCGAAGGGAACAGACCAAGAGGAAGACCGAGAGGAAAATACCTGGTTGGCTTGGCCACATGGCATGGACGAGACAGGAATCACTGAGCTGATCCACAACAGCTGGTGATCGAGTGAAATGGCGAGTCATGACCGCCTAAGCTTTCCGGCATGGCACATGATTGATTGAATAAGAAGAACAGGGTCTTAGACCTCTCTTAGTTCCAGTTTTTAACAGTTCGAAGAAAACAAAAGTTAGTTCGTTCGCTTAAACTGCAGGTAATTCCTGCAAATCCCAATATCATCAGTTATCACATTTCAGAAATACTACATTGCATGTTGAGAGAATCTAATACTCACTTTCTTTATAATAGTGTTGACACTCTCAAATCCAACCCAGGTCCTACCCAGAACAGCATAAACACCGTCGTGAAATTGTTCATTGTAAACTTTAGCACCGTTCTTAATCAGGTCACACACCTCAGGAAGAT
The DNA here is from genome assembly GCA_014155875.1 of Cepaea nemoralis. Lineage (NCBI taxonomy): Eukaryota > Metazoa > Mollusca > Gastropoda > Stylommatophora > Helicidae > Cepaea > Cepaea nemoralis. The sequence goes on along the minus strand of JACEFZ010003725.1, from coordinate 289,755 downwards.
TTAGACAATTCCAATCAATGTTCTGTCATGAACACATGTGTCAGAGCGTCGTTATGTGTATTAAAGCCAATGTCAAAAAGCAGAATTAGATAATTAAAGGACAATTTTATAGTCTTAAGGCTCACTGGGCACATGGTGCAATACTCAGATTGTATAGAGTATAGACAAATGTGCACTTGGTGGGTGATATGGACAGTTGCAAGATGGTCGCCTTTACTTCCCAATATATTTCGCTGCGGTTAACTCCCGGTCGCCAACATGGTGGTTAGGCACTGATCCGTTAAGACCTGTGGCGTGTTTATGCTTGTAGCTACGGTTTACAATCGCATTTTCCTCATGTTAGACTGGTAGTACATGGTTCCGTCACCCTGCTACTGAGTGAGTGAGTGTACGACACTGTGAGCTGTGAAATTCGCGTGTAATGCTTTTATATCTGTCCTGTACAGTGACCTGCATGTTCGGAACAATCGCTACCGATTGTTGCTGAATTGACTGATTTGCCTTTTCGATTCACGAGGGCATTTTTTAGGAGACTCCTGGGAGTCGGCGCTGAAGCTACGGAGTTCGTGCTTTATGCGACACTTTCGGCGGGTCGCCCTGCGGTAAAAGACCAAGTCATGTGAGAAAACCCGAGTCAATGAGGTCTTTCTGGTGACGGCCGAGTCCATCGACGATGAACTGTGGATTTCGTTGATAAACTGTGTTTTGGCATTCTGGCGGCGGCATTATGCACAGTGCACCAGTGCGGGCTATTGGATTGCCGAGACTCCTGTCTATTCCGCTTTTCACATTGGACAGTGGGGAGCATTTTGTATGATATTAACTGGCACAGGAATGGAGCATAATGGGAACGACCAGTTGCCGTGAAGTTGGAGCCCCGACTAACTAACTAACTAACTAACTAACTAACTAACTAACTAACTAACTAACTAACTAACTGACTGACTGACTGACTGACTGACTGCCTGACTGACTGATTGACTGATTGACTGACTGACTGACTGGCTGAATGTCTGACTGACTGACTGACTGACTGACTGATTAAATAAACTAATTATATTTAGTGGTACTCATTTTAAGCTTGGTCGACCCGAGAGCCCAGTTCAGTTTAAAAATCACCATGTTGCGGATTCGAACGCATGACCATCTGGTGTGCAGGAGAGTGTGTAGTCACTCGGCCACCTGAGTTTCCCAAGTGAAGTGTTCACACTCACTTGCCACTATTGAATTCGCACGTATCAACTTCTTTTTCAGATATTGAATTATGTTATATAGAAGAAACATTAAAGGAGGTAGCAAATCTCGTATTGTGAACAGTAAAGGTTCTCTTTGCACGCCTAATTCGCATTGGACATATAGGTGCTAGACTCGTATTTGTATAGACCAATCGGCACTCGGTTGATAATGTGGGCAGTATCACGCCGGACATCACTACTTCTCAAGACATTTCTTGGTTGCTGTTTTTTTTTTTTAAATTATGATGTTGTGAAGTAATATTTTTATATGGTGTAATAAATTATCGCGCTAATGTTTGTTGAGAAATCTATGTCAGCCTAAAGCATTAGCGCTACGCCCATCAGTGCCCATTCGTGATAACCGCCAGCAGCGATTATCAAAACATCTGTTAACTATTTTAAAGCCATTTCTACTTATAAACATAATCATAAACAGTAAACGTGTGGCTAATGACAAAGTCGTTAACATCGAATGGCTTAATGTTGATACAAATAATAATTATAATCACAACATCATTTATATCGGCTGTTATATTGTTGCATATCCTTTACAGGGTGACGGGTTAGGGCAAAGGTTCCCAAACCACGGCCCGCGGGCTACATGTGGCCCGCCAGCTGTAAGAAAGTGGCACGCGAGGAAGGTGCTGAACAGGTGTGATTTCAGACGTCTCTATCAGACCTGAACGAGGATACGGTGACCTACTGTTACACTGTGATGTCAGATGGCTGTCTAAAGGGAAAGTTATGTCACGTTTCTGGGCACTGAAAAATAGTGGTTTTCTGTTTATGTTTGAAATAAATTGATTGCCTATAGATCGGGAATGTCTGCTGAACGATGACTGGCATAATGACTTGGCATTTGTGGTCGACATCACGTCTCGAGTAAACTCTTTAAATGCGAGGATCCAGGGGGAGGGGGATCTATTCACAAATTTGTGCGATGACATTTCTGCTTTTAAAATGAGACTACGACTGTTTATCGGACAGCTGACTGAAGGGGCTTTAGAGACTTGTGGTGGACAAGAAATATGACTTGTTACAGTATACAGTAATGTTGGATGTCTTCTGGATGTATTTCAGTCAGGATTTCAATAGTTCACAATAGAGGAGGATAATGTTGCCCTATTCATAAATCCGTTCGTATTTCCTGATGCCAAGCTCTGTCAATTACAGCAAAACCTCCAGCACGAAGTAATTGGTTTGAAATGCAATTCTGCACTGAGATGTAAATTTCTGAAGCTGCCTGCTCCACCTTCAGCTGATCATATGATTTCAATCTGGCGACTATTGCCTGTCGATCAACTTGAACACTTACGTTCATTCACCCAGAGATACATTGATTCGACTTAAGATGCTAGTAGTCATTTTTAGCAATGACCGTCATAAAAAAAATAAAAAATAAATAAAAAGCAACGTTCTAGACTCACCGACAGTAAGCTAGCTGCGCTCATGACTTTGGGCACGACAGATTTGTGCCCAAACATTGATAAACTGGCATCTGAACTTAAATAACTGGTTATGAAGAACAGTTACAATTGTAAATTAATTACATTAATAGTCAGCTTAAAATTACCGTAGATAAGTGACATTACTGTGCGAATATGTGTATATTTCAACTTGAAGGATTTATCTAGTTAATTCACGTAAGTTGTGTGATTTCTGCAGTATGTACCTGACGAGATGCAGCGAAATATGCCAGGCAATAAATCGTGCAATCTATTGTTTGTGCCTTCGTTATTCAAATTCACTACGGGAAAACATTGTTTTGAAAAATAATAATGACCGCAGTGTGGTACTGACACTGACTGCCTTTACAGTTTTAAATTTTGTAGACGAAAGTTAAGAAAGGTAAGAATGATATTGCACGACTTTTACAATTTTATAACGTTGTGGCCCTCTTAACTACCGAAAATAGTAGATATGACTCTCTGCTTGATAAGCTTGGGAAATACTGGGTTACCGTATCACCTATTACATTAAGAAGTAAGGTGCCCCCTTCCCTCCGCTAGCCTACGGGTCACCTTTGGCAAATGTGGGGTATCCGCTTAGGCCCCCCCCCCCCCCCACCGATCAGGGTTAAGTGAAGCCATCGTTGCAAGTGGTGGATGAAGTTGAAGAGCAGCCGACAGATAGTTGTAATTTATATTCTCCAACTTCACAACGACGGTAGGCACAGAATATCTTTATTTTGGGAGAAAATGACTACTGTGAGCGACACGTATGGTCACTGCTAAGTATGGAAAGCATTGGCAAACTATCTTCTGTGCAGATGCCAAGAAAATAATGTTTTGCAATTCTTAATCGAGTGAATCGGTACAATTATCTCTGAACAGTCATAGCATATGATGGTGAATGCATTGAACAGATTAGAACAAGAATCAGATGGTGAAGATAGAAAAATCAATGGCCAAGTCCTGCAAGAAACAAATGAAAATCATAAACTGATTAGAGAAATTATGCGTAAACAGTCACAATTGTTTGGTCATGTTATGATAAGAAATAAATTGGAAAACGTGATGACAACTTGCATGATCCAGGGGAATGAGAACAAGGGGAAGGCAGAGAAGTAAATACCTGTATGGCGTGGTCACGTGGCATAGTCACGACAAAAACACTGAGCTGATCTAGTGAGATGGCGAAACTTGACCGCCCAAGCTTATCGGCATGACACACTAATGATGATGATATTGTCTATATAATTGTTATCTTTTACTCTAGCACTACTGGGTGAAGCCTTGTTTTCCAAATTCACAGTTCTTGAATGTAAAATGTGGAATAGGACTTAGCGTGCATTTCAATGCCAGCAAATGTAAAATTAATTACTTTCCTTATATCTAATGAGACCACAAATAATTGTATTCGTTACATACAGAGAAAGAAACTTAGAGGAAGCAACTAAAATCAAAAGAGACATTACGCCCTCATCTCCTAAACTTAAATAACAGAAGTCATGTGTTAAGATCACGTCATATTTATACATACATATACCTACCTGCCGGCTTCCTGACCTAGAGGTTAGCGACTTTTCTCCGTAATCTCGTATACTCTCGTAAGTAACGTGACGACGGTGAGAATCAGCAGTGGTTCGAATCGCGTCGGTAACTTACTGGGTATGTGAGCCGGCCGCTCAGAAAGCAATGGTAAACTACTGAGCGTAATCTTGCCGAGAAATCAACAATCAGCTGAAAGATGCTGATGTTGACAGCGATGTCCTGTAAAGGATATGCAAACATATACCTACCTACCTACTTACCAACCTACCTACGTACCTACCTACCTACCTATCTACATCCATGCATACCTTCAGACAGACAGATAGATAGGCATATATCCATACATATAGATAGACATACAGGCACACACAGACACACACACATGCAGACAGACGGACGGACGGAAAGACAGAGAGACAGACAGTATAATGTTATGCTCAAATTATATACATACAACAGACGGCATACCTCGTAATAAGCCAACATGCCATCCTCATGAGTGTATATTCCAGGGTTTCCGAGTGCGTCCGTCGGGGAGAGGACAGAGTGGTGACTCGGGATAGACAGGATGTGAGAAAGACCATACGTTGGGATCCCAATGTTGATTTTCTCTTCGGGCATTCCAAGGGACACATAATACTGGGCTATCCAATCCTGTTGGAGGTTGTATATATATATATATATATATATATATATATATATATATATATATATATATATATATATATATATATATATATATATATATATATATATATATATATATTCAGACATGCCTACAGAGAAACAGACATACAAACATACAGACATATAGATAGACAGACAGAGAGGTGGGCAAACTGACGGACGGAATAACAGATGAAAAGACATAAAGACAGACATACGGACGGACGGACGGGCGGACGGACGGATGGGGAGACGGTTTGCTGGATTAATGTATGGAAAGATGGATGGATGGATGTAAGTATGTATGTATGGATGGATGGGTGGATGAAAGAATCCCATAAAGTATGGACGAAGTGCGCTATATACGTCGTCTAGAATGGGCCATAACTTACTCCCAATAGCTATTCCGTAAATTTGACATTGGGAATACCAAATAAATTATAGTCTCATACTAAACGAACCATTTAGACGAGAAGTGTAAGATATTTATTTATTCTAGGTATCTGGAAAATGAGTTAGTGTGGCCAGTTTCTTCCTCGCCTAAGATTCCCATAAGACAGTCAGAGAATATTCTGGATCATCCCGTCTCAACTTGATGAGGCTTTGTTAATCCCAAGCGTTATTGGTCGTAAGAAAAACATGATACTTCTTTTGTGATTAGGAAAGCAATGGCAGTGCGGTCTTTGTGCTCGGTACCATATCGATTTGTCTGAAGCGCCGAGATCGACCCAATACAAAATGTGTTATAATAAATGTTCTGGGAAGTAAAGCCTGTGGCATTGTATTGATCATTGAGTGCCAATCAGTCTGTTATTTTGCTGGGCTAGCATCATACACGACGTCACCAACGGTGGGTAAATTTCTTCCGGTTCAATATGGCGGGTAGGCGGGCGACCCGTTTAGGTCTTGTGTTTTGCTTCTGGATTCGGTTTACTTACGCAATGTACTTTTGTTGCCCTGTGGCTCCTAGTAGCTGTCAGCATGCGACAGCGGCCACCCCCCGGGCAACAGCTGTGAGAGGCTGGCTAAACCAGGCGCGGGTAGCCGATTTGGTGTCAAACCACGCGGTAAACAAGGGTATGCCTACCCAGCATGTGAAGACAGGATTTTGCAGACTGCGCGGAAGACATCATTCATGATTCAACGGGCAAGATGGCGTTTACCTGCAAAGCGTTGTGGAACGTAATGAGCACGACAAGGCACGTAGAGTGCCCTGGTCATCCACTGCGCCTGTATTCGTCTCCAGTCGTCTCGACTTGTCTTGCCACTGGACTCAGATGGACTCAGGCGAGAGAGTGAGGTCGAACGAATTGCGCAACTCTTACTCACTTTAATCCAAGTCATCGCGCAAGTCATTCTTCATCCAACGTCATATAGCACCTTCAAGCCCTGTGGCGATGGGCGAGCGGCGAAGCGGCAGGCGTGGGTACGCTGGCAGCCGACGTCGCAGACCTGCACACAGGCGGCTCAGGTCATATAGTCGTCTTCTACTGACCGGAACAGCAGTGGAATTCGGCAGCCCCCTGAGCGACTGAGCAGCCCTCTATAGGAACACACTGCTCACCTCCATAGCATGAAGAAGGGGCTAGAAAAGGTGCCCTAAACATTGTCTGCTCCATCACTAGATAACCAGCTAGTCCGCAGTTGGTGGGTACCCAAACTGCGGTCGACATACAAACAAAGATAAAACAAGTAAAGCTAAAAGAGGAAACCATATTCCCTTAACCATTGGAACTTAGAATGTACGCACCCTACTTGACAGAGACAGCGCGTCGGGTCCAGAGAGACCAACAGCACTGATTGGGAGAGAGCTGGGCAGGTACAACATCGACGTTGCAGCCTTGAGCGAGACACGACTTGCAAAAGAAGGCCACATCTGTGAAATAGGTGCCGGCTACACATTTTTCTGGAGTGGAAGGAAAAGCGAGGAAAGACGCCGATCCGGTGTGGGATTTGCCATTAAGTCGCCCCTGGTCGGCAAATTAGCTGGATTTCCAAAGGCTATAAACGGCAGGCTCATGACCATTAAGTTGCCCCTGCTGAATGGAAAGAAGCATGCAACCATTGTGAGTGCTACGCACCAACTATGACCAGCGAAGATGATGTCAAGAACAAGTTCTATGAGGACCTGCACAATGTATGACATATGTTCCCAAAGGAGACAAACTTATACTCCTTGGACTTATTCTCCTTGGGGATTTCAATGCCAGAGTAGGCACGGACACCACCTCTTGGAGTGGCATTATTGGAAAGCACGGAGTCGGAAATTGAAACAGCAATAGACTCCTCCTCCTTCAGACATGTGCCGAACACGATCTCATTACCAACACAATTGTCCATCTCCCCATGAGAAATAGGACATCGTTGATGCACCCTAGCTCGAAACACTGGCACCTCATTGACTATGTCATCGTCAGTAGAAGTAACAGACAAGACGTTCGGGTTACAAAATCCATGTGTGGTGCCGAATGTTGGACAGACCATCGTCTCATTGTCTCGAAAATAAACATTCACATCAGGCCACCACGGCGTCCTCAAGGGGTAAAAATGAAAAAAAAAATACTAAATGTCACCCGCCTAAACAGCAAGAAAATGCAGCAGTCGTTTGAAAATATGCTGGAAGACCGCCTCAAGCCCAATGCTGTTGCTAAACAGGATACAGAAACAGAGTGGAGAGCCCTAAAGGACATAATTTACAACACTGCTATGGAAATCCTGGGCCAGCCCCTCGAAAGCATAAAGATTGTTTTGATGAAAATTCCGAAGACATCAACCAATTGCTGGCCGAGAACCATCTTCTCCTCAAGGCACATTTGAATGACCCGAAGTCAACATAAAAAAAGATGCCTTCAAGAACATTCAGAGAGTAGTACAGCAGAAACTTCTGCACATGCGGGACTCCTGACTGAGCAGCAAAGCTGATGAAATTCAAGGCTTTGCTGACAGACATGATATGAAAAACTTCTACGACTCACTGAAAGTGGTCTATGGTCGTACATCGCAAGGCATAGCTCCCCTCCTCAGTGCAGATGAGGGAACATTGGTCACCGATAAGAAAGAAATCCTTCAACGCTGGACAGAGCATTTCAGCAAAATCTTAAATGCAACTTCCTTCTTCGATGATGAAACCATCAACTGCCTTCCTCAAGTTTCCATCAATGAGACATTTGATGACCTGCCAACCATAGTGGAAGTAAACAAAGCCATCCAGCAACTCTCCAGCGGCAAGGCACCTGGTCCTGACTCCATCCCAGAGGAGATATACAAGGCAGGTGGGTCGGTCCTAACAGAGCAGCTTCACCAAGTCTTTACAAACATATGGGTGAACGAGACCATGCCACAATATTTCAAGGACGCGTCAATAGTCCACCTTTACAAACGTAAAGGAAACCGCCAATCCTGTGACAACCACCGAGGCATCTCCTTGCTTTCAACTGCAGGGAAGATACTCGCCAGAATTCTTCTCAATCGCCTCACGGCCCATCTCGATCAAGGTCTTCTTCCTGAGAGTCAATGTGGCTTCAGAAAAGAACGTGGAACTGTTGACATGATTTTCGCTGCAAGGCAGCTGCAAGAGAAATGTCAGGAACAGAACTGTGAAATGTTCTCCACTTTCATTGACCTTACCAAGGCTTTTGATACAGTCAGCAGAGGACTGTGGAAGATCATGGCAAAATATGGCTGTCCACGAAAGTTTGTCCAAATAGTGCGGCTATTTCATGATGATATGCAGGCAAGAGTACAGGAAAATGGTGAACTGTCTGAACGCTTTCCTGTCACCAATGGAGTGAAGCAAGGATGTGTCCTGGCACCAACACTGTTCAGCCTCATGTTTTTAGCCATGTTGATGAATGCCTTCGAGAACGACGACATTGGAATAGACATCAACTACCGTATGGATGGAAAGTTATTCAATCTCAGAAGGCTGAAAGCTAAAACCAAAATTAACAGCGACACCGTCAGAGAGCTCATGTTTGCTGATGATTGCGCTCTCTACGCCAACTCAAAGGCGGACTTGAAACATAATGTTACAGCTTTCTCACATGCCTGTGCCAACTTTGGGCTCAATATCAACTTGGAGAAGATTGTAGTTATGTACCAACCAGCTCCAGGAAATAATCACACTGTGCCGAATATCAAAGTGAATGGTCATAGACTAAGTGTTGTGGACAATTTCACCTATATTGGCAGCACTGTGTCACAAGCTGTCACAATTGATGACGAAGTGAGTGTACTAATCTCCAAGGCCAGTGTGATCTTTGGCAGACTGTACAAGAATGTATGGGACAGAACTGGAATAAGCCTGCAAACAAAGCTAAAAGTCTACAAAGCAGTTGTATTATCCACACTGCTATATGCTTGTGAAACCTGGACTCTTTATCAGCGACACGCTAGGAAACTAAACCACTTCCACACAGTCTGGCTAAGGAAGCTACAGAATATTAAATGGCAAGACAAGATCCCAGACACTGAAGTCCTACAAAGAGCGTCCATGCCCAGTATCCATACTCTACTGATGAAGAATTAGATTCGTTGGGCTGGTCACTTGACTCGCATACCAGATCACAGGCTCCCTAAACGAATCTTTTACAGCGAACTGCGTTGTGGTAAATGCTCCCAAGGTGGCCAGAGGAAACGCTTTAAAGACACTCTGAAAATCTCTCTGAATGCTTTTGGAATTCATCATGACACGTGGGAGACTGCAGCCTGGGACCGAAATTCGTGGCGTGCATCATTACACAAGGGTGCAGTCATGTGTGAGGCAACCAGGACTGCAAGAGCTGTAAAGTAAAGGCAGGACAGAAAAACCACTGCAGGAAATCCTCCTCCAGAAACGTCAAGCATTCTTTGTCCACATTGTCAAAGAACATTTCGAGCCAAAATAGGCCTTATCAGCCATCTTAGAACCCACGGCTCCATACTTTCAACCCCACTGGATGAAATGAATGGTCATCAACATTCTTGATGGACAAACAACAACACTTTTGTTGGACTTGTAGTTGGACTCGGCTTCATTGCCAAGCTACTGAGTTTAGTGTTTGATGCGACATTGTAAGTTGTGGATTCCACGTGGAATGTTTTTTTTTTTTTACCTGTCACCAGTGACTTGTGTTGTGAACTACATTTACAAAACACTGGCTGGTAGCAGTTGTTGAACAAGGGGTTTGCCTTATGCAGTAATGTGTGTGTATGTTTTCTAATGATGAATGCTTCTATTAACGATGAGCTGTAATTCTAGTGATGGACTTTGTCTTTTGACAGCGGACTTATGCTTGCTTGTATATGCGTGTACGTGCTAATGGTTTTTTTTTTTGGAACTGCTGCCTGTTCCACTTTTGGCAAGGGGCAATGAAGAGCTTTTATTGTGATATTCACTGGCATTATGGAAGCATTATAGGATGACCCGTTGCGGTGATGTTGAAACTGCGACTGGGTTTAAAAGAGCCATGATAATTTCCACTACATACCCAATAGACCTGAATGCGTGGACAAGATTCCTTTACTTACTTTATTCGCACATAAAAGATTAAACGATTAATCATGTATTATTATACTACTTGTTCTTTATAGAAATGTGCATGGGCTGTGGTTGAAAGCATAAAGCAAACATACAATAAAGAACTGACGTTGACAGCTACCACAGTGAGTCCTGAATTGTCGAGATTCCCTTGCTTTCTGTTGAGATACACTGGATAATTGTAATCGACGTAATTGGCGAATGTCATCGGGAACTCATATGTATGGAGATTAACAAAATCAGTATAACTGTGGAGGAATATGTGACATATAGTATGTGATTAATAATTATGCATACATGGGAACAAGAATACATGCATACACATACATGCGTATTTATAAACATGCATATCGTACATACTTCCACACGTACATAAATACACACATAAGTAAATAACTGTTACTTTGAAAACATGTGAACCGTATATAATGGCAATATCTGTTCCATGAGGAATACTTATGTTTCCTTTAACTGGGCCTCAGTTTGCACTCGTATCAATGGAAGCCTCGGTGTAACAGTTGGGAGGCTACGCTGAAAATGGCATGAGCGCAGTTGGCGGGTGTTCGATGTCAGCACTCACCGTTCGCTAAGGGAGGCTCAAAAGTGGTCATCTATACTTTCTAAAATCGTGTTGGTCCCAATAATGCACTTATACTATTGGATCTGTTTTGTTTTTCTAACTAATTTTTCGAGTTTAATGTCTTTAGCGAGCTACTTAATGTGTTGTTACTTTAACATTTAAAAAAAAATATGCCTACAAGTGTATCTGGAATTTAGTAATTGCCCAATTTATATAAAGCCCAATCGACATTCCAGGGGTGTGTAGTTAGTATCCCGTCGACGGTATCTAAGCAGGGTCAAACAAGGTCAACTTAATCAACATCCCAACAAAAATTTGCTTCTATGTCAACTTGAAACCCAGACCTCCTACGGTTAAGCGTGCTGGCCCAACGATTGGCTATTTGCGATTGAAAACTGTAAGCCAGCAATAGTTCATGTCAAATATGATGCATTCAATTTCCACTTTATAAAGCATTCTAGCATGCCAACTAACGATTCACTGAGGATGTAAATGTTATATACAGTATAATTATACAATCAAATGCTATACATAATGTAGAACAAGGCTGTCTTGTTTATACCGAGGTGCATCACACATGAACACTACTCTTCCTTACTTCGCTAGCTGGGCAACATGCAACCCCTTATCAATCAGCTCTTTTCTGGCAGGGACCATTACACTCAAGATAAGTGGCCGTCTTCCCCTAAGGTTATACTCCACGTCAATATATTTTCTGAAATCCTACAAAAATGAATCCACAAAGGAATAACACCGTTATAGTAGGGAAGTAAAACAACTTTAATGGATTGTGTAGCAATAAAGCCCGGAAGACAGAAGAATTAAATAACAAATACCACAAAATACTACACATACAAATTGCACGGCATACCAGTGACATGTGTTTATATATTACTCATCTAGGCCAAAATGTAGAGAAAATGTTCAGTGTGTGATAGAAAGTAGATATATAATAGAGATGACAAAGATGGCCTTTAGAAACAAAGCTTTTGACAGAATAAAATTAACATCTTGTAAGTAAAGTAAAGACCAGTCCAGTCTAGCCCAGCCCAGTCCAGTCCAGTCCTGTCCAATGCAGCACAGCACAGCACAATACAGTACAGTATAGTATAGTAAAGTAAAGGACATTTTCACAGGCCTTTAGGTGTGTTGTGATTATGGTCTAGCCTCATATTTCTATGGACCAGAGGTCACCAAACAAAGGCCTGCGTGCCGGATCCGGCCCACGAAGTCATTTCATCCGGCCCGCCGACGGCACTGGAACTTTGCTTGATATAACGTATGGAACACGAGACGTTATTATACTATTTAAATGTAAATATTATGTTTATAATTATAGGAGCTTTTCACACGTGCGGAGACCACCTGGCTGCTATGTGTCTTAAATTTACTATTTTCAGTTATACATTATTGTGTGTGGATTTTCTTGTTTATTGTAATATTTGCTTATTTTGCGCCATCCCAAATCCTTCTCCGGCTCCTGGTAGCGCGCCTACGGTCTCACGTTACCATGATTTCCATGGCGACACACACACACACACACACACACACACACACACACACACACACACACCCGTATGCATCTTTCCCTCCCTCAGACGCGTCTGGCTGTAAACACAGATCTGATGCTCCTGAAATGTTTACTTCTTTTTGCCAGTCAACCATTTTATAGGTATGTAACAGGTTTTTTTTTTTTTTTTGGACAGTGATAGGTAAGGGAACTACAAGTGTGAATAGAGCCAATAAATCAGCAAACATAGCATCAAAATGCCATGGAAGTCTCGTGTTATTATTAAAATAGTATCCACAGCTCAAAATAATTCCCCGGTCAAGGTGTTACTTGAGCTGGTCTCTATGCCAGTGTTTTTCAACCTCTCCGAGCAGCAGATCCTTACGCAAATGTTTACGTTGCTCAAGGAACTCTGTGCAATGATCCAAGTGTCTGTCCTACTTTATGTAATAAACCAGATGGACAGAAATGTTGCATTTAAGCGATTTCGGTCTGTTTCGGCGGAACCCCTGGCTGCCACTCGCAGAACTCCGGTTGAAAAACTCTCGTCTAGGCTGTTTATTTAGGTCATCCCTATTTATATACTTTGCAAACATTATTAACAGATATATTCTATTACCAAAGCTACATATACACTTTATATGTACCCTTTTAGAGCCGTAGCTTCACTAGTGACCCTTAGTCCTCTGTTTTTCTTGTGTTTCAATTGGATTTTAATTATGTTTCTAATTCAATGTATTTTCCATTGTAAGATCCCGCTTACTTCACTATTTATTATGACTACTAAGAAAATAAAAGACGACACCGAATGTCGCGTTTTCAATAAAGAATGGGGAGTAAAGTACTTCTTTGTGAAAACAAAGGACCAGAAAATCGGTGACGTAATAAGCAGCAAAAGTGTTGCCTTTTTTAAAGAGTACAATCTTCGGCGTCACCACGAAACGTGGTTTAGAAACACAACGAATTCTCTTCACACGAAAGTTTGCTGATAATGAATCTGTCATTTATCCAAGCTACAAATTACTGCATACAACGGAAGAACGAGGAAAACCGTTTACTGATGGCAACTTTATCAAAGAGTGTGTGATGGAAACAGTAAATGACTTGTGTCCTGAGAAAACCGATTTGTTTGGAACTATCAGCCTTTCGACAAGTTCAGTTGGGCGAAGAAGATAAGAACTTGGAGAGAACATACAGCTACATACACGTGAAAAAACTAGGAACTTTTTGTGGTATTCTCTGGCGCTGGATGAGTCTACTGACCTCTCGAGTACGTCACAAATGTATGTGTTCATTCGTGGTGTCAATTTGGATTTTCAGATAGCGGAAGAGTTGGCATTCGTTTGCAGCATGCATGGAACAATAATTGGAAAAGACATTTTCATGGAACTGCAAAGAGTTTTGCAAGACTATAGCCTTCAGTGGAATCAGCTTCGAGGTGTTACAGGTGACGGAGGGGAAAAACATTGCTGGGGTGAGGAAGGATCTGTTGAGGCAGATCAGGACTTAGTTGGGAGATTTGCAAATTCCGGGCGCTCTGTTCATACACTGCATCAAGCAAGCACTCTGTGGGAAAGACGTAGATATTTCTTGTGTACTGAAACCAGTCGTTTCTGCTGTAAACTTCTTCGGGGACATGCACTCAGTCACCGTCAGTTCCAGTCTTTTCTGGAGAAAAAAAGATTCTGAATTATGTGACTTGCCTTATACACATCAGTGAGGTGGTTCAGCTACAGTACAATTCTATTTCGTTTTTTACAAGCTCCGAAACGAAATTGATGTTTTCCTCACTGAAACAGATAGAGCTGATCCACAGCTGTCAGATCCTACCTGGCTGTAAAAGTTGTCATTTTTGGTCGACATCACATCCCACATGAATGAACTGAATTTGAAACTTCATGAAAAGGATAACCTCGGCTGTGATCTCTACAGAAACATAAAGGATTTCAGAGAAAGCTGTCATTGTTTGAATCACAACTGGAAGGAGAAGACCTTTCTGATGTTCTCTGTTTCAAAGAACTTTGGGATACAATCGCCAAAGATGTCAACCTCGATTTTCTGGGGAGGAGGGATTTCTTGACTTGAAGAAGCATTGTTTGGGATAGATTTTCAGATCTTGACAGAATTGAAAGTGTCATTCTTCTGTTACATAATCCGTTTTATTGTAACCTTGATGATGTGACAGTTGAACTACAGTTGGAGCTCATTCAAATGATTTGAAAGAGAAGCACAGAGGAGGAAAACTTGTTGAATTGTACCACAGCTTACCTGATGGTAAGTTTCCGAAACTGAAGAAATTTGCCGCTAGGATGGCTTCAGTGTTTGAAACAACGTATGTCAGTGAGCAAACATTTAAAAAAATGAAGTATGTGGAGTAAGCACATCGAATGAGTTTGACTGATGAAAATTTAAAAGCAATTCCCTTGATTGGATGCAACAATTCCAAACCAAACATTGATGATATCTTGAAAGCCAAATATCAGATTTACAAATATCACTAACCTTTTTTCGCTGCTTAGTTTGTGAGATTCGGATATGTGCACACTAGGTCTGATATAACTATCTTTTTGCTAACGTCGCCTTCTTTGGTATTTTTAAATATTAAGTAAATAAATACGTTGATTGTCTATGTTTTTTTTTTTCTTTTGTGCATTGCACGCCACTCATCTATGATTAACTTAGTTTTTCGTCTTTTCCCTCAGATCTATCGTTCTGGCTAGCAAATATTGTTAAAGTTAATTTAATATCCTTTACAGGACGTCTGCAGTAAACACCAGTACTTTTACTGTTGTTGATGACTTTGAAAGTTTACTTTCAGTATTTTGCCATTGCTTTCTGAAAGACCGGCACTCATACCATAGCGTAAAAGTCCAGCGCACTGCGGACTGCTGTGAAATCGCTCGCAGCTGTGTTTCGAAAGCGGGTATACGAATTACGAACAGCGTTCGTAAGACCTTCGCTACGGAGACTGGCGCATGTATTGTACATAATGAGTATGCGGCCCGCGCTCGTCATTTTGGCAATTATCCGTCCCGCTGTGAAAAAAAGTTTGGTGATCCCTGCTATAGAGGAACTGACGCACAATGGATTATGTTGTCAAAATCATCCTGGATGACTTTATTGCCGATGACATGTCCTGTAACTATGTTAGGCAGGTTAACACTAACACACAAACACACACACACGCACGCGCGCACGCGCGCACGCGCGCACGCGCACACACACACACAATAAAGAATAAATGACCTAACAAGGATTCGAACACATGATCATCTTGGTGGCAGCAAAGCGTACTAGCCAATGCCTCCGCAGCAGCCGATATTGATATGGGATTCAGGAAAACAATCTTGAAACATGCGCAGTGGTTATATGTGATGAAAGACGTATTGACGTGGTGTTACTCACAAAAAACAATTTCAGAAGACGCCCCAGAACATGTATTGAAACAAACTTTCTGAAAGTACTGTAAACAACGAAAGTATTAGTATACCTTATGGCTTGCCACGTCCTAAAACATAAATTAGTGCTAATGAGAGTTTTTACCAAAAACACCCCTTAAATGACGTCGCAGTCAGGTTTATCATTTTTGGCTTTTTGTGATTTCTTGGCAAGTTTACGTTCAGTAGTTTGCCATTGCTTTCTGAATGACTGGCACTCACATGTTGCATGAAAACCAACGTAAGGTGGTATGCTGCCAAATCCACCACAGTTTGCAGATTACGAATTGCATTCTTAACTCCCTTCGTCACAGAGCCAGCAATGAGAGCTATATAAAGCAAACATACTGGGGGAAAGATGTAAATAATGGCGAACATTTATAAAGCTGATCCAGCAATGCAGACAAATGGAGTTCAGTAGAACTATTAAATAATCAGAAAACATCACGACCTTCCATAACAGCAAAACTTTACTGGAATGATGAAGATGATGATGATGACAATGATAATATTGAGTAAGATGCTGATTATGAAGATGATATTGATGTATTTGGACATGATATGATGAGTAATTATTACTAATATTTCAATATTCGTCAATACCTTCAATATTGTACCCCAAGTAGCCTAGTGACTAGTTGCACGTCTGCACGTACGGTCATCTAGCGTTTAAATCCTCATCGAGTCGGATGTTTGTTTGTTTGTTTTTTTAATTGACCTGACATCGCAGTTGACCAAGCCTAAAACTGGTACCACGAATGTTTTGGGAAATAATTAGATTCTCGTGATACCGACCACATCATCCACTGGGTGCCATTTGGTTTATAAAACCACATGGATTTAGCACAAAAGTACATATTTCGCCTTACGACATGTCAAAGCGGCCTGTGCACAGTTGGCTTGAAGGCATTTGCTTAATTGCTAATTTATGTGTATACCGTCGCTTAAATGTCTTAAAAGTCGACAGGGTCGACTTCATTGCACCGCGTTTTATCCCATATAGCGAGGTCTATTTGCGCAGCGCGGAAAGCGTCGCACAAAGTACGAACTCCGTAGCTCTAGCGACGACTCTCATGTATGTGTATACCGTCATTGATGCAACTGTTTGGTCATTTCAGATAGCATCAAGTCGTGAAATAGACCAAGCGTTAGCAGACGGGAAGTTCTTAACTAACTTTCATCGACATTTTTGCCGAATGATGTGTCCGAGGCAAAATCATATTTCAGAAGCTAGAGAAATCGACAGAGGAGTTTGATAATGTCATTTTTCTCAAGATGGATGTAGCATAAAATGATGTTTAAAGGAGGTGTTACAGTTGATGGAGCCAACCAAGATAAGATCTTAGAAACGATTTTGGCTTAGGAAAACATTGTCTTCTTTTTTAGTGTGTACATTTCTTAAATAATTATATGTTTTCTCTTAAGAAATCAAAAGATTAACCTGAATTAGAAGCTGGAAGTTGACTTTATTCATTATATAACTTCCGTCATTCGCCAAGAATCTCCAGGCAACATTGATACCGTCAAAGTTATTAATTCGTAAATATTTCACAGTATTCTTAATAAAAGTGTTCCTGGAGGCAGCCGTTTGTATTATATTCATGAAGAGTCCCGAGCCAAACAATCGTCCGCCCACAGACAACAGCACCTTAAGAAGAGGGTTTCGGTCCTTCAGTTTATTGATGCGGACATACCTAGGCAAAATATGTATCACATGTGTTAATGGAAGGTCAAGCATACTTTGTTTTATAATTAATGTGTTTCCTTTCATGGAAACTCACGCACAAAATTATTACATATATGTTGTTGAAATTGACCCAGTCTGAAATGGGTATCAGGGTATGTACTGGGCAGTTAAGGCGGCCAATATAAAATATAACACATTAAGTGCCGAGTTACCAATAAACATATTGGTTTAGCAATAGCGTTACAAAGCGTGTAAAAGAAACGAAAACCGTCCCATTAGTGGCAAGATCGTTGTTTCTACCCGGGGAAGGGTGAGAAGGGGGGGGGGGGCTCTAAGTTGACCCGTTCACTTAATAAACGGGTTTGCATTAATGGTCAGCATGTTCATCAAGGCAATACAGAAAGGACCAGAATACCTAATATCATTGTTCCTTGGGCCACTGCAACCAAAAGCTGAATACTTCACAGCTCAGAATGCAGTTTCTGCCATCGGGACTACCATTATCTTTAGCTCAGACAGTCCCTAAGATACAACCAAACATTTGATTTATCATTGAACGTGTATCAAATACGTGGAGGCACAGGAGCAAAAGCGTCAACTTAACCACCATCTCCCTGCACCATTGCGTGTGGAGTCCTGGCCATACATTAGACTGGCTAACGACGGGAGGCAAGACCTTTATTGTGATGAAGCTCTCCGAGAATGCACATACAAGGAGAGTTCAATAATCATCACTGTCCATGCTTTTATAGAAGAAAGTAATCAGCACAATAGCACATACACCCCGTTAAATATTATTGCAATAGACGAGTGTTAAATGGCATTGCTAATGATAAATCAGTGTTGAAAAAGATTGAATGCTGCGATAAATACGAATTAAAAAATAATTTTGAACATGTAAAAAGACATAACAGTACACACAAGATAATTAAAAAGGAATAGATTATCGGGAAGTCGAGGAAGAGAAAGGCAACAGCGTAGATTGATATGAGCTATTGATAATTTACGACGAAAAGCTACAGAGGCAGGGCATCTGACTTATGATAGAGAAGTATATATATATATATATATATATATATATATATATATATATATATATATATATATATATATATATATATATATATATGCATATATAATGTGTGTGTGTGTGTGTGTACGTGCGTGCGTGCGTGCGTGCGTGTGTGTGAGTGTGTGTGTGCAAAATCATTAATGTATGGGCTGAAGCGTGGACTATGAACATATAATAAGGCGGATTCCTTTAAAATATGGAGGAAATGGAGAAACCATATTTTCACTATTTTATAACAGTGTCGACAAAATATTGGCAATACGTGTGCATAGGTTATGCAACTAACAACGTTTGCATACGACATGCTAGGGTAACTAACAAGAGTTACTGAAGTTAACCTTGTTGCATATCATTTACAGGACATCACTGTCAACTAGAGCGTTTGTGTTGTTGATTTTGTTGCCTGTTTGCGACTTCTTGTCAAGTTTACGTTTAATAGTTTGCCAATGCTTTCTGAACGAATGCCGCTCATACTAGTGTATGAAACCAACTCAGGGCGGTATGCTTCCAAATCGCTTCAAGTCGTGTTTCGAACGCGGAATGTGGGGTTGCGAATTACGTTTGTATCCGATTCGACTGTCATCAAGCGATGCTACAGGCATTACGGGATAAACTTCTCTCGCACCACACAAAAAGATATGTCAGTCGTACGAGAGTAATTGATTACACATTTTATTGCCACTGGCTCTTTACATTACATAAATGCACAAAACGGTCGCTAATGAATCACACATGAATACACAGAATTGCCTATCACTAGTCGTTCCTAACCCTACTGCTAATTCTATCTACTCGGCTAAAGAATACGCATCGACGCTAAGCGATGTGTTCCCTACGAAGTCTGTCCCCTGTCTGACTAATTCTCCGCGTGCTGATTACACAGTACGCGGAGGGACCTTGTGCGTACTTCGGCTTTTGCGTGCTGCATCATTCAGCACGCTTAGAGTAGTGGCCTCTCTTGAGTTTCATTCTAGTTCTCCGTGTCTATCACGTTGGCGTGATTATGCCGTGACCAGAGTGCTTACTCTCTGGTTGACACCTCCGTGTCTCATGAGAGAACTATTTGATAGTTCCCCTTCCTATCTACTCCCTACACCTACCCTGCCCTCATGTAGGGGCACTGGGTTACCTCTAATCTACTTGAGGTAGACCACTCATTCAGGGTGGTCTTCCCTGAGTCTTTGACACACACCCTCCCTCCTGTGTTGCGTTACAAACTTTGACTCATGGTTGTGACGCAAGAGGTTTCTAAAAAATTAGTGTATCTAATTTTTGTCAAAGACTACTGATAACTTGGTTCTGGGTAACTCAATAGACTTCTACTGACTATTGTCACAATGTAGCATCACTTTACTTGGCTACTGGTGATCGCCACAAACTTGTCTGGTTGGCGTGAGCCCTCTTCTCAATCGCAATATTATATTAATTAGAGGTTTGTCTGAACCGGACCATTGTCTTATAAGACCTGCCCTCAAATAGTAAATTAACTTACTACCCATACAAAGTTGACTTTCTTAGGGTCAACACATGAAGTGCTTCATGTCCCCCCATATAATATTAAACAACCCTTGCACAAGCTGTGTGCGACAGGCTTTACCTTTCTCGCTTCCGCGTGTAAAGTCATCTTTCACTGTTAAGTTAGTGTTTCGTTGTCTATTGTGTCCCCTGACCCGGAGTTATATCCCTTTGTTTTACAAATGTATGTAATTTACATGTTTGTTTTCCTGGTTGTTTGCGTGTTTGGATGTACCTAACAATATAATTTACCTTCTAACCTGTGTGTCTGTCTACAATTTGTAAGTAAGTTAGTTTTCAAGTGCCATAATTCGGTTAAATGTGGCCACAAACAAGTGTATAACACTAATTCGTGACTACGTTTCCGTCTTATGAGACTTAAAATACTTTCTCTAAGGTCTACACTAAACTACACACAACACATTTGAGACAGTATATTTCAACATTGAAAGCAAACGCTTGACGCAGACAAATAATAAAAAGTCGCGTTGAGCGGTAGAAAAAAATCCGCTGGTTGTCCTCACTCTCCATTGTATATTTTCCCTTTTTCTCTCACTTTCACACTTCTGTCACACATCTTTTATTCTCCCATTTATTTAAAATCCTTGAAGTGACACTGTACAAGTTCGGCTCAGTTTGAAAAGAGTTGAGCTTAATGACTGTGCGTAACTTACTGCACGAGTCATGTATTTACAAAATATTTACATGGATAAAATAGGGTTGATAGTTTGTACCCTGATATTATTAAACACTATATTCTACTGAAATACTAATACTACTTCTATAAATATATATATATCCTAATTTGTTGTACAAAATCAATCTAATTTAAGGGAAGTAATCTAACTATCTACAAAAAATGAAAATGATGTGAGATGAGTTATGTACCTTTCTGAAATGGGTACTGTGAAATGTAACAAAATTATAAATAATCTTTTCATATTTAAATGAAAAAATATGATTGATATTTTTACTCTACATGGTGTAAATGATGTATGTTAAATGTATAATCCTTTTATTCTATAAGGTATAAACTAATTTTAATCCTAAATGATGAGGATGTTAAAGTGTTCATGAAGATGGAATGACATAAAGTGAAATGAAATGAACTAAATGGTGCTGTTCCTATCTAAACTAAATGGTACTGTTCCTATCTAAACTTTTTATCCTAGTCTTTAATTAGCTGTTATTAAGTTTAAAGTACTATACTAATCTACTTTTATGCTAAGTAAGTGGGTAAATTAATGATTTATCTAAACTACAAAAAAAAAATCTATTATATTCCCTAAATCTAATCTAACTCTATATTAAAGTAATTAATCTAACTATAATTTATCACTATATTAAAAACGTTATAATACATATCACAATAACTAAATATATATACATGGTATTTATTTACCTCAGGTTAGTGGTTGCCATAACGTTCAGAAATTGCTTTCGTTGGCATAGTTTATATATACACAATTATCCTGGGTATAGTAAATACATTACACAGTCATACTCGTGTCTTATGGGTATTCTTCCACTCGTCGAGTCCGCTGGTGTCGTAGACAAGTATATTCGTGTCTGTTACTTATGCATTGTTCTGACACTGTTCTTCCATGATTAACACAGGTGATTCACCGGAACACCAATGGAGCATAGTAAGTAACGAGCTGTCTATGTACACACGGTGATTCACTTGTTCTTGGAGCACAGTTCTTATTCTGCTGTCTACGGACACATGGTGGTTCACTGTTCTTAGCACACAGTCCTGATCATGATGTCTATGTATTACATAGGATATTTTACACAGGATATTTTAAGTGTACTAAATTAACATTTCTTACAATACCTTTCCATGTGGAATATCAGGTATTTCTACCTCAGATGGTCGACTAAGGGTATCAGCAAGAATGTTGTCCCTACCCTTAATATGCTCTATACTAAAAGTATAATTCTGTAATATTAATGACCACCTGTAGATGCGGTCGTTGCGATGCACCCCACTTTGTATGACCGTGATTGGGGAGTTATCGGTCTGGACTACGAAGTGATTACCCGCTAGAAATCGATGCAACTTCCTCACCGAATAGATGACGCTTAGGGCTTCCAACTCTGATATGGAATATCTGGACTCAGCAGGTGTGATCTTGCGGCTCACGTAGCAAATTGGATGGAAGATGCCATCATAAAACTGGCCTAGTACTGCAGCGATGGAAATCCTGCTGGCATCTGTCCTAAGATAATAAACGAGCCTAGGATTAGGCAAACGGAGGATTGGTACATTACTAAATAGGATTTTCAATTTTGACAATGCAGAAATTAATAATGCATCTTTGACATCTAATTTTACTGATGCTTTTAAAACATTTGAAAATACACTTGTGATTTCCGCTAAGTTCGGTATGAACTTACTATAATAATTTACTAAACCCAAAAGGCTCCTGACCTGCTTCTTTGTTGTCGGCATGGTCAGGTTCATAATTTTAGTAATAATTCTATTGTCAGTTTTTAGTTGTCCTTGTGAAATGACATGACCCAAAAAATCAATTTCTTGTAGGCCCAATTCAACTTGCTCGGTTTGACCGTGAGACCGAAGAGTCGCAACCTATCGAAGACATGTCTGATTTCAGTAAGTGTGTTGTCCAGTCATCTGTATGGACACAAATATCATCTATATATGTCACCTGTATTCGTCACTCCATGTAGTAAATCTCTAGTTAAGCGTACGAAAGTGGCAGGAGCGTTACGAAGTCCGAAAGGAAGAAACCGCCACTCGTAAAGACCTAAAGGTGTTGAGAATGCAGTAAGATGGATGGATTGCGTCTGCATAGGGACCTGCCAATATCCCTTAGTAAGGTCTAATTTGGAGAAGATTTTTTAGGTGGACATATCAAGAATAAGATCTTCGCAGGAAGGAATTGGTTCTGCGTCGATCTTAGTGACATTGTTGAGTTTCCTATAGTCCACACAGAGACGAATTGTGGAGTCTTTTTTCTTGACCAAGACGATTGGAAAGGAGTACTCAGATGTAGATTTCTGAATGATTCCACTAGCTTCTAAATTAAGAATTTCCTTATTTAGACTTTCTCTGTAGCTAAGTGGGATAGAGTACGGCCTGCATTTGATAGGCTTAGAGTCCGAAAGAAGGATGGAGTGCTCGATCCTGTCCGTCCTACCTGGAATGTCGGAAAATATGTCCTTATACTCCGTCACTAATTCTATTGTCTGTCGTCGTTGCTCGTCTGTTAGTCCCTGTTCTAACCGTATACAATCTAATGTCGCAGTCTTGTCTACAATTGGAACAGGTAGTTCCATCCCGTCGTCGTCTACCTGATTCAGTACGGTGGTGGTGCTAAGTGCGTTTTCTGTAAGCTCACTAAGTGTATGTATATTGTCGGCTTTGCCAGTCTCGCTAACTAGTGTAGTTGCGTTGTGTATGTCTGTCGTCTGATCCATAGGTGTGGGTGCATTGTGTTCGTCTGTCTCTAATTCTGTCTCTTGTCGTGAAAAGTAGGGTTTCAACATGTTGATATGAAATATCTTTAAGTGTCCGTTTATCGATATTTCATAATCGACATCTGAAATGTTTCGTACCACTTTGAATGGCCTTGCGATGAGGTCAATAATAAATTCCGTTTGTCTGGGAGTAAAAGCAGTATGTCTTGATCTGGTTCAAGATTAATAGTTCTCGCACCTTTGTTGGGGCTGTGATGTTTGAGGATATCTGCACTGTTCACTGGAGTTAGTCCATTTCCCTCCTCCCAGGCGGATATTTCTTCATCTGTGCAGTGCCTTAGCTGGGGTAGACCCCCAAGAATTAAATCAGTACAAGGGTTGTCTAGTATTGCACATGTAAAGGTACCAGAAAGGAACGGGGTGTTTATACGGGCTCTTGCCAGAGGATAGGTTTCTATATTACCAGAAAAAGTACGGCATTTTACAGAGTCACCAGTATAATCCTTTGGATTAACAAGTTCCTTTTTAACACCAATAATAGAGCTCCCACTGTCAAGCAAACATCGGCATGGCTTCTCATTGACCATTGCAGAGTGAAACAATAGATTGCCTCTGGAGGCTACAGCTGCATTTGCATTCTCCAAGGAGGATGTTACAATATGTCCACATGTAAGTTTGCCGTCTGCATGAAATTGGTGACATCGCTCACAACTGTCAAAGCTTAAAATATCGTTTACACAACAAACATCTTCAGATTGGTTAAAAGGTAATTCATTCTCGACCTCACACTCAGTCTCACTACCACTATCAGAAGATGTATCAATTAACATTGCACTGTTGGCCTTCATTCTTTGGCGGCCTAGGCACTT
This sequence comes from Cepaea nemoralis, assembly GCA_014155875.1. NCBI lineage: Eukaryota > Metazoa > Mollusca > Gastropoda > Stylommatophora > Helicidae > Cepaea > Cepaea nemoralis. Next base: position 265,229 of record JACEFZ010003725.1, on the reverse strand, counting down.
ATTGGAATAATGCCCGTAGCTAGAACAGAAGAAGCATTTGACTGCACGCCTGTATGCAGTTCTCTTGTTTTGTTGTTTCTTAATGACCATCTCAAGATGTGTCGGATAGTTTGGTGATTTATCACACATAGCGTAAGTATCATGAAAAAGTTGGCAATACACACATTTTGGCAATTTTTGATCTTTCTTGTCGACTCTCTGAAATGGTTTTTTATTGCTACGATAGCTTTTAGGTTGGTCCTTAACAAAAGAGACTATTTCAGAGTCGCTATTTGATGTTTTAAAAATATCTCTATTTGAGGAAAAATATGCTGAGCCTTTCTTCTCAAATTGTTCTATGGTTTCGATGTCTGACTGCTGAAGGAATTTAGCGAAAGGAGATGGTATTGTGGATATGACTTTATCCATGGCTATTAAATTTTTAAGTTTTTCAAAGTCCTTTCCTATTTTTGCTGCACTAAGCCATCTATTTAGCACGCTTTGGACATTCGAGACATAATCGATGAAAGTCTCACTTGGTTTTGGTTTTAAGTTAGAAAATTGCACTTGATACCCAGGGGCATCAAGTAAGAAATGTTGCATTATCCTATCGTGGATGTACTGATAGTTAGATCTAAGATCAGTTGGTATTGATTCTATAACTTTAAGGGGCTCCCCACTGAGGTTCTTCATGTAAATCATTGCCCACATATCGATTGGTACTTGGTGGTATTTCAGCTGATATTCGACATTTTCTGTCCAAGCTGATATGGAATCTTCTTTACAAAATGGCTTAATAATATGTTTGTATTTATTAAGTTTATTCTCTTCTTGCTGACTCTTAAGTTTTGTAGCGGAGATCTCTAAGTGTGAATCTACTTCTATACCTTTCATCTTTAACTGTGTCTCTGATTCAATCTGTATTTGTTTTTCTTTCACTCTTGCCATTTCATCTATCTCTCTTTGTTTTAATTCTTTCTCCTGATCTAATTGTTTTTGCTTTAATTCTCTTTCCTGATCTAATTGTTTTTGTTTTAATTCTCTTTCCTGATCTAAATGTTTTTGCTTAATCTCCTTATCATGTTCTCTTTCTCGTGCACGTTCATCTCTCTCAGCATCTTTTGCTTCCCTAAATTTTTGATCAGCATATTGCTCTAATTCCTTTCCTGTGTATTCTAATTCCTTGCCTGCTTTTATGAAATCAGCTAAAGTTGCCATGTTGTTGGGTAATTAGCTAGAGTTGATAGGCACTTAAATATTTATTCAGGTATATTAGATATGTTAAGTTTTTAAATCCCTGTGTACAACAAATATACTCTTAGATTACACCCTGAAGAATAGATCACAAAAATATACTAATAGATCACACCCTGAAAAAGAGATGCATTATTAATCATATTGCATTCAAAATAATTTGGGTATACTCATCTTAACATTCCAGAAAATCAGGTACAATCGTTTGGCACCTCAGGTCCAATCGTTCGGCACTTCGACATACAGCTTGAGCTATTCTCATAAACAGCTCTTGTTACATCTGGTTTACAAGAGCATCAACAATTAACCATTTGTAAACGACATATGACTTTAGACAATTTTGTACAATCACATGCCCCCGGACAACACAATGTGGTATAATTACTAATAAATGTCAATGTCCTGTCTTCGTTCTAACGTCTTCTGCCTTCCCTAACTATTGCTGTTTAATTTATGGAAGTGCTGTGCAGACCGAGTCTTATTTGCATAGCGAAAGTAGTGCCATCGTGACGGTAACAAATAGAAAAGGTATACAAATAATTAAATAAATGCTTTGAAATAAATATAAAGGTAATAATAATGTTCAAATAAATAAATATATTCAATAAATAGCTTGTATAAATAAATAATATTTAATATAAGGCAAAGATTCAGGCGAGCAGCCGCTTGGCGATTTGTAAACAATCCGTCGCTGATTGCAAATGGCGTAGGGCAGCTGTTTGTCAGTCGCGATACGTCATAGGCGCAGCGCTATTTTTAGATTGGAAAAATCGATATTGTCGCCGGCTCATTTCTTGTGTATTGCTCCGCCGTAAATCATTTTTGACAAATCCTCATAAATAAATCAGTAATTGTAGAAATAAATGATACAATACTATAATAATAATACTTACAAATCAGAAGAAAACATGTTCATAAAGCACAAAACATTTAATAAGCATAAATAAACGTTAATCGGTCACGATGGGCACAGCTCGCAATTTGTTCTAGTCTGCACACGCCATTGTTCACTAACATAAATTAAACCCTGTGATTAACTGACAGTAATACTATTTTAGAGCCGTGGGTGAGTGTTTTAGCTTGAACAATTGTCCAAGCTACACTTCTGACACCACTTTTATCCTAGCCTGTCATCAAGCGATGCTACAGGCATTACGGGATAAACTTCTCTCGCACCACACAAAAAGATTTGTCAGTCGTACGAGAGGAATTGATTACACATTTTATTGCCACTGGCTCTTTACATTACATAAATGCACAAAACGGTCGCTAATGAATCACACATGAATACACAGAATTGCCTATCACTAGTCGTTCCTAACCCTACTGCTAATTCTATCTACTCGGCTAAAGAATACGCATCGACGCTAAGCGATGTGTTCCCTACGAAGTCTGTCCCCTGTCTGACTAATTCTCCGCGTGCTGATTACACAGTACGCGGAGGGACCTTGTGCGTACTTCGGCTTTTGCGTGCTGCATCATTCAGCACGCTTAGAGTAGTGGCCTCTCTTGAGTTTCATTCTAGTTCTCCGTGTCTATCACGTTGGCGTGATTATGCCGTGACCAGAGTGCTTACTCTCTGGTTGACACCTCCGTGTCTCATGAGAGAACTATTTGATAGTTCCCCTTCCTATCTACTCCCTACACCTACCCTGCCCTCATGTAGGGGCACTGGGTTACCTCTAATCTACTTGAGGTAGACCACTCATTCAGGGTGGTCTTCCCTGAGTCTTTGACATCGACCTTACCGAAGCGTAACACAAATAAACATTATACAATGTAACACGCTTTACATAATGTAGCCTAGATCTGCATGGATCTGCCCTAATATTATCTGTTTTAGCCTTGATCTGCAGGGATCTGCCGTAATATTATTTCTTTAGCTTTAACAAAAACGACCATTATTTTAACTAATTGTGTTCTATTAATCGGTCTCGCTGGCGCAGGCTTTTAGGACGTTGTTCGTAATTCCGAATATTCTCGTACGAAACACATTTGCGCGAGATTCGGCAGCGCATCGCGTCGCGTTGGTTACTTACGGGGTATGTGAGCCGATCGTTCAGAAAGCAATGGCAAACTATAGAACGTAAAACTTGCCAAGACATCACCAGCAGCTGAAAAATGCTGGTGTTGATTGCAATTTCCTGTAAAGGATACGCGAAAAAAGTGTTTACTAGTACACATAGGAAAACGTTTAGTGCCGTAGCCAACATTAGTTAGAGTGAAGTATATGCCAGTCAGTGGGTCACAAAACATACATGGTTTGGTTTCGATATGATGACATAATGATAATCTAGAAAAGTTGTCAAGAAGAACTACCGAAAGTCGTTTCTGTTTTAAATGTATGTGCAAACACAATTGAAAAATAACAGACTATTTAGTATGATTCTTGTTGATCTTCGTCCCTAGTCCATGGGGCGCCTAGTTATCCACTTCACAGGTCGGTGTCTGACTTCAACGTACATCTGTGCAAGATTTACTTCCTCTATACAGATTGCATCAAATTTATCGGGCTGTATCTACTCGGGAGTAAGTATTTCTTTCCTAATACGTTCCAGGTGCAGATATCTTACGACCTACTATTTAAGATAGCCAACTGTAGTGTGATTTATATCGCGCACAGCATGCTCAAAGATCCATTGTTGTTCATCCACATTCCAGAAATAACTAACATTATTTGAATTAATTGATATTATGATTCTAACCCTATTTTGAGGGTGCAAATTTAGATGCTAAAATAAGCACAGAGGAAAGGTGTTTTGGGACTTGTGTGGATGATTTGATAAATGGGGAAGGTTCTAAGCGGCCATCCGTTACGAAATGGTCAAGTTGACTGACTCGTGCTTCTAAGGTCGTGGTTAATCTAGAGCTCATCCAATCCCATAAGGAACACTCTGTTTCTCAGACTTCTGTGGGTCGTCGTTACAGACATGAATTTTATTTTCTGCCTGACCTTTTCGTAAATCCGATGCAATTCAGTCAATGCTCTTGTCTTTAGACCAATTTAAGCCTGGATCGACGTAGGAGCCCTGGCCAATTGCAACATCCGCCTCAATGTGGATTCGAACACATGACTACCGAGCCGGCAGGCTAACCCAGCTTCCACAAATAGGCGTTTGTCACTGAACATTATGGTAGTAAACAAGCACGCTAAAAAACTACACCACAGCGGACTTATACAATGGATTTTACACCTGACTTGTGTATGTTTCTTTTGTTATTGTTGTTGTTGTTTTTTTTTTTGGGGTGTTTTGTTGTTGTTGAAAATACACGAGTATGTGAAGATATCAGGTGCAACAGAAAGCTAACACACAAGACACGCCATGGAACACATACATCCCCACATTCCAGTCATTGGATTCATCGTTCCACTCTGTTGCGCGAATTCTCAGTCCTTCAGGTTTAGCATAAGCATACACGATATGAGTGCACAGCGACGTGTCGATGTGCTCAGGCTCAAATCGACCCTTGCCCGTCCTGTACTGGGCCCAGTTCGTATAGACACAGAGGCTTCGAAAACTGCCTGGAATTAAGTGCCAAATTATTACTGTTAATATCCGATTACAGAAAATTATTACTGTTAATATCGGATTTAAGCACCGACAAGCGGACAGTTAAAGCATTTCTTTGCTGATCCCCCAGCTTCTGCAGCTTGTCTTGTTCCAAATGTATTGGTGTTACCATTCCTCTGGAGTGAACTAGGCAGGCTGAGAGAGGGATCATGCTCCATGGGCAACACATGGTCTCTATATGTTAGTCCAGGCGGTGTGCAATGGTGAATTTACAGCGCGAATTGGCCTTATCAGTCACATTCGCATGGGTTGTAGTTATTATGCCTTTTTGGAGCACAATGTAACAAACTATCGTCTGTCAAGACGGCAAGGTGCCAAATCCGATTTATATTGTGTTAAATAACTAACGTCTCATTTTATGTTTATATGATACCGGTCTCTGTGGCTAAGGGCTTGCGAACGCGGTTTGTGAGCCCGTATACCCGGGTTCGAAACACGGCGATGCTGGTTGTTTAGAAAAAGGTATAGGGGCCGGTCGTTCAGAAAGCAATGGCAAACTACTGAACGTAACTACTTGCCTAGTACATCAACAGCAGTTGAAAATGCAGGCGTTGACTGCAACGTCCCGTAAGGGATACGCAACACAATTTATTTTATTTATGAACCAATAGTTTGTTAAAAGTTATATACCATGAGGTAAAGCCACTTTCTGACTTCCATTATCTGTTTTCTCATATTATTTGCCATTTGTCATTAATGATTAACGATTACACATGCAAAATTCCATTTAGCATCAAAACGGCTATACGGCTCCTTTGAGTTAATGCAAAAATATGGTGATGAGTTATATGTATTAATATTATTACATAAGTATTAAACTGAGTTATACATGTTAATAAGAATTCCCAAACACAGCTGCGAATAAGTTAAAAAAAAAAAAAAATAATGATATACCTAACAACTTTAAAGTAGCACGGTTCTTGATATAAGTAAGTTCAATTATTACAACATACGTTTGGTGTGATTTATTTATGTTTATCAACCATTGATTCTCAAACGTGACAAAACAGGGGAATATAAATCTGCAACGAAGCATACACACATTCCAAGTTCTGAAACAATTATATCAAGTAAACTTACCTGCTTGGGCCACTGGTTCAAAGAGAAATAATGACCACATCAAAGAAACGACGTAGCTGGGGGAGTAAACAAATGTTAGTGCATGTATTCAATAGTTTTACTACCCCAATTCAAATATACGTAGTGCCGTCTCTGCATTAGCTACATGTAAGTGTTTTATCCACGCTTGCTTATTGTCTCAGGCCAATGGGTTCAAGCACAAAATCGGATTTCATATAATCACAGAACCCATAGTTTATGGATTGAATGTAAAGAAACATGTTTGTGGTATCACATTCTTCTTGACTACTATCTTCATGTAGCATGTCCTTTGCAGAACATCAGTTTTGATCACGACCCGCCGAAATAGTGTAATCTCTTGTAATTTCTCCTGCCTTGCACAGACTAGGTGAGTGGTGTCAGGAGTCAGGGGCACATGTGAACCTGGCAAAGGCGTTCTTGATATGGTTCTCTGTGAACACTCACACAGTTAATACACTCACGTCATTTGTCAGCAAAGGCGGTGTAGCCATCGACAGAACGAACACAATTACATATCTCGGAGTCAACTGTGACAGATGTTTATCAACATTGTATCACGTTGATAATGTCATAAACAGATGCAGGAAGGATTTTATGGCATTAACGGTGAAGGCAGCAGCTGGCATTGAAAAACGCATACTCTTTCTTCTCTACCAGGGACTTGTGCTAAGCATCGTTGATTACGTACGGGACTTCCTTCTTTTCAGAAAATTCACATCAGAGAAGCGATCTATTTAACAAACTGGACTTCCGGTCTCCAACATGGCGGATATGCAATTCAACCGTAAGCCTCTGAATTGGTTATGCTTCTGGCTACGGTTTACTGTCGCATTTTCCTCATGCTGGACTGACAGTGTATGGTTCCGTCGCCCTGCTACTGGATTAAGTGCGTGGAGCGACACTGTGAGCTGCGAATATCGTTTGGAATGTCTTTACATCTGTCCGCTTTTGTCGTAGCGTGAACTGCGTGTTCGGAAGGTTAGCGGCTGGCCTATCACTTGGATTTGACTGAATTGCCTTTTCGGTTCACCAGTGCATTTTTCTCGGAGTCTCCTGGGGGTTGTCGCTGGAGCTACGGTGTTCGTGCTTTGTGTGATCTTTCAGTGGGCCTCCCTGCCGAAGGTGACCGAACAATATAGGATAAATCCTGGGATAATGAAGTCGACCCTCTCGACTTTTAATGCAGTAATGAGTTTTAATGCAGTAATGTGGGGCTGCTGGTTTTCTAGTGACTGCCGCTCCCACCGACGATGAACTGTATTTCCCGTGGAGGACTTTTGTGTTGGCATTCTGACGATGTACATATGCGGGGTGTTGCTTTGTCCAGACTCCTGTCTATTCCACCTTTCACATAGGGCAGTGAAGAGCATTTCGTTTGATATTCACTGGCACAGGAACAGAGCAAGGGACGGCCCTTGCCATGAAGTTTGAACTGCGACCAACTAACTATCTAACCAAGAAAGACCCAGCTAGAAAGATTACATAAGGTGCAAAATAAAGCAATGTTACTCATACTTGGTTGCACAAAAGACAGACAGAAACCCTCACCACTGGCCAAATCAAGTACCTTTGTGAGATCGATGAAGTCAATAAACAGTGGTTGATTCTGTTCACGATATTTTTCTTGTAGCTGTCGCACTAAGAATATCATAACAATAGTTTTAACTGGTCCTGTCGAAAAGCACACTGTGATTCGGGGTAGACATAATCTTCTAGAACTTGACATCTGTGCAGACCAATTATGGCAAATATTTTCCCAACGAGACACAGAAGTGAAATACACATGTTGTTACAGTACTCCGATCCCTATTGTTCTGGTTCCGTGTTTACGGTGCTGACAATTTTGAAATCCTGTGGGACTTTTGCTTCTCGCCAACAGAACTCTTTAAGGATCTGTAGAGTGAATGTGCCTTTCCCACTCCTGATAACCTCTATTGGAATCCTATTCTTACCTGGAGCCTTACCAGATGCAAGTTCATTAATAGCAAACTTAACTCTGTTATGGTAGGAAGTGTGTCCAGGTGGTCAAGAGTTGGCAGGGCCTCTATGGTATTGAGGGCATCATCCGCTAGTTTGATCTCGCTTGAGTAAAGCTACAAATAATTCTCTACCCATCTATCCATCCGCTGTTTCTGTTTATGTATTTCTGCAGTCAAGATATTCAATGATGAACTACTTTTAATTATTGGACCGCAGGCTTATCTTATCCTTTCATACATGCTTCTCATGTTTCCCTTTTCTCTTGTATTGTGAATGCACTCTCATAACTTGTCCATTAGTCGTTTGCACATTGCCTGGCAGCCGTTTGCACATACTTCCTAGCTTGTTCCCGCACACTAAAAGTATTACGCATTGTTCTTTACTTGTTTCTTAAGAGAGCTATCTTTGTTCTAACAATCAAGGGCTGCAGTCTCTAGCTATTTGCTGCAAGCCGGTCCTGCCTCTTATGGTCCACAGTGCCATAGACTCATACCGCTGTTCTATAAAGAGTTTTCTTAGGTATACCCAACTTTTCACTTGTTGTACACTTTTCTTATGTAACAGTGAGAGCGTCTTCAAGTTTCTGTTGGAACTCAAATCACGCATCATGATCTTTAGTGTTGACAATAGTAATCCGGAGGATAGATCTGCATTTAGATTTAAAGATTCTCTTTGATCTCAATCTAATCCCTAATACAACAAAAGAATGATCAGTTTTACTGTGGTAACTTCAAATTAATGATGTTTGATTCAAACGTTGTGTGATGATGAAGTCGAGCTGATGCCAATTGTCGGGTCGTTATTGTTTCCGTATGATTTTATGCCGCTCTTTTAATTTAAAACAAGAGTTTGTAATACATAGGTTGATATGCTCTAGCAGTCTTTGTCCATTTTCATTCATGCGACCGATGTTGGAGTTTTCCAAGTCGAATCCTTGCCCACACGAACATTGAAATTACCGAGCATATAAATGTAGTAAGATTTTGGTACTGACTTAATAATAGAGTCTAATATATGATCACCTCATATAATAAATCCTTCTCATCATCACATGGCGTGAGTGTCGGTGCATAAGCAGCAATAATTGTAGCAATACCACAAGAAGTTTTCAAGTGCATATATAATAGTCTTTCACTACTTCCAGCTGGAATTTCAACCATTCGTAGTAGTGAATTCTTCACTGCAAAGCAAGGCCACTCCATGTTGTCTTGTTACTTCCTGCCCCTACTCTTCCAAACACAAATTTAATAGTTGTCCCTACATGACCTTTTCTCAGAGAGGTGAGTCTCCTGCAGGACAGCAATAACAATGTTAAGATGATTGAGTTCAGCATCATAGGCGTTTATCTCGCATCGTCAATAGTTATCAGATCAGTGGAAAATCCCGGACACGCGGCTATGATGTTCTAGGTTGCAATTGTAGCTTGAGCTTTATGTTTCTTTTTAGTGCCTAGTGCTTTGGTTTTATATCCTGATATTCAGATTTTGTCCTGGCCCTAAGCACCTATTGAAGCAGGTAGGCTGAGGCAGCTCAGCACCCAACTGGCCGGGCGATCCCCAGCTTGATGCGAGCGGTAGTTGATCAGTAACACCTGTAGGTGCCTTCCACCGCGGCGCCCCTTCTACGACAGTTGACAAGAACTTATTACCAATAATCGCTGCCTCTCGCTTTGATTCCGAGACCGGGTAAGGTCAAGAATCGACTTATACCTCTCCATAGTACAAAGCTTGGGCTGAATTGTACACACCTAGTGTTCCACATGCAATATGATCCATCTCCCGGTCTGCTTAGTTTACTCCAGAGTAAAGGTAAAACAAATAGATATGGAACAAGATAACTTGCAGAAGCTGTCGGATCGGCAAAGCAATGCTCTAAATGTTCTCCTATCGGAGCTTCGATTCTGGACCAATTGCCATATGAGAGAGAGAGAGAGAGAGAGAGAGAGAGAGAGAGAGAGAGAGAGAGAGAGAGAGAGAGAGAGAGAGAGAGAGAGAGTGAGGGAGTTGCACACATATCATTTTACGATATACGGATCTGCACATGACATTTGGCTTCGACATGGTACATACCTTGGTATAACTATCTGCCTTGTTGTTATGTTAGCCCACAGCTGGCGGGTCGTCATTTCCTCCTATCACTGGCAGTCTAAGAAATCATGAATCGTTCTGCAATGGCTGCAATATTTTATGAATATTTCACTTTCTGGTATGTTGGTAACTGAAATTTCGGACACAAAGGCTGGATCCGCATGTCTGTGTAGGGTAAAAACTCTGGTAATTAGTCATTTTTCGCTTCCATACGTCAAGGTTAGTTTCATATTTCACTTTAGATTTCTGTTTCTCACCTCAAGCATTGCAGGACATGCGTTTTATCATGTGAACTGCTGTTTTTGATTGAACTAAACCATATGAAATCGGAATAATACTTCTTCTATTTGTTGTTAGTAATGTTAGCGGGGTAGGGATATCCCCTATCAAAGGATATGTAAAACGCCTCCTTTCCTCCGTTAGACTACAGGACACCCCTGGGCAAGGTGGAGTACCCGGTTATCCCCCTTATCAGGGGTAAGTGAAGCCATGGAAGCAGGTGGTGGATGGAGTGTGAGAGCCGCCGTCAGATTGTCGTTGGTTATGGTGTACACTCTGCGGCGATAGGCAGATGCTCTCATCAGTAGAGACAATGACTATGGCCACCAACTAGTACAGTCACTACCCAGAAGGAAAGCAATTGTAAACTACCTTCTGCGAATCTTGCCAAGAAACCCTAATAACTATCAAAGATATCACAATAAGAAAGAGATCCGAAGGCTAGACCCGCAGGCCAGACAGATCAAATAACATTGGCGAAGAGTGTGACACATGAGCCAGTAATCGTGATGACGGAGTTAATCCCGACGTTGTTACCAAGGAAATTCCATGTGTCAGACTAAGAAACAGAGTGAGACTAGGAACGTGGAATGTGAGCAGTCTGTATGAAGGATAGCTTAAAGTAGATTTTGAAGGGATTGAGAGTTTAAATATTCAAATTTTAGGAATTAATGAACATCGATGGACAGGCAAGTGACATTTTACAAATGAAAATGGAAGACTTTTAATATATTCTGGTAGATATTTCGGAAGCCAGAGCGGGAGAGGCATTTTGTTAGGTATAAATCTTTAACACGAGAATTAAGAAAGTAAACAAGAAAGGACAACAACGAATATATAAAAGATTGATGTATTAAATAGAGCAATATCATAAAAGTGGAAGAGATTATGAAATGTTCAAAGACATGAAGTTATTGACAAGAAATATTCAACCTCAATTAAATGTTACATGTGACAAGTTGGGAAATACATTAAACAGAATCTAGACCAATTCTAGAAAGATCGCAGAAATACTGCAGTGAAATGTATAATATGAATAACTATGAGGATATGAATGAGATACATAATACAATGACAGCAGAGACGGAACCTGAATGCTCATTAGATGAAATTACATAGTCAATAAAGAATGGTAAATCACCAGGATGTAATGAGATACCAGATGAGTAATAAAAGCGGGACGAGAAGAAAGCATACACATCTATCACGCACTATGCAAACCAATATGGAAATATGGTATATGGCAAAAAGTGTGGAAGAGAACTATCTTCATTCCAATACCAAACAAGGCAACCTGAATATATGCATCAGGTATAGGACTGTTGAACTGATCTGTCATGCAAGTAAAATTCTACTAAAAATCATAATGAGAAGACTTCGTAAGAAAATGGAAGAAGAGGTTAACGTGGTTCAAGCTGGATATAGACCAGGAACAGGAATAATACAAGGGGCGTTTATTTGAAATCCGTTCGTGCCACACCGCGCGTAATTGTGTACGTTGAACATGATCATGTCATAGTCAAGTGATAAGCACTGACCAATGAATAAAAGAGAAAGTGCTTATCGTCCCATGGTGCATAGTTTCTGTTTCTGACCGTTGAGAAAATGGCCGGGTTGATCAACATTCCGTCCAAAGAAGCTCAAAGAGCGGCGGTTCAGTTTCTTTCATTTAAAGGATGTCAACCAGTGGATATTCAACGAAGAATGCAGGCAACGAACGGTACAAAATCTGTGTCGAAGACAACAGTGACAGACTGGGCACGAATGTTTCGGAAAGGACGTCAGTTCACGATAGATCTTCCACGGCTGGGTTAAGCGCATATTGCTGCAACAAAGCAAAAAAAAAAAAAAAAACAGAATCGCCAAAATTGATGCAGTACAGATGAACCCTTGTCGAAGCATACGTTCGCTAGCAAAACAATTTGATGTGTCAATTGGGACAATTCAAAAGGTCGTTTGTAAGAAATTGCAAAATCGGAAGGTTTGTTCACAGTGGGGACCACGGATGTTGACCTACCGCCAAAAAGAGGAACGCTTTGGATGGTGTTTGAACCATTTATTGTGTTACAGAGTGGAGGGTGATGCATTTCTCTTCCGCATAGTTGGCAGGCGACGAATCATGATGTCACCACTTTGAGCCGAGCAGCAAAAGAGAGAGCATGCAATGGAAGCGTGATGGATCACTAAAAGCCAAAAGAATTCAAGTTACAGATTTCCGCTGGTAAGGTTATGCTGAGCGCATTTCTTTTTACCAAGAAGGGCTATTGTTCGCCGACTTTAAATAACCTGATATCAACATCAACTCTACCCACTACCTGGAAACACTAGATAAGCTGCAAAAAGCCATCTAGAATAAACGATCCGGGAATGTTTTCTCGCAGTGTGATTTTGTTGCACGACAATGCTCGTCCGCATGTCGCAAAGATTGTGCATGAAGCATTAGCAAGTAAGAAGTGGGAAATTCTGCAACATTCAGCCTATAGTCCTGATTTGTCACCAGGTGATTTTCATTTGTTCGGACCTCTAAAAGTGCAACGATTTCTCATAGATGCAGACGTAATTAATTCAGTAAACACTTGCTTCAGTGAGCTACCAGAATCTTTTTTTGCGGACGGCATTCGCCGCCTACCTAAGCAATGAGATGCTTGCCTGAATACCTACGGCGACTTCTTCTGACCAGCCCATGTTGCATAATTCATTCAAAATGATTGCTTTTGTTAATTATATCACACCTGTTAATGTTTCTTTCATGCGTTTGTAATAAAGTTACTGGAACGGGTTTCAAATGAACGACCCTTATATATATATATATATATGTGTGTGTGTGTGTGTGTGTGTGTGTGTGTTTGTGTGTATGTGCGTCTTTGTGCGTTTGTGTATAAATCGTGTGTGTATGTGTGTGTGTGCACACTCCCTGCACAATGTTTGCAACATGCGGACGAGCATTGACGCGCGGTGCGTCAGAACGAATTTCAAATGAACGCTCCTAATGACCAGAAAGAGAGAGAGAGAGAGAGAGAGAGAGAGAGAGAGAGAGAGAGAGAGAGAGAGAGAGAGAGAGGGAGCGAGAGAGAGGGAGCGAGAGAGAGAGAGAGGGAGAGAGAGAGAGAGAGAGAGAGAGAGAGAGGAGGGGGGAAGAGATAATAAGGTACAAGTGAGTAACAAGACTTATATTGGTAAACATATGCGAGCTTACTATATTAAAGAGACATCTTTATAGTGGCTTCCCAGAAAATGCCTGCGTGCATTGTCTTCTCACTTCGAACATACTGTACACATTAGTTTAATCTAACGTCATCGATTTAACAATGCATTTTACTTTTGGAGATTTCGCACATATAATGATGACGTAATTTTTTTCAAAATTGTCATCTGATATTTGACAAAGATGGTGAGTGAGAATGAAACCGTAAACTGATTAGAGAAATTAAACGTAGTTACAATGTTTGGACACGTTATGGGAAGAAATAAACTGGAGAATTTGATGACGACTGGCCAGATTGAGAAGAAAAGAATAAGAAGAAGGTAGAGAGTTAAATATTTGTATGGTTTGGCCACGTGGTATGGTCGAGACAAGAACACAGAGATGATCTACGACTCTGGTGATAGTATGAGATGGAGAAACATGACCGCCCACGCTTATCAGCAAGGCGCATGCTGATGATGACGATGCTGTTGATGAGTGAGAATGAGAAGCATCAACATTAGTGCACTAGGGACATTCCCTCAAGTTATCCGTCAACACTCTTAGTAGCTGATGAACACATCGGTGCTGATGCTGCCATTGACAGCCTGGTTAAACGCCCACCTGCATTTTACCCCATTGAGTGCCGTCCACACCATCTGCTCACTGCCCCTGCATCAGCTTGACATGGATCTTCTGTTTGGCCGCACTGTCCATTGGTTTACAGAAAGCTTTCGCAACATCCGTTGTGTCACCACGTGCATACTGCCCAGTGTAGCTGCAGCAGCCAGTCCATCATCATCATCATCATCATCATCATCATCATCATCATCATCATCATCATCATCATCATCATCAAATGCCTTGACAACTGCTATGGGTGAATATGCTTCTCCAAATCTTTCCATCTCCTATAGGAGCCAAGACATAGGTCTTTAAGCCCGTTGATTTATTCGCACACCTGCATGCTCTTGGAAGAAAATTCATGATATACTCTTGACCTCTATATTATCAAGCCATGTATACAACCCTAAAACGAAAATACAAGTTTCTAGTTTAGGCGGCATATTTACGATGACCAGCCTACCACGCATGTCGTAAGAGGCGACTAAGGAGGCTTGATGGTTCCATCGCCCTGCTACTGAGTGAGTGCGTGGCGCAACACTGTGAGCTGTGAGTTTCGTGTGAAATGCTTTTGAATCTGCCCGAGGTTTTTGGAACGTGACTGCATGTTCGGAGCGTTGGCAGATGGCTATGTCCCAGAGTTGACCGGTTTTTGCCTTATGCAGAAATGCGTGGCTGCTAGGCTTCTGGTTGACTGCCACTGCCATCGACGATGAACTGTATTTCGTGGACTGTGTGGGTGAACATCCAGATGGGAAAATGACTGACGATTCCATCAGAAATGAACTGGGTGTTTTGTGGGGGACTATTGTGTTGACATTCTGGCGGCGGCATTATGCACAGTGTATCTGTGCGGGCTGTTGTTTGTCGAGACTCCTGTCTTTTCCACTTTTCACATTGGGCAGTGGGGAGCGTTTTGTGTGATATTCACTGGCACAGGAACGGAGCATAATGGGGACGACCTGTTGCTGTAAAGTTGGAACTGCGACTAACTAACTAACTAACTAATTTACGATGACGTTCCAAAGAAACATGTCAGGCTAATACTCTCCACCCATCGGAAAATCATATTAGTGAAAAATTGCAATGTCCGAAGGGATAAATTCTATGTCTTCTTCGCCTTCTTCGTTCGCATCTAGACGTCAATATAAATACTTGCAAAGAAGACTTCAGTCATCTTAATATAATTGATATCCCCATTAAGTTTGTTCTCAAATAAATCTGTTGTAGACCAATATACCTTTCTCTTATCTGTATTTGTTTAACACTCATGTAACAAATGTTTAGCTGTCATGTTAACAGTTCCATAGTTACATTCATCAGTACATCCTATGTTTAATTTTATTAAACATGTAGCATTTCAGCCTGTTGTGGTCTGTCCGTAGTCTTAAGATTGTCATTTGATTTTTGTTTGGTTTAATTGGTAATATATGTCACCTTCATGATAAACTTGATTCTCGGATTTAGATGTTGGTTCTATAACTGCTTCATATTAATTTCTTTGCTTTATCATGGATTATATTAATATTCCGTATTTCTCGAATTATTTCCGATGCTGTCGTTAGTCCATACCAAGAGGCCAAAGTGTCCAGCATCTTCTCTCTTGGTCTGCGCCTTCCTTTCTTCCCCTCCAAACTTTCCGTTGTGACGACTTAAAGAAGTTAGCTAACTTCTTTCAAGATATCGTCGTTGCTTGTTCTCCCATGCATTGTGTTCTTATTATTCTTCTATATAACCACAGCTTTGCCGCTTTTATATCATTTTTGACTTGTCGTTGACATTGCGTCATTAAAATGCGAGTAGAATGTACACATTGAAATATGTGTGTGCTTTCTAACATTTCCGAGAATGTTAACACGATAAAGACATATCCAAACAACGGCCGCCTTCAGATTAGAGCTGTGCACAATGGGATCTAACACAACAGACTGGACAGTGTTTGGAATTGCCACTTGTGTACGGATTTACGCATGTTTAATTCACCACATAATGAGACATACGCTGTAAGTTTTAATTAATATTCACATTCATTATTGCCAACATTCTTGACATGCCGTTGGAGATCTCAAAATATGGAGAAGCATGACAGTCCACGTCAATCGGCAAGGCATTTGATAATGACTAATTGTCCAGAATTCACAGCTATTTATTAAATCTGGGTCTCTGTGACATGCAAGAATTATTTTTGTGATCTCCAATATCAATGTCTTTTTTGCGTAGGACATTCTTTACGTGGCAAAATCAAAATGCAGTCTCTGTTTGTCTGATAATTTGTTTTAAACATATGAATACATGCACATATCACATGTTTCTTCGATAGTTAGTTAGTTAGTTAGTTAGTTAGTTAGTTAGTTAGTTAGTTATTTAGTCAATTAGTCAGTTAGCCAGTTAGTCAGTCACTTAGTCAGTTAGTCAGTTAGACAGTTAGTCAGTTAGTTAGTTAGTCAGTCAGTCAGTCAATCAGTCAGTCAGTCAGTCAGTCAGTCAGTCAGTTAGTTATAGTTAGTTAGTTAGTTAGTTAGTTAGTTAGTTAGTTAGTTAGTTAGTCGACAGGTCATCCTCATTGCACATCGACCCATTCAGTCCATAAGTGCTCGGATCCTTCCTCAGCGTGTAGCGGCTCACGACACCAGTTCTGTGTTGGTTTATTAATCTTATTTGTCTTCCTGCGTTGGGTTCTTGTTTGGCCACACCTCTTTTAACTTGCTGTTCTCGCAGCTTGACCATAGTTGTAGATTCACAGTCATCGCTTGGTTCTCGTAAACGACTTACTTCTCGTAGAGCATTCAGAATGTCTGCCTGGTCCATGGCTCGTCCGCCTTCCACAGTAGCCCTACCTGCAAGGCCGTCGGCCTGGTCATTTCCTTGTACACGCGCATGCCCTGGCACGAAAATAAAACTAATCTTTGCCAACCGAGACCGCTCCAGAGACAGCAACCACTCTCTTCGGACCCACCCCAACTATGTCTTCCTGAGCATACCCCTTGAGTCACTAAGGACACATGCCCGATTGCATGTCTGTGTCTCGAGCCATGTTATTGCTTTACTTACTGCAATTACTTCCATAGTCAGGCTACTTGTGGTCAAAGAAAAAGCACCAGACTCTTCCTTCACACATTTTTCACAGGCCTGAGCAGTAAAGGTCCATGAACGTCTCACTCCTCGAACGACCGACCCATCCGTGTAAATGACAGCATCATCCTCTGAACAATTCTTGAAGATCACAGCCTGTAATTCCGCTTCCACAGCAGCTGAATTTTCTTGTCTGCATTTCCTGTCTAGTTGGATGTACACTGAAAAGGATGTATAGAACTCTGTTGGCACTTGTACCCACTCCTCGCCAGGTTCTAAGTCCTCAAGTGTACACACCTGCTGAAGAATGTCTTCTCCTTGAACAATCCACGACGTTCCTCCTTTTAACCCAGTACCCTTTACCTTCTTAATCTCGCTATGCAGTGGATGGTGTGTGGCTGCGTTGACTCTGAGGTAGGCACGTGCTCTGCAAATTTGTATTCTGTTCCTCATGGTTGGGAAATCAAGAAGGTAGCGCATCGCCATGCATGCTGTATCTCGTGTACATCAAAGAATAATACGCATAGCTTCGTTCTGTATCCTTTCCATCCTTTCCATCTGTTCATGGCTGAGAGTCAGGATCGCCATCGCCTACTCCAAAACAGAAATGACCAGACCCTCGTAAAGAAGACATAGATAGCGCTGCCATCATCCGCATCGCATCGTAGCCTAACACCATTTGGCCTTTGTTATCACCTGGTCTACGTGCTCAGTATAAGCGAGGCTTCGATCAAATCGTATCCATAGGTAATTCATTGCCTGCGTTGTTTCCACAGTCTCTGAAACCAGATGTACAGTTGGCTTGGGGTGTTGACAATATGGTTAGCAGGTAATTCATTGCCTGCGTTCTTTCCACAGTCTCTGAATCCATATTTACAGTTGGCGTTGGGGTGTTGACAGTATGGTTATTCAAAGAGAACCATGTCACTGTTGCCTTTGTTGCGTTGACCATAGCCCCAGCTTCAACACACCAAGTGCTTATGCGACTGAGTTCGTTTTGTAATTCCACAGTAACCTGATCTCTATCCTTACCCTTACGATACACTAACACATCGTCTGCATACGACAATGCCCTCCCCGGTCCTATGATATGCTTACTGGTGATACTCACAGTGTAGGCGTTGAACAGCACCGGAGATAATGGTGATCCCTGTGGTAGACCAGGATATTTATATTGTTGTTCGTTCCGAAGTCCAGCTGCCACATATAAAGCTACTTTCCGTTGGAAGAGGGCTGTTTGAAGGACATGTTTCTTCGGAAAATATGTAGTCTTGTTATTACAGTTAAATGATCTTTGATACTTCCATAATCTGATTTTAATCTACAGAAAGAGCGCCCAGATTCTGGTGATATTTACATGCTTCAATTTACTAACTTTTACAAGTAAGTACAAAGAAGTGAGGCGTATGATATTGAGCAGATCGTTGTTAATCATATGACAACTGAAAAGTATAAGTGTTATGTTTTATAGGGGCATGGTCATAAATATAAATTCTATTACGAACATTATTTTGATCTACTGACACTGCATCATAAGTATATGATACGGATGCTATAAAGCTCAAATGACTTCGAAACCTTGTAGTGCGATGAATTTACCACGAAACTTCGATTGTATTCCATGCTATATGTAAAGAAATGGCATTGCCTTTATCTCGGTCGTGCAAGGTATAATTTGTTTGCAAGGTATTATCTCCGTCGCGTATTTGAGTCGGTCTTAGTCAGATATGACTGAGCTAACGTATGCCAGTAGACGGTACTACCTGCTTTCTGTTAGCGCCGAACGTTGGGCGGCGCTTACCAAACCCGACACCCCACATTGTCCCAACGTCTTCAGGAAGAAGAGCGCAATTGGGAGAGTATACGCCTTATCCTGGTGCTAGAAAATGCAACCTAAGCCTTGGTTGGCAGCTGGTCTAGTTGTCGAAGCTCCGACAGGCGGACAGTTAGAGCATTTGTTGATGCGGCAGCTTCTGCAGCTTGTCTTGTTCCAGATGTATAGGTGTTACCTTTCCTCTGGAGTGAACTAGGCAGGCCGAGAGAGGGATCATGCTGCAAGAGCAACACATGATCTCTATATTTTAGTCCAGGCTTTGTGCTATGGAGAGGTATAACTCCATCCCTGGTCTTAAACGGTCTCGAAATCAAAGCGAGAGGTAGCAATTACGGGTTATTAGTCCTTGTCAATTGGCGTAGACATGGGGCGCCACAGGTTGCCTCTAAGGTAGGAGACACCTACAGGTGTCACTGATCAGCTACCGCCCACCTCAAACTGGGCATCCCTCGACCACTTGGGGGATGATCCGCCACAACCTGTCTAGGATTTTCCACTGACTTGACGAATATTGACGACGTGAGAAAAACGGCCGTGATTGATGCGTAACTCAATCATTTTAACATTGATATTGCTGGCATGCAGGAGTCTCGCCTCGCTGAGGAAGGGTCACGCAGGGAAAACAACTACACTTTATTTTTTGGAAGGGTAGAGGGCAGGCAGACACTCAGGGATATAATATCTGTGTTTGCAAGGGTAGGCGCAGGAAGTAACAAGACAGCGTGTTGTTGGCTTTGCAGTGAAGAATTCGCTACTGGGAATGATTGAAATTCCAGCTTCAGGAAATGAACGACTATTATTCCTGCGCTTGGCAACCTCTTGTGGTTTTGCTACCATTATCACTGCATATGCACCGACACTCTCTTCCTCTGATGATGTGAAGGATTCGTTCTATGAGAAGTAAGACTCTGTGATCAAGGCAGTTCCAAAATCCGATTACATTTATATGCTCGGTGATTTCAATGCTCGTATGGGCAAGGACTCGAGTTCACGGATAGTGTGCCTTGGAAAATACAACATCGGTCGCATGAATGAAAATGGGCAAATGCTGCTGGAGCATTGCACCATAAATGACCTATGTATTACAAACTCAATTTTTTTTCTCAACAAAAGAGTTGCATGAAGTCACATGGAAAAATCAAAGATCCGGCCATTGGTATCAGCTGGACTTCATCATCACACAGAGACAACATCTGAATCATACATCATTAACTCGAAGTTACCACAGTGCTGACTGTGATACGGATCATTCTTTGGTTGTTGCAAAGATAATCTACACAGCTAAACACAAATATATCCCCAGGATTAATAGTATTAACACCCACGATCCCTATAAGTTCTTTGAGTTTCAACGGCAACTTGAAGACGCTTTCACTGATACATCAGAAAATTGTACAGCAAGTAAAAAGTGGGGTCATCTTAAGGAAACTCTATATAAAACAGCGGTAAAGGTTTACGGCAGTGTGGATTATAAGAGGCAGGACTGGTTTCCGGCACAGCCAGAAACTGCAGACCATGATTGATAAAAAGAAAATAGCTCTCTTAAGAAACAAGGAAGAAACAACGCGTAACACTCTCAGTGAGTTGAAGCAAGCTAGGAAGGATGTGCAAAAGGCTGCCAGGCAGTGTGCAAATGACTATTGGATCAAGTTGTGTGAGTCCATTTAAACCGCCAGTGGTAAGGGATACATCAGAAGCATGTATGAAGGGCTAAAGAAAGCCTGTGGTCCAATGAGCAAAAGAAGTGCATTCCACTGAATACCTTGACTGTAGAAATCAACGCTTATAAGATACAGCGGATGGGTAGATGGGTAGAGCATTATTTAGAACTTTACTCATCCATCCATATATCATGTGCCATGCCGATAAGCGTGGACGGTCATGTTCTGCCATTTCACTCAATCACCAGAGTCGTGGATCAGCTCCGTGTTCCTATCTCGACGATGCCACCATCCAGGTATTTACTTCTCGGTCTTCCCCTTTTTCTCATCCCTTAGATCTTGCCAGTTGTCACCAAGTTCTCCAAGTCATTTCTTCTCATAACATGCCCAAAATGTTGACTGTGTTCGTCTATTGACTCTAATCCGTTTTCGATCATCATTTGTTTAAAGGACTTGTTCATTTGTTTCTATGTGTGTCCATGGTATTCTTTGCATTTTCCTTGGAAAGCACATTTCCACAGCCATTTGATGTCACATTCATACAAAAAGTACAGGCTCTATGTAGCACTTCATCATTCTTTTTCTCGTTTCAGTTGATATCTTTTTATTGGTCAGTATGTTTATCATCTTGCAAAAGGCATTTGAGTTTTACTCAAGTGAGACCAAACTAGTGGATGATGCCCTCAACGCCATAGAGGCCCTTCAACTCTTGAACACCTGGACACACTTCCCATCACAGCAGAAGTTAAGTGTGCTATAAATTAACTTGCATCTGGCAAGGCTCCATCCAGGTAAGGATGGGATTCCAATAGAGGTTATCAGGAGTGGGCAAGCCACATTCACTCTACAGATCCACTAGCTAATAGAGCTATGCTGGCGAGAAGGACATGTCCCACAGGATTTCAAGGGATCAAGCATCATAACACTGTAAAAGAACACGGGCGATCGGAGCAACTGCAACAACTATAGGGATGTCTCACTTCTGTGTATTGTTGGGAAAGTGTTTGCCAGAATTGTTCTGCGCAGACTTCAAGTCCAGGGAGATCAAGTCTACCCCGATTCACAGTGCGGCTTCGGACAGAATCGGTCTATCATTGATATGGTATTCTCATTGCGACAAATGCAAGAATAATGCCGGGAACAAAATCAACCTGTTTATTGCCGTCATCTACCTCACAAAGGCATTTGATTTGGTCAGTCTTGAGGGTTTGTTCAAGGGACTAAAGAAGGTTGGCTGCCCACCAGCTCTTCTGTTCATTGTGAAATCGTTCCGTACAGGCAAGAGTGGAGTTAAGCAAGGTTGTATACTATCCCCCACCCTCTTTGGAATATACTTTTAATTTCTACTGAAATATACATTTCGTTATCAGGATGCCGGTATATACATTCAATCACGCTGAGATGGCAGCCTTTATAATGCTCAGAGATTGGAGGCTAAGACTAAAATTAGGAGGGTATTGATCTGAGAATTGCTTTTTGCAGATGATGCTGCAATTACGACTCACTCAGAGGAAGATTTACAGCGACTACTATCTGCATTGCCTAATGTTTGTTCTGAATTTGGTTTAACAATGAACAAAAAGAAGACATAGATTATGTCACAAGGTGCACATGGGGTATCATCAATTTCCATTGACGACGCCGAACTGGAGATAGTTGACCACTTTACATATCTAGGATCAGAGGCAAATAGCAAATTATCCCTAGATCAGGAAATCAACATCAGGATTGGTAAGGCAGTAACACCAATGAACAAGTTAACAAAAATAGTCTGGAAGAACAGGAAGCTTACTGCCGTAACAAACATCCTTGTCTACCAAACCTGTGTCCTTAGTACTCTTATTTATGGTAGTGAAACCTGGTCAACTTACTCACACCAAGAGAAACGTTTAAACAGCTTTCATAAGCGGTTGTCTGCGAAGAATACTTG
Organism: Cepaea nemoralis; assembly: GCA_014155875.1. Classification (NCBI taxonomy): domain Eukaryota; kingdom Metazoa; phylum Mollusca; class Gastropoda; order Stylommatophora; family Helicidae; genus Cepaea; species Cepaea nemoralis. Next base: position 242,672 of record JACEFZ010003725.1, on the reverse strand, counting down.
GTATTAAGTGGCAAGACAAAATCACAAATACTGAAGTATTGGAAAGATCAGGTTGTGTGACGGTATATTCCATGCTCAGTCTTCGTAGACTTAGATGGATAGGACACATTAGAAGAATGGATATTGGTAGAATTAAAAAAAAACATCCTCTTTGGTGAATCACAGACGGGTAGGAGATCTCAGGGTCGGCCTCTACTTCGATACAAAGATGTGTGTAAGCGGGACATGATTGATACATGCATTGATAATGCACGTTGGGAGCAAGTTGCCGCTTAATGTGTTGCATGGAGGGCAACTATCAGAAATGGAATAAAGACAAAGGAGTAAATGACTGCAGATAAAGCACACGCCGAGCGTGTGAGCTGTAAAATGGTGCATGATGGTGAAAATTACCATGTTTCTACTGTGGACGAACTTTTAAAGCGCGAATTGGCCTTATCAGCCACATTAGCTACCTCCATGGGTTGTAGTTATTTTGCTTTTTGAAGCACAATGTACCAAACTATCGACTGTCAAGACGGTAAGGTGCCAATGATTATCTCGAGTACAGCCTGGGTCCGTAAGAGTACAAAATAGTAATATTGTAATATTCCATGCATCATATGATGCGATTAACGGTGGTTGTCATGATATTGGCTTTTTGGGGTCAAAGGAGACCTTTAGCAGCACATTTAAACCTGTCATGCTGTCGACTTCATATGTAAACAATCATTCAAGGCGCATCCTGTCTCCATAATTGTATCTTCATAAAATATGTATTTCTAGAAAATAGGATTACGATTTTGTAATAATTAAGGCTCACACAAATTTATAATGCACGCTGTCTTGTTCGACATTTTCGCTATATCTCTACAGCATTGTACTACGTAATATGTAGATTGAGCAGATCAGCAATGGTTCTAAGTAACATATCCTCATGTACATTGACCAGAACAGAAATGGTTCTAAGTAACAAATCCTCGTCTACATAGACGAGAACCGCAATGCTACTAAGTAAAAAATCCTATATATATATATACCAGATCGGCCATGTTACTAAGCAACATAACTAACATGTTTTGTAGTAATGTGAGAGGACATTGAACATAAGCATTTCTATAGCATATAATGAACGTAATGCTCAGCTAAAATGCTATATAGAACCCGTTTTGCTGTATGGCAGTGAATCTTGGAATGTAAATGAACAAATTAGGAAGAACATAGAAGCAACAGAGATGCTGTTTTTAAGACGAATGTTGCAAATTCCTTGGACTGTCAGAGTAACTAACAACGATTGCCTGAAAGAGGCTAATGAAACTAGAACACTATATACAACAATAAGACAGAGACAAACAGCTTTCTTTGGTCATGTGATGAGAAGAGAGGCATTGGAGAACATCGTGACAACTGGAAAGATCGAGGGGAAGAGAAGCAGAGGCAGACCAAGAGAAATTATGCTGGACGGATTGAGATGGTGGCATGGAGGAATATCATCAGCAGAGTTGATCCAGAACACCAAAAACCGAGATCTGTGGAGAGCCATGAACGCCTACGCCAGCCGGCACGTCACTTGATGATGATGATAATGAACGTATCTCCAGCAAACGAAGTCTTGCACGAACTGTGTAAACAAATGGGCGTTTTCATTATCCGTATAATATCACAGTTCACTTGATAACTGACATAGAGAGATAAACGCGTGGTCGACAAACATCATGCGTAGTTCTTAAATGTCGCTTACATATTGATATCCTGCTGGCGTCTTAGACAAAGAAGTAGCGAACCCGATTGACATTCCCGAATACTAAATTCCATATATATGTTGCAAGCGATTTGGAAGCAGATGGTCACATGAAGATTTTTAACAATGGTATGAGCGTCGATCATTCAGAAAATAATTGAAATCTACTCAATGTAACAATGCCTAGCAGATCACAAAATAATTGCAATCTACTCAATGTAACCATGCCTAGCAGATCACAAACAGTCAGAAATGTTACTGTTATTTACGATGTCCTCTAAAGGACATGCAGATGACGTTTTGCCCCGACATTAATTTCTCGGGGTGCTTTGAATATAAGACCTACCCTTAAAGCAAACCCTAGTTAAGATCGTCTGCTAGAATGTAATTATTAAACGTGCACTTGCATTCAAGTATTTTGTTGACGGCATCGATTTTCTAAATACCATCTCTCTAACATGATTACCATTAACGAAACTGCAGTGTTTATGGACCTAGGATCTCAGACGACAATTGATCAGACGGAATTCCAGATTTAGAGAGTGATGACGATGTTTTAGAAGAAGATGACATGGCTGTATTTGAATAAACGTAAACATTTGTACATGAACAAATGCTGATTTTTGTATTTGAAAAAGGCATCCCCCGAAAATAAGCCATAGTGCAGTGGTTCCCAAGCTTTTCTAGCAGAGGGCCATATCTACTATTTTCGGTAGTTAAGCGGGCCACAACATTATACAATTATAAAAGTCGTGCAATATCATTCTTACCTTTCTTAACTTTTGTCAACAAAATTCTAAAACTTTAAAGGCAGTCAGTGTCAGTACTACACTGCGGTCATTTCTTGATTTAAAATCAAAATTTCATTTAAGAATAAATTTTAAATCAGTTTCGAAAATCGCTATTAATGCAATTAACTTACAATTGTAACTGTTCTTCATAACTAGTTACTTAAGTTCAGATGCCAGTTTATCAATGTCTGGGCACAAATCTGTCGTGCCCAAAGTCATAAGCGCAGCTAGGTTACTGTCGGTGAGTCTGGAACGTTGCTTGTTTTGTTTTATAACGGTCATTGCGGAAAATGACTGCTCGCATCTGTAAGTCGAACCAAAACGACAAATGTATCTCTGGGCGAATGAACGCACGTGTTCAAATTGTTCGACAGGCAATAGTCGCCAGAATGAAATCATATGATCAGCTGAAGGTGAAGCAGGCAGCTCCAGAAATTTACATCTCAGTGCAGAAATGCGTTTCAAATCAATTACTTCGTGTTGAAGGTTTTGCTGTAATTGACAGAGCTTGGCATCAGGTAATACGAACGAATTTATGAAGAGGGCAACATTATCCTCTTCCATTGTAAACTCTTGAAATTTCGACTGAAACGAGGCCTCGCGTGCCACTTTCTGACAGCTGGCGGGCCACAAGTGGCCCGCGGGCCATGGTTTGGGAACCCCTGCCATAGTGCATCTGTTGAAGCTAAAATTATTATAAGACACGGTCTTATTTTCGGAGAAACACGGTAACCAATAACCCATCGAATACAATAAACTTGTTGACTAACGGTCAAATAGGTGATATGTTCATAATCTGTGTTTAAAACAAATTGCAATTCTTCTGTCCTCCCCCTTAGCGCCCAGACTTAAACGTTAACGTCTCTATTAGAAGCATTAGTTAAGTTGAATTGATAACATCTAGTACAATGTTTGGTTTATGAAGTTGATTCTACAATGTTTATTTTCGTTTAGTGCTGTAAGTGGGCAAGTGTAGTTGAAGGCTATTGGCCGTTATAAGGTTACTGTGATATAGATGATCTTCCTACCGTGTAGGCCGTGTTCGCAGTCAAGCAATACTAATCAAGCTCTACGAGAAATGACAAAAGTGGAACTGCAATAAAGATGGGTTGCGTTGGGTTGATCTGAGTCAAGAACCGACTTGACAGCTCTCCGGACATTCCCATACGTGGTCTGTCCTCATCTTCAACAGCCAGCGAAAAATGTCAATACCTAATTGTACCAGTTATAGTGTGATTATGTGTCCGTTGGGCCTTTCATCGGGGTACTGAAAGTTGACCATATCCTCTTATCACTTCATGCAACACCATCTTTCTAGAGTCTAGACATTGTTCTGGCGTACTACATAGTGTGATTATGTGTCCGTCGGGCCTTTCATCGGGGTACTGAAAGTTGACCATATCCTCTTATCACTTCATGCAACACCATCTTTCTAGAGTCTAGACATTGTTCTGGCGTACTACATAGTGTGATTATGTGTCCGTCGGGCCTTTCATCGGGGTACTGAAAGTTGACCATATCCTCTTATCACTCCATGCAACACCATCTTTCTAGAGTCTAGACATTGTTCTGGCGCACTACACCCATGCTTCTAAAGGGGCCTGACCACGTCTGCCAAATCGTCTGCAGTAAAGCTGTAAATATAGAATGCATATATTTAGCAAAAAAAAGGAAGTTGAAGTATTACGATTTACCGAACACAATCACAATTGCGAAAATTGTTTTATGGCTAAAATGTTCGATATCACACATAAGATAAACAAACACTGATACACAATATATAAAATCCATTTAATGTCGTCGTCATCAGAATATGATTAGTCGTATCATCAGGTGTTCATATTGTATGAATTCCACTTCTCGTTTTAGCTGATTAACTTATCAGGGCTTAGCAAACAATTACAATCAAGTAATACATAGCAAGTAATAGAAACGCATAGACATTGATCAACACATAATTGTCATGAACACTGTTTAACTCTTACGCAAATTGCTGTCCCAGGATGTTTCCGTGCCGTATGTTTCTACGACAGCACAGCCCAGTACCGGAAAGGCCTAGGGATGTTACAACCTGGAGATATTCATTCAAGTTTGTGCACACACGTTGTTTATTCTTACGCTAAGGTTTCAGACATACAAGTCAAAAACATTGAGCAGAAGGATGATGACACTCAATGGAAGAGAGGAATGTAAGTGTCCAAACAATACCACCGCTTTGTTTTCCGTTTCTGGTAATTCACTTCTATTGTTTAGTTTCACAACACACGTATTAAGATAGTTACTTTTACTACAGCTGTACATTAGAGTCCCGGGTAGCGGGGTAGGGGTACACCCTATCAAAGGAGAAGTAAGGTGCCTCCTTCCCTCCGATAGCCTACGGGACACCCTTGGGCAAGGTGGAGTACCCGTTTAGCCCCCCCAACAGGGTAACGTGAAGCCATGAGAGCAGGTGGTGGATTGGACTTGGGAGCAGCCGACAGATAGTTGTTGGTTATGGTTTCAAGTCAGTGACGGTGGGCAGAGGATCTCTCAGTAGAGACAATGGCTACGGTCATCCGATCAGTATGGTCACTGCCAGGAAGGAAGAATGGTAGACTTCCCTCCTTATTGATTCCCGGGCAGAGGAGGCTCGTCAGCCTTGGTTGGTATCTCTTCTAAGAGAGGGAACTCTAAATCTCAAATCTCCGCTGCCTTGCGGGTATACCCATATGGGAAAGGCTTCGGGAGTAAACCCTGAGGACAAATCCGGAGATGGAGTCCCTAAGGCAGTTCCATGTTGTAAACAACATAGTTCTGGCAACTCCTGCGACGGCACCGATGCCAAGTTGCATTGGCTACTGCCTTTCCCTTGGTCAACATCGGCGACGTGGAGAGGGGGAACCTGCTACTGGGCAACAGTTGGTTCTCCGATTTCCATTGCCCAGGCTTGTGCCCTGAAGAGGTCACTTCAGCACCGCGTAAAGCGGTGACACAACACGGGAAGCAGCATTTACCGCAATCTATACACCTAGCAACAAGAAAAAACAAAACAAAACAACCAGCCCTACGGCTGGGAACATGGAACGTAAGAACAATGACCCCTGGCATCTCAGACGATCTAAACGAGATTGTGGATGCCCGCAAAACTGCAGTGATAAACAACGAACTACTAAGACTGGGGATAGACATTGTCGCCCTGCAAGAGACCAGACTCCAAGAGTCTGGAAGCATCAAGGAGAGGGACTTAACTTTCTACTGACATGGCAAGCCGTGCGGAGAAACCAGGGAGCATGGAGTTGGCTTCGCTATCAGAAACAAGCTGCTCAATTCCATCATACCACCAAGTGATGGTATTGAAAGAATATTGAAGCTCCAACTCCAGACAGAGGCAGGCCCAGTTATTATTGTAAGCGTTTACGCCCCAACACTAACTGCAGCATCAGAACCTAAAGACAAGTTCTATGACGACCTTAGCAAAGAAGTCAGTGAAACACAAGAGAAACAACATCTTTTATCCTGGGGTATTTCAATGCCAGGGTTGGCTCCGACCACGAATCTTGGCCTTCATGTCTAGGACAGTTTGGCGTTGGGAAGATCAATGACAATGGACAACGTCTCTTGGAATTCTGCAGCCACCATAATCTGTGCGTGACCAACACCTTCTTTGACACGAAACCTCAACACAAGGTGTCATGGAGGCACCCCAGATCAAAGAACTGGCACCAACTCGACCTGGTGCTCACTAAACGCAGCAACCTCCGCAATGTACGGCTGACTCGCAGCTATCATGGTGCTGACTGCGACACCGACCATTCACTCGTCTCCAGCAAGGTGAAGATAAAGCCCAAGAGAATCTACAGAAGCCGAACAGAAGGAAGACCACGCATTGACACCAGTGGCACCCAAAATAAAGAGAAGGTCAACAAATTCCTGCAGGCTCTAGCGGATACTCTGCCCGGCCCCACAGACGGAGATTCCACCGAGAGATGGAGTCATTTTCGCGACACCATCTACAATACAGCACTATCAACATTTGGCAAGAAGCAAACTAAGTCAACCGACTGGTTTGAAGCACACTCCGAAGAGATGCTCCCAGTCCTGGAGATAAAGAGACATGCATTCTCAATGTATAAAACATCACCATCAGAGAAAACACTGCAGGCATTGCGAACGGCCAGAAATAGAGTACAACAGATGGCAAGAAGATGTGCGAACAGGTACTGGCTACAGCTCTCTGCTCAAATTCAAACTTGTGCAGACACTGGAAATATAAGAGGAATGTATGAGGGCATCAACAAGCTGTCGGTCCATCAAAAAATAAGATGGCCCCTTTACGATCAACTGAGGGGGTAATCATAAAAGATCGAGCGAAACAAATGGATCGCTGGGTAGAACACTACTCAGAGCTATACTCAGTGGATAACACTGTCAGCGAAGAAGCTCTGGAAGCCATCAATCAACAGTCCGCCATGCATGCCTTGGATAACGAACCTTGCCTCACAGAAATCAGCGAAGCACTAGACTTTCGCAAATCCGGCAAGGCACCTGGAAAAGATAGTATTCCACCTGAAATTTTAAAATGTAGCAAAGAAACAATCATCCCAGAACTGTATGCAATACTACAGCTCTGCTGGAGAGAAACATCAATACCACAAGATATGAAAGATGCAAACATCGTTACCCTTTATAAAAACAAAGGCGACAGAAGCGACTGCAACAACTATCGCGGCATTTCCCTTCTCAGCATTACAGGCAAGATTTTTGCCAGAGTAATCCTTAAAAGATTACACATTCTTGCTGAAAGAATCTACCCCGAATCGCAGTGCGGATTTAGACCCAACAGGTCCACCATCGATATGATTTTCTCACTCCGGCAGATCCAAGAGAAGTGCAGAGAACAGAGGAAGCCATTATATACTGCCTTCATCGACCTCACAAAGGCATTTGACCTCGTGAGCAGAAGCGGCCTTTTTAAGGTCCTTGAAAAGGTTGGATGTCCACCCACCCTTCTTAGTCTCGTGAAATCATTCCACGAAAACATGCAGGGGACCATTTTATTTGATGGCTCAACATCCCAGTCATTCAGCATCAGCAGCGGAGTAAAGCAAGGCTGCGTGCTTGCTCCTACACTCTTTGGTATCTTCTTCGCTGTTCTCTTAAGGCAAGCATTTGGGACTGCCACTGAAGGCATATACCTCCACACAAGATCTGATGGCAAACTTTTTAACCCATCAAGACTCAAGGCAAAGACCAAAATAAGATCAAGATGCGTAAGAGATCTACTTTTTGCAGATGATGCAGCACTGACTACTCATACAGCAGAAGATCTCCAAAGGCTCATAGATCGTTTTGCAGCCGCCTGCAAAGACTTTGGGCTCACCATTAGCCTAAATAAAACACAGGTGATGGAACAAGATGCTGATGCGCCTCCGTCAATCAAAATCTCTAATTACGAATTGAAGGTCGTCCACGATTTTGTGTATTTGGGGTCGACAATATCAGATAATCTTTCATTAGAGACAGAAATTGACAGACACATTGGAAAGGCAGCCACAACATTTTCCAGGCTAACTAAAAGAGTTTGGGAGAATAATAGACTAACAGGGCGTACAAAAGCTCAAGTATATAAAGCTTGTGTTGTTAGCACACTACTCTACGGGTCTGAATCCTGGACCCTGTACTCAAGACAGGAAAGGAAGTTGAATTCCTTCCACACGAGATGTCTGAGACGTATCCTGGGCATAACATGGAAAGACCACATAACAAACAAACAGGTGCTTGAAAGAGCAGATATTACCACAGTGCACACCCTCCTCAAGCAGAGACGCCTGCGGTGGTTGGCCACGTATCTCGAATGGAGGATGAACGTATTCCCAAAGATCTCCTTTACGGAGAACTAGCCACAGGAAAGATCCCAACCGGAAGACCCCAAATGCGATATAGGGATGTGTGTAAACAAGATATGAAAACCATTGGAATAGATCCAGACACGTGGGAGAGAGCTGCAACAGACAGATGCTCCTGGAGAAGAGATGTACGAAACGGACTGGTGCTCTTTGAGCGCAATCAGATCCAAAAAACTGAGGAGAGACGGCACAGGCTCAAAGAGCAGTCACTTACTGCGGGACTTGCCTCGTCTTACAGATGCGGAAACTGTGACAGGGATTGTCATTCTCGAATTGGACTATACAGTCACCAGCAGTGCTGCCAGGCACCTCCCAAGCGGCACAACTCTATAGTCATTCAGGACTGAAAGAGGCCTACTACTATAGTCTGTCCGGAAATTTATGCCTTCATTCAAGATCAATTATTTTGAAAACTGTCTGTTGCATCGTTATGAAATTTTTCCAGCCGTCTTATATTTACCCCCACCCAAGGAATATGTCTTTGATAGGTCCTAAAACAACTTAAATCATTGAAAGCGGCATCATTCCTTTGATGTTTTGCTTAACAACTAGTGATTTCTTGCTAAAAAAGTTATGTTTACGGCAATGAGGACCTGCAAATTCAGATGACAAACAAAGGCGTATCTGGATTCGTATGGGAGTGGGTGCAATCAAAGTAGTAGCTTACAATCGACAGAATCGGCTGCATTGCACTGGGTTTTTATCCCATATGGCTCAGTTTCTTTCCGCAGCGCGGAAAGCGTCGCACAAAGCACGAACTCCGTAGCTCCAGCGACGACCCGTGGGAGTCTCCGAATAAAATGAATGACGCGGCCCGGACAGACAGACAGAAAGGTAGGTAGGTAGGTAGGTAGGCAGAAAGATAGATGGGTGGATGGATGGCTGGCTGGCTGGCTGAGTGGGTGGGTGGGTCGGTCGGTGGGTCGGTCGGTCGGTGGGTCGGTCGGTGGGTGGGTGGGTGGGTGGGTCGACAGGCAGGCAGGCAGGCACACAGACTGATAGATTAGATAGATAGATAGATAGATAGATAGATAGATAGATAGATAGATAGATAGATAGATAGATAGATAGATAGATAGATAGATAGATAGATAGATAGATAGATAGATAGATAGATAGATAGATAGATATCGGTACGTCGGTCGGTCGGTGGGGGGGGTGGTCAGGCCGGCCGACCGACCGACCGACCGATCGACCGACCGACCGACCGACAGACAGACAGACAGACAGACAGACAGACAGACAGATAGATATCTGTCGGTTGGTCGGTTGGTGGGTGGGTGGGCCGGCAGGCAGACAGACAGACAGACAGACAGATAGATAGATAGATAGATAGATAGATAGATAGATAGATAGATAGATAGATAGAATAGATAGATAGATAGATAGATAGATAGATATATAGATAGATAGATAGATAGATAGATAGATAGATAGATAGATAGATAGATAGATAGATAGATAGATATCTGTCGGTCGGTCGGTGGGTGGGTGGGTGGGTGGGCCGGCAGGCAGGCAGGCAGGCAGGCAGACAGATAGATAGATAGATAGATAGATAGATAGATAGATAGATAGATAGATAGATAGATAGATAGATAGATAGATATCGGTACGTCGGTCGGTCGGTGGCAGGGTGGGCCGGCAGGCAGACAGACAGACAGATAGATTAGATAGATAGATAGATAGATAGATAGATAGATAGATAGATAGATAGATAGATAGATAGATAGATAGATAGATAGATAGACAGACAGATAGATAGATAGACAGATAGATAGATAGATAGATAGATAGATAGATAGATAGATAGATAGATAGATAGATAGATAGATAGATAGATAGATAGATAGATAGATAGATAGATAGATAGATAGATAGATAGATAGATAGATAGATAGATATCTGTCGGTGGGTGGGTGGGCCGGCAGGCAGACAGACAGTCAGACAGACAGATAGATTAGACAGATAGATAGATAGATAGATAGATAGATAGATAGATAGATAGATAGATAGATAGATAGATATCTGTCTGTCGGTCGGTCGGTCGGTCGGTGGGTGGGTGGGCAGGCAGGCAGGCAGGCAGACAGACAGACAGATAGATAGATAGATATATAGATAGATAGATAGATAGATAGATAGATAGATAGATAGATAGATAGATAGACAGACAGACAGACAGACAGACAGACAGACAGACAGACAGACAGACAGACAGACAGACAGACAGATAGATAGATAGATAGATAGATAGATAGATAGATAGATAGACAGAGAGAAAGATAGATAGATAGATAGATAGATAGATAGATAGATAGATAGATAGATAGATAGATAGATAAATAGATAGATAGATAGATAGATAGATAGATAGATAGATAGATAGATAGATAGATAGATAGATAGATAGATAGATAGATAGATAGATAGATTGATAGATAGATAGATAGATAGATAGATAGATAGATAGATAGATAGATAGATAGATAGATAGATAGATAGATAGATAGATAGATTGATAGATAGATAGATAGATAGATAGATAGATAGATAGATAGATAGATAGATAGATAAATAGATAGATAGATAGATAGATAGATAGATAGATAGATAGATAGATAGGTAGATAGATAGATAGATAGATAGATAGATAGATAGATAGATAGATAGATAGATAGATAGATAGATAGATAGATAGATAGATAGATAGATAGATAGATAGATAGATAGATATCTGTCGGTCGGTCGGTCGGTGGGTGGGCCGGCAGGCAGGCAGGCAGACAGACAGACAGACAGACAGACAGATAGATAGATAGATAGATAGATAGATAGATAGATAGATAGATTGATTGATTGATTGATTGATTGATTGATTGATTGATTGATTGATTGATTGATTGATTCCCGCCAGAAACCGGTCCTTGTCAGCTAGTTTATTTATATAATCACGTTTCATGAAAGAACCCACATTTGGAGACGCCTCTGTATCTTCGCGCTGTTTATTTCAAAACGAAAATCACGTGAAAATTTTGAATAATGTGGGTCGAGTCTTGGTGAAACTGTAAAACTGTTAAAATCATGGACGTAATCTTTAAGTCATAATTAATATACCGTATATAAACTAACTTCGAAATCTGCTGTAAAATCTCCAGAACAAAAATTTTTTTGTTGGGTGGACATAATGATAAGGTTATATACTAAATCTCATCATTTTACCTCAGTTCGTTACTGAGATATTGAATTTTATATTGAGGCAACCAAAAAAAAACACACTATACAATACAGTTGATTAACCATGAATGCAAATAAAGTTGCTATTGAAATTTGACACATGAAGACATAGTTATCTGAGATTGTTAAAGTAAATCCATTTAACACAGAGCAAACTGGCATCCCTGAATCCCAAGAACTCATCACTCTGCATCTGTAGGATATCACTTCTTTTATTAAGATTAGAAACACACTGTTTAACATAACTCAAAACTCTGAGGAAAGGCCAGACAGACATATAATCAGACTGCTACTGGCACAGTTTGTGTTGGGACACTTCGCTAGTTGTTGCAGATGAGGACAGAGCACGTACATGTATGTCCCGAGTGATGTGATGTTGATTCTTGACACAACTCAACTCAACCCACTGAGACAATTAATTTTACCACAGATGTAAAATAGAGTTTATTATTATAAAATGTTAATACATTCGCCATCCAAATTAATTTGACACATGACTACTCTGTTATCTGAGACTTGTAACCAGAAAACGTGTAACCTAGAGCAAATTGACATCTCCAGAATACCAAAAACGTCCACTCTCCATTTCTGAACAGATATTATCGTTTCCTTCAACTGAGAAGTAACAGTTCAGACGTGAAGCTGCTTCTAGCTCTTGGCAATGTGGATGTGGGACCCGAGTCTCTATTCCAAGCCGTAGAGAGTGAAGCCACGCAACGGAATTTCTCCTATAATGTAACCAAGTTTATTCGCAGTCAGCACTTTGATGGCTTACATTTGGAATGGAGCAACTTTGCTGCTAATGTGCATCCTACTTTTGACAAAAGAAAGTTTTTGAATCTTGCAAAGGTGAGATGCCCGTTAGCCCACAGTAGTGCATCAGTGGCCAAATAAACTATCAATATGTCTATCTGTCTATCTATCTATCTGTCTGTTTGACTTTCTGTGCGTCCGTCCGTCCGTCCATCCGGCAGTCGGTCCGTCCGTCCGTCCGACCGTCTGTTGTCCGTCCGTCTGTTGTCCGTTCGTCTGTTGACCGTCCGTCCGTCCGTCCGTCCGTCCGTCTGTCTGTCTGTCTGTCTGTCTGTCTGTCTGTCTGTCTGTCTGTCTGTCTGTCTGTGTTCTTCCTTCTTTCCGTCTGTCCAATCGTCCCTCTGTCCATCCTCATATCCACCCGCTCGTCCGTCCGTCTGTCGTTGCACGCGTCTGTCTGTCATCCTCTCTGCAAACCTGTCTTGTTAATAGACCTGAGAAAAGCATTTAAAATTGTAAACCATACTATCTTAAATAGAAAAAAAGAAACAATGGGAGTGACCTTGAATATAGTGATATTAATCAAACCCTTTTTTAAACAGAAAACAAGTAGTATTATATACAAAATCGTTGTCTCTATCCAGTACCTTGAGCCGATCGCCCTGGCCTAAGTGTTAACGTCTATATCCGTAATCCCGTATATTCTCGTGAGTAACGTAACCTGCGCGAGAATCGGTTGTGGTTCTCGTAGCGTTGGTAACTTACGGGGTATGTGAGCCGGTCTCTCAGAAAGCAATGGCAAACTACTGAGCCTAATCTTGCCTAGTACATCAACTGCAGCTGAAAAATGCTGATGTTGAATGCAACGTCCCGCAAGGGATATAAAAAAATCCAATACATCGAATAGAGGTATAGAGTTCTCAACTCGCTAAAATTAAAAGTTTCGATAATCAAAATACAATAAATATATTCTACACTTCTAACATAGAAACATATATTGACTACTGTTCCACACACTGGGATGGATGTTCCAATTCAATCTCAAAGCGCCACTACAGAAAAAGGATATGGATTTAATTTATGGTAAAAAGCTTACCGACGATTCTGGCCTATGTAAACATTTCAATAAGGCCAGACTAATTCACAAACACTTAAATCAAAGCGTAATAAGTTATCTTGGGTCATTTATTAAATCTAACGAAAGACCTAGCAAACGACTAAACACATTACGTGTTCTTAAGGTTGGGAGATTAGCATATTCCGCAGCTCAGCTGTGGAACAATCTTTCATAAGAAATCAAAGACACAACCAATCCCTATACATATAATCGCAAACATTTTGAACACTGTCTCAGTGTAGACTATAGGCTTCCTTAAAAACTGCTAATAATTTCAAATGAAACTAGCATAAATAGCATACTGTTAAATTTGAAACGATACAGCTACTTTAGCAAATTATAACTGGTATGACCACAATTAGCTTCAATGACACATGCATTATTGATTAGTGCGCATTGTTTATGCTTTTATAATGTGTATATTGTTTCTGTTATTGTCATTGTTGACTAAGATTAGCTTCTTACGTGGTGTATGAATGCAAGTATGAGAGCAGAGAAATAAGAAATGTCAGACAGGACTGCGGGCCCAATTTTTTAACCCTTTGAAAATAAAGTTCGTTCGTTCGTGCTGTTTCTCTGTTTGTGTCACTGTTTGTCTGTCGGTCAAATATGGCTGATTGAAGCATGTAAAATAGTAAGAAAATTGTCTATTATCAACTGACAATAAACAATATAAATATGGGACGTCTGCAGTCAGGATGTAAATAGTCATGCAAGCAAGACATGAGCATGTTGGAGGCGGGCACCGCAAAATGGGAGAAACAGGTTTCTGACTGAATCACACGGAGATACACTTTATGAAGAATTCTTTAACTCGATGAAAATGAGACTATTTCAACTAGAGGAAGAGAAAAGAATCTTTAGAACGGAAGACCAGGCAGTCGAAAGTTTCCTTTTTTGTAGGGAAAACCACGTGTGTGTGTGTGTGTGTGTGTGTTAGCGAGAGAGAGAGAGAGAGAGAGAGAGAGAGAGAGAGAGAGAGAGAGAGAGAGAGAGAGAGAGAGAGAGAGAGAGAGAGAGAGAGAGCGTGTGAGGAGTTGTCTTATGCGGAATACGTCAAATAATTGTTCCATGTAATATGTCACCGCAGGCTTCCTGGCCTAGAGGTTAGCAACTTTTCTCCGTAATCTCGTATACTCTCGTAAGTAACGTGACGACGGTGAGAATCAGCAGTGGTTCGAATCGCGTCGGTAACTTACGGGGTATGTGAGCCGGCCGCTCAGAAAGCAATGGCAAACTACTGAGCGTAATCTTGCCAAGAAATCAACAATCAGCTGAAAGTTGCTGATGTTGACAGCGATGTCCTGTAAAGGATATGCAAAACATCTTATTTAATATGTCAGCATACGTTACTATTTGCTCTTCTGGCTAGTCAATACGAGCGGCATTCGATGATGTGTTGGCTGCAACCCATGCTCGCCTTATCTTGACCGTATCGCTGCCTGCCATCAAGAAGCACATTGACAGAGGGTATTTGGTTAGTGACCTTATAAGGTGAGTTTCTTATGGTTATTTTTGAAGATGTGTAGTCTGTTGTTTTTATTATTATGTTCTTTTCGTTGTTGAAAAGAGCCACATAGTCAATTAGTTAAGTAAAGTCTAGAAGTGTAGGCGGCTGCTTAGACCCATCTGTCCCAGAAAATTGGAGCTATGCATTCATTTGTCCTGACACTTGGAAATAGCTTTTCGTGGGCAGAGGTATATGGATGTACATGGTAAAGTTTGGATGTGGAAGGCAACGTCGAAACCAATAATTTATCACATTTCAAAGGCAGTGAACGATGTGAATGAATGTCACAGGACAGTCTCGTCCGTTGTGAACTGTAGCGAGACACAAGTGGCACCAGATCGTTATCAGGATTCTGTTGGGAAGCTAAAAATGAACA
The DNA here is from genome assembly GCA_014155875.1 of Cepaea nemoralis. Taxonomy (NCBI): domain Eukaryota; kingdom Metazoa; phylum Mollusca; class Gastropoda; order Stylommatophora; family Helicidae; genus Cepaea; species Cepaea nemoralis. The sequence continues at coordinate 227,292 of JACEFZ010003725.1, read as the reverse complement.
GTTTGAAAATAGGTGTAAGACTTCTATCAGAAATGGGTAAAAACAATGTAATACAATGACATGCAATAGATTACGGTTAGTATTCTAGAAATAAGTAAAATGAGATAGACAGGATACAGGACATAAAAAACACTAATATATTCGGGAATTGATCAGCGCAAAAAAGAAGCAGGACTACTGTGTAACGAGATAACAGCTGTGTTGTGGTCATTGGTTTGTGCCAGATATGATCATCATGGTTAAGGTAAAATAGCAGACCAATACATTCACATATTATACAAGTGTATATAAATACCTATGCCGGCGTCGTGGCTTAAAGGTTATGACTTTTCTCCGTAATCTCGTGTCCTCTCGTCGGTGACGTGATGACGGTGAGAATCAGCAGTAGTCCGAATCGCATCGGTAACTTACGGGGTATGTGAGCCGGCCGCTCAGAAAGAAATGGCAAACTACTGCCAAGATATCAACATACAGCTGAAAGATGCTGGTGTTGACAGCGATGTCCTGTAAAGGATATGCAAAACCAAAAAATATATAAATACCTACTTCAAGCAGCAGTGAAGAAGAAATAAACGATTTAATGGTGAACATTGAAATTCAAATAACCTGAATTAACTCAAAACAGACGGAAACGTAATAATGGGAATAACTGAAGATTTAGCTCGTAAGAACTTGGTGACAACTGGTAAGATCGAGGGGAACAAACCAAGGGGAAGACCTAGAAGCAAGTACCTGGATGGCTTGGCCTTGTGGCATGGTCGAGACAAAAACACGGAGCTGATCCACGACTCTGGTGATCGAGTGAGATGGCAGAACATGACCGCCCACGCTTACCGGCATGGCACATGATGGATGGATGGAGCTCGTAAATATTGTTTAGGGAAAAGAAACGAAAGTAGAAAAACACTAATTAATTTTACAGTCTAAAAAGTCGAGCGCATTGACTTCATCGCACCGGGTTTTATCCCATATGGCTCAGTCTCTTTCAGCAGGGCGGCCTGCATAAAGTGTCGAACAAAGTACGAACTCAGTAGCTCCAGCGACGACCCCTAGGAGTCTCCAAGATAAATTCACTCTTAAACCGAAAGGCGTAGCCCGGAATCGAATACACCACCTTCACAGCGTGAAGCAGACGGCTTGACTACATCGCCACGGAGACTCTCACTCTCTATGAATACTGTGTAAGGACTACGCTTAAGTTCAGAGCGAGCGAGCGCAAAAAAAAAAAAAAAAATATGCTGCGATCTTTGTCAGTTAAAGAACACGTATAAACATAATGACAACACCAGTTATACTTTTACTTCATCATCAAAATCCAATGATGTGATATTATACAACACATTATAATACTTGAAAAGTCAGGTAAGAATAATTGGTGGCCGCGAGGTTGATTTTAAGAACCTTACTTGTACAACTGAACAATATAGAAATAGAGAAGAACACTACTTACTTATGTTGTTGCAAATGGTTATATGAATAAGACGATATTCTTATTTACTAATTAAAGCAAGAAAGCATTCTTTATTATTGTAATAAGAGCATCATAATGTACCACGCCGCAATGTCGTGGTTCGATATTTCACACGATCATCAGCGCATCGGATCCCGCCCGTTTTCGTATGCCGATTATGTCATGTGGCGACGCTATCAGGGTATTTACCTTTTTGCATTTACTTTGATATTATCCAATCAAGTGACACTTTAAATGCAATGCAGAGCTGGTGTGTAGCACTCAAGAACATTATTTACTAATTACTGACAGCCCATTAACATCACTCGTTAAGTGCATATGAGCATAACATTACGAAAGACTACTTTATTTAGTCAGCTATATCAAATGGCAAGCAGAGTAAGTCAGTGTTCGCTAATATGAACTTAACTATTAGAAGTTAGTATGAGCGGCATTTACACCTATTTTGTCTACATTCTATGCATTCATGCACTTGTTTTATTACTGGGCAATTTATTCAGTATTCAGGTTTCACATCACCTCAAACATAATGAGATCAATGAATTTTTACACACACACACACACACACACACACACACACACACACACACACACACACACACACACATGCACGCTCGCATGGAGGCACGCACAAACACACACACACCCACGCTCATACACACGCGCACACGCACACGCGCGCGCGCGCAAGCACGCCCACTTGCACGCATATTATAAAGAGACAGACAGACAGACAGACAGACACTAGGGCAATATTAGCAGTGGTGTCTAGGACATCTGCTTTTCAGCGCGAGTGTAATGTGTTCGATATCATTTCCAAACGGGTAATTTGTTATTTTCAAGCACCTTAGGTCACAGTTACGTTCCTGTCTGTTCTTTAGGCCGTCTGTTCATCCGACTATCTGTCTGTCTGTCCGTCTGTCTGCCTTACTAATTTCCTACCCCTCTATATATAACTATGAGTGTATATGCAAACATGTGTGTCTGTATGCGTGTATGTCTGTTTATGTCAGTATTAAAATGCCCTGTGATTGTTTTGGTCTTTTACAGAGTGGTAGATTTCATTACTATACGGACTGTTGACATGCGCACAGCAGCAGATAAAAAAGTCGGTCTGAGCTCTCCTTTATTTAGCTACAATAAAGCGTCTGGTGACGATCGATATCTAAGTCTGGTATTTATCTTCTCATTTTGTCCAATTAAATCAACTTAGTTCTTTTTATTAAAGACAACGTATATCCTGCCAATTTAGCTACATAGCTATACAAAACCCCTTACTGCCTACTCCCTGGCAAAGTGGTTATGGAAGCAGCTCGTAATCCCGCATTCCTTCGTTCGAAACACAGCTTTCGGAGATTTGGCAACAGACTACCTTGCGTTGGTTTTTTACGACATGGTATGGGTGCCGGTCGTTCAGAAAGCAATGGCAAACCACTGAACGTAAACTTGCCAAGAGATCACAACAGCAGAACTTGCTGGTGTTGACTGCCACTTCATGTAAACGATATGCAGCTAACTTTTTTAAAACCACATTGTGGCTCCATGGAGAAAGAGTCACGGACGCAGGTCGTAATCCCGCAGACTACGTTCAAAACACAGCTGTGGACGATTTGGCAGCAGACCAACTTCCCTTGGATTTCTACGAAATCTTACTTGTGCAGGCCGTTCAGAAAGCAATGGCAAACCACTGAATGCAAACTTGCCAAGAGATCACAAACAGCCACACAAAATGCTGGGGATGACTCCTGTAAATTATATGCATCTAACTGTAACTAACCCCCTTATATCGGGCGCTGTAGCTAAGGGGTTACGAACACGATTCACAATCCCATAGACAGCATTCGAAACACAGCCGCAGCCAGTCTGAAAGCAAATCGCCTTGAGTTTGTTTTCTTACAATGGTATGAAATTCGGTCCTTCAGAAAGCAATGACAAACTACTGAACGTAACCTTGTCTAGTAAATCACAGACAACATATCCAAGGGTTAACTGCGATGTCCTGTAAAGGATAATCAACTAACTTTGACCCACTCGTAAATCAATTGTAGTTTTTATGTGAACGCAACACTTTTATTATATATATATATATATATATATATATATATATATATTAAAGTCAACATTTTAGTTCAACTGACAATTGTAGGGGTTGAACCCCAACCCAGCATCAGCACACCGGGTGTTTAAGAACAAACTCTCTTAATCATTCGGCCGTGTTGACCTCCACTGTTTAGCTTAAAGAAATCACCATCAGAGGAAGGTTTAAATGCTAGGATCTGAATTTCTGCCCCAACAATTTCTTCATTTTTCTGTCTTTCCAATATTCATTATGATGTATATATTTTTATATACATACATCCTTACACAAAATGAATTTTCTTTACACGTGTAGGACTGGGTGGTGAAATACTACCGATCACTTGGAGTTCCTGCGGCCAAAATAAACATCGGTATATCCACTTATGGTCGGACATTTACATTAGCCAATCAAGGGAAGAGCAAGATCGGAGATAATGCCAGTGGTCCTGGACTAGTCGGACCGTGGACTGATACACCCGGGATTCTTGGATATTATGAGGTAGGCAGAGAGTGGCGATATTGGATCAAAATTGGGTGCACATGCAGATGCATTAACCATAGAGAGGCATAGGCCTATTGTTAGAGAGAGAGAGAGAGAGAGAGAGAGAGAGAGAGAGAAAGAATGAGAGATAGAGAGAGAAAGAGAGAGAGAGAGAGAGAGAGAGAGAGAGAGAGAGAGAGAGAGAGAGAGAGGAAAGATAGCGGGAAAGAGTGAGATAGAAAAAGAGAGTTTGTGTGAGAGACAGAGGTAAATATGCAAGGACGGGTAGTCAGACATATAGACAAAATTACAGCAGACCTTTAGATAAAACATAACAAAAGTACGAGCGAACAAGCTTTGCGTCCAAAGAGTTGAGAATTGGACTGGCAAGTACTATTAATATTCTGTTCTGCTTCTTTCTCTCTCTCTCTCTCTCTCTCTCTCTCTCTCTCTCTCTCTCTCTCTCTCTCTCTCTCTCTCTCTCTCTCTCTCTCTCTCTCTCTCTCTCTCTCTTTCATGCATTATTTCATCCATCCATATATCACTTATGCTGCTAATCGAGAACAACAACAATATCAATATATGCAGTATAGAGGAATGGGAAATCTGCATTGCTATATGACTCACTAATATTGATTATTGATGTGGAAATTGTTATTACCTATGGGAGACATACTGAACTACTGATAGGAGACTGGCTGACTATATTAGGATTTCATAATAATAATAATAATAATAATAATAATAATAATTATTATTATTATTATTATTATTATTATTATTATTATTGTTATGGTGGAAGGTATTATGTACTAAGATAGCATTCGAATAGTTTGCGATTATAGGTACAAGGATTGGTGAAGTATTTGATTTCTTGTGAAAGATTGTACCAAACCTTGCTAAGCATATTTTGCAAAAGTCCTAGTCTTAGAGACATGTAAAATGTTTATTCGTTTGCTATATCTTGTATTATATTTAAACAATTGTCGGAAATTATTTGGACCGTTCCGTTCTAGGTTGTTTGGAGTTAGTTTGGCCTTATTGAAAAGTAAGCTGTTGCAAAGTGGTAATAACTGTAACTGATTATGTAGGCTATAATGTTCAGTTATATATTTAATATAATTTAAACTCACAGCCCGTTTTATGAGAGAGTAAAATCACTTGGTGACGGAATTGAAACAACCGTCACAGAGAGGAAGCAATAGTCAATATGTCTATACGTAAGAAGTATTGAATATTTTTCGTGTGTCTCCATTAAGAATTTTTGTTTTTAAATTTGGCAAGATGTTTGTTTAAAGATTGAGCACAACCCACTACTGGCAATGCTGATCGCTGGCTATCGGACACATTTTGAGCTATAACCTACGATGGGTGAGTGATTGGCACCTTGCAGTCTTGACAGACTAAAGTATGTGAGTTGGAATGTGGCCAATATTCCATCACAATGCCTGGGCAGAGCTTCAGAGAAACATGTGGTGCCCAAACGACATGATCCCTTTCTCGGCCTAATTCTTGTGCTTTACAGAGGAATGGGTAACCTCCGAGACCTCGCCACCACGAGCAGGTGGCGAGTGATGGCCAGACCCTGACACCCAATGGACCCGGCTTAGAGGCGTTCAGCCAAGTCCCACAGGTGAGGGCCTCGTACGAGCCCGGACAATAAGGGCGCGCATGATTGTCAATCACAAGTGTCCGGGTCTGTGTAAAGCGTGCACTATCGTCAGACTCGCCAACTGACTTTAGCGGACCCCGCGACCAGCGGGAATAGTCCCGCCAGAGCTGCCACAGGCGATATTGCCTGTCTATTGAGAGCAAATCTCCCATCCTTCCACTGTGCAATCTCGCGACCGGCGAAAATAGGCCCGCCGGAGATTATGCTCGTCTGCTGCGAACAAATCTCTACCGAGACTGAATAAGTAAAGAAACGATTGTGATATTCTGGTATGATGCTTTTGTCGTGTCTAGCGTGAGCCGCATGGTCAAATGATTATACACCCGCCCCACACGCCAGTGCTCCGGAGTTCGATCTCCGATCCATTCAGAGATATGCTCTACTGACGAGCTCAAATGAGAGCGAAATTCGAGTTTAGTGCTCTGACGTGAACAAGGCCCTAGGTTCGTACCGAAATACGATCAACGTTGCCAGTAGTGGGTTGTGCTCAATCTTCAAAGCTCTAATCTCGCAACAACGAAATAATTCAAGTTGTTTGTTGTTTCTTTAACGAGCCATTGACATGCAAATCGCAGGTTAGCTTTCTATCAATGATCAATGCTTTGTACTCAATTAGACTTTCTACTGGCATGGCTGAAGTGAGTTGTGTGACTTTAAGTTATCTCCACATAACTACATTATTATTTTTTTTTTTTTTTTTTGCAATGAGACTCCAGCAACGCTATAGTTTCTCCAACGTTTGTATACACCGTACAGTCGCCTGCAAATGGATCGCATAAGGACGAAGGATATAAAAGAATGATCGGTAATATGGATGGCAAATAATGGAGGACCAGGTATAGAGTCTTGTGGTACTCCAGTATTTAAGGTTGTGGTTTGAGATTTATTACGGACAGACAAGCAGACTGACATACAGACAGATTAAGGGACAGAAAGACATGCATGCTTGCAAGTAGGTAGATAGGTAAGTAGGAAGATACATATATCGGTAGGTAGGTAGGTGGGTAGTTTGGTAGATAGGTAGGTGAGCATGAGATAGAGATCAGACAGACAGACACATGGATGTATGAATTGATGTATGGATGGATGGATGGATGGATTGATATGTAGATAGGTAGTTAAGTAGATACGTAGGTAGGTAGATGAGTAGGTGCGTAGGCTAATACATAGACACTCAATGCCTACTGCACGTACTATTCAACTACAGTGTTCATTATAACGTGGCCTTTAAAGTATATCTTCTAAGGATTGAACCATGTACACTTTCGGATTGTGTTACATTCAACAGGTGTGCGAAATGATCAGGCGTGGTGGTAAAATCAACAATGAGGCTTCTCAGCATGGACGCTACTACGTCTTCGGAAATCAATGGATAAGTTTCGATGACATATATAGTGTTATGCAGAAGGTGAGTCCTTGGGTTGGAGGACGTGAATGCTCAGCTTATAGTAATTACAGTGGGCTAGTGTGCACGCTTTCTGACGTATTACGCACCTTGTGGTTTATAAACTTCTAGGTGCTAGCATCATGTACCCAGTTAAAACTACTAGGTACTCTGTGGCTGCTGTGGTCAATAAATAAATCGCCGGTCGCTTTGACCTTCCAGGATACGCATTGCTGCCCATTGTAAGCTGGGTCAACCTGGGGTATCATGTCAAAGTTAAAACGCCGGCCAGGATGGGGATTCGGCACGTGACCACCGGCACGGTAAAATAGTTTGCTAGTCACGGCGTTACCGTGGTTCCCCTTCCCTTAGTAACAATTTGTGACCAACGAGCTGTAGGTCACCATTGTGTGTGTGGTTGTCTTTGTTTTTATGTTAAGGCATGGGGTATTATCGTGGCAGATATTGCAGCTCTCGACAGCATTGCTTTGCTGATCTGGCTGTTTCTGAAGCATGTCTTTTTACATATGTATCGGCGTTACCTTTCCTCTGGAGTAAACTAGGCAGACCGTGAGAGGGATCATGGAAGCAACACAAGGTCTCTACAATTCAGCCCAGGGTTTCTGCTAGGAGAGGTAAAACTCCACCCCTATCAACCACTTTGGGTTGTACCTAGTATGCCTTTTTAAACGCAATATAACAAATCATCATCTGGCAAGACGGAAACTGGCCAGAGCATTACAATGAGGATATTTAGAGATAGAGGTTCTAGAGTTACAACAACTGGTTCTTTACTGATCGCCTTAGGTTTCTAAAGAGATCCGTGGTGTCCACTGTATAAGAGAATGGCAATCCAAAGATACAGTAAGCACAGTGATCTTACGACAGATTATGACGATTACTTTAGACAACCATGTTAACTATGTCATCATATAATATAGTATTGTGCCCTGTTCCCTTCTAGCGTTCTATGCCATTTCGGCGACATTTCTATCATGTTTCATATTTATTATTGATTACCTGGATTGCTCAAGAGATACAGAAGTGTTCATATTCGTTCAAAATTTCGGAAAGCGAAGTATTAAAGTGTCTGCAGTAATGAACTAATTCTTTTACACATACACACATCATTGTTTAATCAACAATACAATGAAAGTGTGCCCGCAACTTTGTATTCTTAACATGATGACCTTGGTCAAATCATAAGTGCCTAATGTATGTAATTAATCCTGCTGGGGTCTGCAATGTTCATGAACTGCTCATTTGATGAAATTGCTATTTTGAATAGGTGTGTTATATGAAGAAAAACAGGATTGGAGGTGTGACTTTCTGGACCATTGATCTGGATGATTTCACTGGTCAAGGATGCCTTTTAGGAAAATATCCACTTCTTACTACTGCCGTCAACACAATGCTGAACGCCGATATGTCACTATGTGATCCGTAGGTTATTGTTCTGTTGCTGACATCCATGTTTTATGTACCCAGTTACTTAGTTGCATATCCTTTACAGTGTGTCACAGTCAACATCAGCAATGGTTGCTGTTTGTGATCTCTTGGCAAGTTTACGTTCGGTAGTTTACCCTTGCTTTCTGATCGACCGACACCCATACCATTTTATAAAAAAAACCAACGCAAGACGGTCTGCTTCCATATCGCCCGCAGCTGTGTTTCCAACGCGTGTACCCCGTAGTTCAGTTATGATATACTTCTTTCATAGTCTCATTGAGTGTTTATGAAAGAGCGAACGAACGAACAAAGGATCGAATTTTATTTTCAAAGGGCTAAGAATTGGGCATACAGGCCCGTATGGCATGCTGCCCTTCTTATCTATCTATTTTAATACATTATTTCATTCATGCAAGCATATTATCTTCTTCTTCTTCGTCGATCACATTGGCACATCAAAATGAAAAAATGCAAAGTAAGCAAGCGTATTGATAAACTATTATGGTTAGCCGAAGGTGGTCAGTACTGTAAAGATTTCAGTTACCGTTTAAGTGATAAAGTTTGTTTTCGTCTGTCTATTTCAATGTTGTTTATTTTTTGTTGCACAGTATTTTGTTTATTATTCGTATTGTTGCAAAATTATTAAGTCACTTTCCCCCAATCACCTCAAAAATAGCTCTCGCCAGCCAGTTATTTTATAATACTCATTCATTGTTTGGCCTTTCGTTGTCTAGTGAATATGTGTATTCTCATATCAGGCGACCACCTAAAGTAATGTCTAATTATATATATATTATTATTTTCTTGGATTACTTGTCCATTTGACTGAAGTTTTTTTATCTGTTGCTTGTTTGATAAAGTATATGAAATGTGCCTGTATTGGATTTTTGTTTATTAACTTTTACCAACCAATTACAATTACTAACTATCTAGGATTATTAAGCAGTATTGCACACGCACACACACCAGTTTTCACGAAAAACAAGATATTTATGCATATATGTGTGGGTTATCTCTGTGATAACATACCTTTAATATATATATATATATATATATATATATATATATATATATATATATATATATATAGAGAGAGAGAGAGAGAGAGAGAGAGACAGACAGACAGAGAGAGAGAGAGAGAGAGACGTTGATTCTGACAACATGGGAAAAAACAATAAAATGCAATGAGAAACATGTAGAGCCATAGCGATATCGAAAAGAACCACCCGGAATGACAATTTAACACATGGACAATTTCTGCAAAATATAGTAGAATAAAGAATGCGTGTTATAGTAATCACACACTGAAGGCTCACATGGCTTGATTACTCCATAGGACACGAAGATAGACACAGGAGAGTACTGCAAGGCATTTTAAAGGGGAAAATAAGAAGGTTTGACTATGGCAACATGTATAAGATATTAACAAAAATGTAAATGCAGAGATACATGTAGTTCATGATCAGTCCAAGAGTTATAGTATTTCATAATGATCATCATCATCATCGCTATTATCAATATGAACATCATTATAAATTATTATTATTATTATTATTATTATTATTGTTAATGTTTTTCTGCCGATTTTGAGTAACAATCAAGTAGTTACCGATTTCGAAAGTTAAGGGGAATTGTTCGCCTTAAATCTTCTTGAAAAAACTACCCCTATCTCTTGACGAATCCTTCCCTCAGACAGTTCAATGTAAGATATGTCTTTTGCAGAATAGATCGACACATATTTGTGGATGTACCAACTCGTCCATACAGTTCTACAACTCCAGTTTCCACGGACAATAAAGGTATGATTCATTATGCAATCATCATAATGCGTCCATTGATCAACTGTTTCTACCTCATAATTTAGTTAGCAGTAATACATGTTGGCAATTGCTGGGCATAATGCAGACAATGCGGATTATGCTCGTGGCGTGGTTTAGGTCGCTGAAGATAAACAAAAACAGTTGCAAGAAATGATAGACAAAATTACAAAAGGAAATAAAACAAAGTTCTGAATAACAGAACCAACAGAAGTAATGGTTATTATAAAGAGATAGTATAGCCAAGTGCAAAATTAAAGTGCATGGAACCAGTCTGGGAAAATCAAAGTGCATGGAACCAGTCTGGGAAAATCAAAGTGCATGGAACCAGTCTGGGAAAATCAAAGTATTATTTGGATGTTTTAACGGATTCAATGACAAACAAAAAGTAGGTTTGGACTAAATAAAATGGCGGGAGAAAATGGGAAATAGGGGGTGTCATAGTTTTAACTTTAACGTCTTTAAACTTTCCATATACTTTCTCCTTAAATATTTTAACTTACAAGAGGAAAAGGCACCATGATAAGAAGCGGAAATACAACTACACCAGGCCTAACAAGTGTGCGACTCTGACCAGAAATGTGAAACCACAACAAGGGTGCAACGAACACACATGCAACCAATCAGAATCCAGGTGGCGAAAATTCGCAACCCTCTCTACACAGGCTAATAATGAAGGGGTATGTGCCTGGGAAGAGGGGAAGAAGAAGGCCAAAGAGAATATGGGTGCAGGATGTGGTGGATGCTCTCCAGATGGGTGTATCGGACGTGGGACATCTTGCTTATGATCGAGAGGTTTTCCGGAAGATTGTTATGGGAGCGAGGTTCTGCAAAGGCATTGCTACTGAATGAATGAATGAATAAATCTACACACGCAGAAAAAGATACATAATAGGGCCCTAAATATAATCAATTGAAAGTTCTATGGTTGAACGGGGCCGGAACAACGTTGTTTTTTTTTTTTGTTTTTTTTTTATTTTTTTAAAATTTTCAAAGGAAGGAAGTAACTTAAAAGTTGTTAATATGGTAGCGGACACATTATAAAATATATCAAATTAGATTAGTTAGTTAGTCGATGTTCCAACTTCACAGCAACGGGTCGTCCCCATTATGCTTCGTTCCTGTGCCAGTGAATATCACACAATATGCTCCCCATTGCCCAAACTGAAAAGTGGAATCCAACAGCCCGCACAGGTACACTGTGCATAATGCCGCCGCCAGAATGCCAACACAAACGTCTTCCACAAAAACCACAGTTCATCGTCGATGGAATCGTCAGTCACCAGAAAGACCTCATTGACCCGGGTTTACTCACATAGCTCTGTCTCTATCCGCAGGGCGACTCGCCGAAAGCGTCGCATTAAGCACGAACTCCGTAGCTCCAGCGCCGACTACCAGGAGTCTCCTGAAAAATCCACTCGTTTAACGAAAAGGCAAATCAGTCAATTCAGCAACAGCCAGTAGCCATTGTTCCGAACATACAGGTCACTGTACAAACAAAGGCGGATATGTAAAAGTATTCCACGTGAATATCACAGCTCACAGAATGGTATCAAGCACTCACTCATTAGCAGGGCGACGAAATCATATCAAGGAAGTGAAAGATTAATAAAGGTAAAGATTAAGGAAGTTAAAGATCATGGAAGTTAAAAATGAAGGAAGTTGAATACTAAGAAAGTTGAAAATTAAGGTAGTTAAAGATCTTTTTTTTTTTAAGCATATCCTTTACAGGACTTAAGCTGTCAACACCAGCATCTTTCAGCTGTATTTTGATCTCTTGGCAAGATTACGCTCAGTAGTTTGCCATTGCTTTCTGAGCGGCCGGCTCACATACCCCGTAAGTTACCGATGCGATTCGAACCACTGCTGATTTGAACCGTCATCACGTTACCGACGAGAGTATACGAGATTACGGAGAAAAGTCATAACCTCTAAGCCACGAAGCCGGCAGTTAAAGATTAAGAAAGTAAAATATTCAGGAAGTCAAAGCAAAAAAAAAAAAAATAAAATAACGAATGTAAACATTAAGGAAGTTAAAGATTAAGAAAATAAAGATTAAGGAAGTTAAAGATTAAGGAAGTTGAATACAGCATAGCCAATGCACAGGCAATATTTCATAAGATGAACAATAATTTATATATTTGAACTGTAAATTGAGGTGAGAAAATAAGTACTTAGCAGCTATACTGAGGCCATCCTGATAAATAGAAGCGAATTATGGACAATTAGAAGATAAGTGAGGAATCGTGTTGAAGTTGCGGAGATGTCATTTTATAACAGAGTGATTAGAACGATATGGACGGATTGAAAAAGCAGTGAAGATATCTTGAAAGAAGTTAACTCAGAATAAGACCTGGTTACTCGCACCAGAAGAAGTCAGTCTATATTCTGTGGGCATGTCACGAGAAGGGGAAAGTTGGAGTATGTTGTCACAAGAGGAACGACGGGGGGAAAGAGAAGCAGGAGCAGACCATGAGAGAAGATACTGGTCAGTTTGACTGTAATGTATGAAGTATCAGCAATATTAGAAATGACTGACAGCTCACGAAGCAGGTCTGTAGACAGACATGATCACTAATGCCATACATAAGAAGAATAATGACCTGATCTGCAAAAGTGCAGTGTTTTGCAGTGTGTAATTTCTTTTCATGTGATATTTTATTAGATATAATGGTGTAGCGGTTAGGACGCTGCGCTGACAATACCATGAGCACTTTGGGACAAGAGTTCGATACCAGTTCTAGTCCTTAACTACAGGAGAGAGAGACTGGCTAACTATACATCAGTGCACCCAGGGTTAATCATGTGATGGTCTTAACTGTTCACATACTGACAGCAGTTTCCTGCCACGGGTCTTGTTGTTTTGTTTTGCTATCGATTCTCTTCGTGTGACGCCGACAGTATTTCTCCAGCACAGTATTTCGCAGTCCATTATTTTCCCACTTCAAAGTCGCCAGTGCTAAACATTAGTGAAAGAGTAAAGATATTACAAAACATGCATAAGAGCATGAATGCCTTTGCCGGTTAGCAAGGTATATTATTATTGGTATTGATGATGACGACGACGATGATGATGACTTATAAGTACGTGTTTCGAGCGACAGGTAAAACGTGTGGATGCATAAAGAAAACACATCACCAAAAAACAGTACTTACTTTCAACAAACAAAAGTTGTATATGTTAATAAAACAACGTATACAATTTCAAGCATGAGTCAATATATTACCACATGAAGGCATCATATCTTAACACAAACAATCACATAAGAAGTGAATTAAATTTGGTGGAGCTGCGATAAAGCTGTGAAAATGTAAACAATATAAAATAACACAAAGTAGTGCAGCTTTACATAACAGAATTACGACACATACAGGACGTTGCGGAGATTAGCCTTCATCAGCAAATAAACACATTCACAAAACACAACATATAGCCAAGGAGATCTCCTGTGACTACTTCAATACGTGACGAAAGGACGAGAAGAATGAAAAGATGAAAAAGTGAAAGCAGTGAAGAGAAAATGAAAATTGGAAGAACAAAAAATGTTCATCCTTACCTCAGAATTCCTAGCGAATGGTAACAATCGCCGAGTTAAGAACACATGCATTACCTTAGTACAATCAACCAGCTTATTACCAAAGAAACAGTCAACAGGTTTTGCCAAAAGAGAGACAACATATCTCAAATATTAAATATGAAATAAAGGATCTGTATAACTGCATTCGGGACATTCCTACATGTGTAACGCTCCTTTCTTCAAAAGCCATGGAAGAGTACACATGCTGATAGTACAAGGCGCAATGTGACTGATGGTATGCTGCGTTTTCCTCAACGCTGTACGTGTCTTCCAGAATTTCTGTTCAACCACTTCCCGCTTGAATCACTCTTTCCAGGTGTGGTTTCTTTGTTTGGTTTGCTGCATTTTTCCTTCGCTGGCAGACAGTTTTCACCACATCAGCCAGGCCATTATCTAGCTCTTCTGACAAAGGAACTGTAGCAGCCAAGGTGTTTATTTCCTAGACCTCCTTGCGCTGGGCATAACGTCCATGATGTGCCCCTGACCGTCGTCTTTTCGAGAGATGCCAACTATACGGCAAACAGTCAATATTTCATTAAAAGTGACAAGCATTTAATACAGAGACATCTATAAAGTGTCCAACATATGATCACAGAGTAAGTATATTCTTTGGGTATCTTCACTTCGATATGTCTTATCCACAGTGATGAACGAAACTCGTATTGTATGCTATTTCATAAACTGGGCGCAATACAGACAGGGCAAAGGTCGATTTCTGCCAGAAAATATTAATCCGCACATTTGTACACACATTGTTTACGCCTACAGCTGGATTAGAAACAATGCCATTATCCCGTACAGTCAGGAGGACGAATCTGAAAACTGGCGCGAGGGAATGTAAGTCCAAGTATTGCTTTCATTATATTCTTTCTTTTGCTTTTTTATTTCTTTTTCTTTTGGTCGTACGAACTCTTACTACCAATGCCAAACCTGGACAGTTACAGAAAAAGAGAATGAAAAATGACAACAACGGGAAATACGATCCCTGATAAGGATAATCAACATATCAAGAATAGAGAAAATCATAAATGGTGAAATTGTGAAATCATGACTAAAATGGAGGAAAAGCAGCGTTAGATTTCATTTGAAAACAGTAAGTGAAATGATTCGGCAACATAACTAGGCTACCAACTGACATGCCAGTATACCCCAACACGCATGATGTACAGACTAAATGAACCAGAAGAGGCCAACCATGAAAACGATGAATTTGTGGAATAACGATGTCCATGGAAATCGCGATATATAAAGCCCACTATCTGGCACTTTCCCTGTATTTATGCTTCACCTCAAGTTGATGAAGAGATGAAGTTGAGATTATGAGTTATAAAGTACATTTACATATATTTTCTCTTGATCGTTAGTTGCAATTAGTTGCGTGTCCTTTACAGGACGCTGCAAATAATCCCCCCCCCCCTTTTTTTAATTGTGATTTGCTAGGACATTGTATTTTAGGCATTTCTCATTGTCTCTGCATTGCCTACGCTTTATGTCATTGAAATCAACACTAAGCTGTCTGTTCATTAAATCTCCGGCTGCTGATTTCGAGCCCTCGACTCGATGTCGGGGAATTATGCAACCTGGTTTGTATCAACAGTGGCTGTGCCACCAGGACAGCAAGCCGTCCAGGCAATGAGGACAGTGCTATTGATCTGGCGCTGGTTTCTTAGTCACTCACTACAGTGCGTAGATGGGGTGTCCTAGGACACCACGGCAGCCACCATTACCCTTGCAGCATATTGGTAGAGAAAAGAAGAACCAAGCAGCACAAGTTAACGGTCAAGACTTTCCAGTATAACAGTACAGGGCAAGATGTGGTGAGTAAAATAAGACGTGACAAGTGCAGAAAGCTTCAGGGCGGGAAAATAAGCTGGGAGCAGCCTTCTGGCTTGGGTGGATAAGCGTAATGCTGTAAGGAAATGGCAAAATACCAAGAAGAACAGAGCTGTCCATTCTAGTCCCTGCATGCATTTAGAAAGAGAGATGCACACAAACGTAAGCTATTTTTTAAAACCAAACTGGTCAAGGTGGTTAAAAGTAAAAATGGGCAAAGGTGTGTCTAAGAGTAAGCACAGACAAGTCACTGAAATTGTTCTGGTGGCTACATAAAAGCATGAGTGGAATAGTCAAGAATAAGAGTATTTCTGACTTCCAAGGTGCTGACCTCATCTGGCAGAGGACAAGGGCAAAGCCCTCTTTGAACGCTATCTACAGCAGAGCAACCAGAGAGACATGGGAAGCCGAAACCGTGCCAAGGAGGTCACCTCAGACAGGTGCAAGGCCCAGAACACTTCGGATGAAGACACAGTGACAGTGAATAAAATCAAGCCTGTGCTTCGACGATCAAAAAACAGCGCTCCAGTACATGATGGCATTAGATGCGACGACATCAACAGGTGTACCGACAACGAGCTAATGAAACTAGCAGACATGTACAACAACAGTATAGAGAGTGCTAGCATCAAGGAGGAGTGGTTACACATCTATCTGATTCCCTTTCCGAAGCCTGGCAAAGACCACACAACAATTCAGGGATATCGAGTTATAACAATGCAGAATACAATAAGCAAGCTGATGGAGAAGTTAATTGCCAGGAAAATATCAAGCCAGCTAGAGAGGCAAGGTATTTTCCCACCTACCCTGGGAGGGTACAAAAAGAGAAACCTGGACGAAAGCAGCAGTTTTTGCCCATGACGTCTATGAAGGTTTCCACTCAGGCATTGAAACATTTGCTGCAGCGATTGATCTTGAGGACGCGTACAACAGAGTACAATTGGATTTTTTAATGCTTCAGCTTCTTGAACTCAAAATAAGTCCATACCTCCTTAGTTAGATCGCTGCAGCCCTCTTCCAACGGAAAGTAGTTTTTAGATGTGGCAGTTGGACTTCGGAACAAACAACAATATATCCTGACCTACCACAGGGATCACCATTATCTCCGGTACTGTTCAACGCCTACACAGTGAGAATCACCAGTGAGCAGATCACTGGACTTGGTAGGACATTGTCATATGCCGAAAATGTTAGTGTATCGTCAGGGTAAGGATAGAGATCAGGTTGCTGTGGAACTACAAACCTAACTCAATCGCATAAGTACTTGGTGTGATGAAGCTGGGGCAATGGTCAACCCAACAAAGGCAACAGTGACTTGGTTCTCGTTGAATAATCATATTGTCAACACTCCAACACCAACTGTAAAGCTGTGTTCAGAGACGGTGGAAAGAACGCAGGCAAGGAATTACCTGGGGATACGGTTTGATCCAAGCCTTGCTTATAATGAGCGGATCATCCATGCGGATGATGGCGGCAGCAAACTGTGAGCAGCGCCACCTATGTCTTCTGTACGAGGGGCTGGTCATGTCTGTTTTTGAGTATGCAAAGTCAATACTGACTCTCAGCCGTAGGCTGATAGAAAGGGTGGAAAGGATACAGAATGAAGCTATGCGCATTATTATTGGATGTTCAAGCGATACAGCATGCATGGCGATGCGCTACCTTTTTGATTTTCCAACCATTGAAGACAGAATACAAGTTTGCAGAGCTCTCGCCTACCTCAGAGTTAACGCACAACACACAGCATCTACTGCATAGTGAAATTATGAAGGTGAAGGCAGCAGGTTAAAAAGAGGACGGTCGTGGATGGGCCCAGCCGAAGACATTCTTCAACAGGTATGTTCACTTGAGGACTTAGAACCTGGCGAGGAGTGAGTTCAAGTGCCAACAGATTTCTGCACATCCTTTTCAGTTTGCATCCAGCTAGATAGAAAATGCAGACAAGAAAACCCGGCAGCTGTGGAGGCTGAAGTACAAGAGTTGATTTTCGAGAATTCGCTAGATGGTGATGCTGTCATCTACACAGATGGGTCAGTCGTCCAACATGTGAGAAGCTCATGGGCCTTTACAGCTCGGGCCGGAGGGAGAATTGTGAAGGTGGACTCTGGTGCTTTCACTGAAACCACAAGTAGCTTGACTATTTAAGTCATGGCAGTAAGTAAAGCAATAACATGGCTCGAGACACAGACATTCACTAGGGCATGTTTCCTTAGCGACTCAATGAACATGATCAAGAGGATAGAGGTGGGGTGGATCCGAAGAGAATGGTTGCTGTCTCTGGAGTGGTCTCGGCTGGCAAAGATTAGTTTCATCTTCGCGCTAGGGCATGCGGGAGTACAAGGAAATGAGCGGGCTGACAAACTAGCAGGTGAGGCTACGGTGGAGGGTGGACGCGCCATGGACAAGGCTGAGATTCTGAATGCTCTAGGAGAAGTAAGACTTTTGCGTGAACCAAGTGATGACTGTGAATCTACATCCATGGCCAGACTGCGAGAACAGCAAATTAAATGAGGGGTGGCCAAACAAGAACACTACATAGGAAGCCAAAGAAGATTGATAAACCAACACAGAAATGGTGTCGTTAGCCGCTACACGCTGCGGGATTTGCTGAGGCGGGGATCCGAACACTTACGGACTGAATGGTTCGATGTGCACTGAGGAAGATCTGTCGACTAACTAACTAACTAACTAACTAACTAACTAACTAACTAACTAACTAACTAACTAACTAACTAACTAACTAATAACTAACTAATAACTAACTAACTAACTAACTAACTAACTAACTAACTAACTAACTAACTAACTAACTAACTAACTAACTAACTAACTAACTAACTAACTAACTAACTAACTAACTAACTAACTAACTAACTAACTAACTAACTAACTAACTAACTAACTAACTAACTAACTAACTAACTAACTAACGAATTATGCGACTTCGCCTATTTCACTACCCCTAAGTGGAAGACGCCGGACTCTCTGGCCGAGAAATTACACCACATTCTCCGTAATCCCGTTTATCACGCAGAGTCTCGTAGCGGGCGAGAACTGGAAGCGGTTCTACCCCCGCTGGTGACTTGCGGGATAACTGAGCCGGCCGCTCAGAAAGCAATGGCAAACTACTGAGCGTAATCTTGCCAAGAAATCAACAGACAGCTGAAAGATGCTGCTGTTGACAGCGATGTCCTGTAAAGGATATGCGAATTTTAAAAAAAAAAAAGTGGAAGTCGCCCAGGGATGGATTAACCATTAGGCAAACAAGGCTCGTGCCTAGGGCACCAAGCATTTGGGGGGCACCACAAGTCCTCAAGCAAAATGTGTATATTGTCCCGGTAGCGTAATTGCATGGCATAAGCAAATCGCAATTTACTGGGAACATGTCTTGAGGCGAGCAGTAGCGGTTATTTGTACTATAGCTGAGCGTGGTCTGGCTTGTTGAGGAACAAATGAAAAATTTGGATCTTTACAAAATGGAAATTATCTAGGGTTGCTGGAGTTGGTCAGTCAGTTTGATCCATTTTTAGCATCACACATTGCGAAATATGGAAATTCTGGAAAAGGAAATCCTTCTTATTTATCCAAAACTATATGTGAAGAACTGATTGAAATTATGTCCCAAAAAGTCCATGCAGTAATTGTAAATGAAGTAAAGGCTTCCGGTTATTTCAGCTTGTCAGTAGACTCAACACCTGATATTTCACATATAGATCAGTTAAGCGTTGTTCTTCGATATGTGGTAGATGGAGAGCCCATTGAGCGCTTTTTGACTTTCTTGGAGCTGCAAAGTCACGCCGGTGAAGGTATGGCTAAGCAAGTATTGCAGTACTTACGTGAAGCTTGCAATATTGATTTTTCTAAATGCAGAGGTCAGTCCTACGACAACGCAGCTAATATGTCTGGGTGCTACAAGGGCATGCAGAAAAACATTCTAGAAGAAAATGAGTTTGCTATATACATACCCTGTGCTACCCATTCACTAAATCTGGTAGGCAGAAGTGCCGTTGGTCTTGTTTAGAGGCAGTAAACTTCTTCCATACAGTGCAACTAATCTATACTTTTTTCTCAGCTTCAACCAAAAGATGGAAGATTCTGAAAGGATGCCTTGTGAATGAAAAGATGGTAAAGTCCCTTTCCGATACTAGATGGGAAGCACATGCTGTTGCAACTGAAGCCATTCTAATGTCTCATCCTCAGATTATAGAAGCATTAGAATGTTTACAAGAAGACCAGTCGCAGAAGGGGGACACCAGAAGAGAAGCAGAACACATTGCAAAGAAGATGCAAGAATTAGAATTTGCTTTCATGCTTGTCTTTTGGGAAGAAGTGTTACAACATTTTCACAGGGTCAGTCAAGCTCTACAAAATGAGCACGTGAACTTGAAGACGTGTGCTGATTTGTATTTCTCACTAGCAGATTATTTGCATGAATCTAAGAATGAATTTGAAAGATTTGAAGAAGCTGCAAAACAAATAACACCAAGTGTGGATTATAAGTCAACTTTGACCCGTAATCGTAAACGAAAGACAGTGGTCATTGATGGTGATCCCCTGAGGTATCTCAGAATGCCAGAGACAAATTTCGTATATCTGCTTTCTACACCATTGTTGACAAACTTGAGACAGAGATGAGTAGACGAGAACAGGTATATAATGATCTAGCAGTTCGATTTTCTTGTTTGGTCGATGTACCACAAACATCTCAGTGTACTGAACTACAACAGTTCCACTCATATATTCGCCACAAGTTTCGTGCATCAAAATCTGACAACAACACGTTCAGTCATGCAGAACTCTACAAAGTAATAGTTAGAGACAACATCGAGTGTGCTTTTCCAAATGTAGAAATCGCCTTGCGCATATTTTTAACATTAATGGTTACGAACTGTTCAACTGAGTGCTCTTTTTCTCATTTGAAACGTACCAAAAATCCAAGTAGATCGACAATGAAACAAGAAAAGCTTGATTCCTTATCTTTGCTGACGATTGAGGCAGACTTGTTGCGCAAAATAAACTTTGATGATGTACTCAAAAACTTTGCCAGACGTAAATCTAGAAAAAAGAACTTTAAAATGTAAATGTGTGCTCTCTCTGACTTTCTTATCTATCAAAAAAGTTACAGTATTTTTGTCTACTATTATTACAAAATTAATTAATTATTAATTTTAATACATAAATACCTTATTGTAGGTTTTATATGAGTGATAGTAGTACAAACATAGGTGTTTACATTTCACAACTGTTTTTCTTTGTTAGTTGTTTGCATAATATTGAACATACCAGCAGTCAGTGGAGGATCGGGGGCCCGGGGCAGTAGGGGGCACCCATGTGGGTTTGTGCCTAGGGCACATGATGGCTTAATCCGGCCCTGATTAGACGCCAGTTAATATTATAGCGTAAATGATAACATTTAACAATTACACTGTCTGTTATTGGACTATTTAGTAGATTTTGTCTTACGCATCGTATATTCACAGATTTAAAGAGGGGGTTTAAAGGCCAGGCGATCGAATTCGTGGCACCCCTTTTAACCCAGACACCAAATGTTATATCTAGCGGACACGTTAGCGAATCTGATATGGAGCTGCGCTGATAATCTCATGAGCCAGGTCGGGCGAGGGTTGGACGAATGGGCTCGTCATCTGCTAAGTGAATGAAACATTGGCCAACTATTCCTCCCTGTATTCTGTTTTTCCCCCCACATATCTTTTATATGACATTGCAGTAAACACCAGCATTTTACAGCTGCTGTTGATGTCTTGGCAAGTTGTATGTTCAGTAGTTTGCCATTGCTTTCTGAACGACCGACTCACATACGCTCCGTAAGTAACCAACGCGACGCAATCCGCTGCCGAATCCCGCGCAGCTGTGTTTCCCACAAGAGTATACGGGATTACGAATAGCGTCCTTAACCTCTGCGCCAGGGAGACCGGCTCCCCGCATTCATAATGTAATGGTCCTGTGGCATCACAGACGCATAGCAGCAGATAGCTTCGAGACAAAATATTATTACATTTTATATCTGCTTGTTTTCTTCTGGCAGGTTCCATCGTGTTATCAAGTTGAAAAGATACAATCCAAGGCTAAAGGTCCTCCTTGCAGTTGGCGGGTGGAGCGCAGGCCCTGACGGATTTGAACATGTTTCTAGAAATTCTGAGAATCGAAAAGCATTTACAGCACAGGCTGTTAGATTTCTAAACGATCGACAATTTGACGGCCTTGAAGTCGATTGGCAACACGTGACGGCTGATTATAAAATGAACAATCTATTGTTAATAGAGGTTCGAAATTGTGCAACCTACAGCTGTTGTGGCATTTATATGTTCTGCATTTATAGAAAAAATAATGAATTTTCGAGTAAATTCTTATACTTCTCTCTCTCTCTCTCTCTCTCTCTCTCTCTCTCTCTCTCTCTCTCTCTCTCTCTCTCTCTCACACACACACACACACACACACCCTCCCACCCACACACACCCACTCACACACACACACACACACACACACACATATATATATATATATATATATATATATATATATATATATATATATATATATATATATATATATATATATATATATACTAGCTGACCCAGCCCGGCTTCGCCCAGCTCCTGGCGGGGAGCGTCTCTTTGAATTCATATAAGTAGTCATTATACATTCAATTACATTTCTCTAAGCGCATAGAGTACACGTTCGGACCCTGCTTCCGTTCCCGTTCCCGTTGCTCCTCTGTTTCTGAAGCCCCATTCCCGTTCCCGTTGCTAGTCTGTTTCTGAAGCTCGTAATGCTTTTTTATTTCGTGTTTGAGGAAAAGTTGTTTAAGTTGGATCCGCGGGAGTGAGAATAACATCTCTACAAAATTTCATCTCAATCGAATGGATCGTTCGTGAAGGCATAACATACAAACAGAAAATTAAACAAAAATAAAAAATTTCATTTTAAACTAACTATTTCAGTTGGATCCGCGGGAGTGAGAACAACATGTGTACACAATTGGACTGTTCGGGAACGCATAAAATACAAATAGAAAATTAAATAAAAATAAAAAAATTGATTTTAATCTGTTTCTGAAGCTCGTAATGCCTTTTGTTTTTCGTGATTGAGGTGCAAATCCACCAATCGCTTTTCGTTTGTGTGGAATAACTGATTTAGTTTTGGACCGTGATCTCAAATCTGTAATCAAAAATAGAAAATTAAATAAAAATTAAAAATTGATTTTAATCTAACTAACTATTTCAGGTGGATCCGCGTGAGTGAGAACATGTGTACAACATTTCATGTCAATCGGATGGACCGTTCGGGAACGCAGAAAGGACATACACACAAACAAAAATTCTCTTCTTCTACTAAGCAAATGATTGGAAGAGAACTATTTTCACTCCAATAACTAAAAAGGGCAACCTGAAACTATTAATGTAAACTTACCAAGATATCTCGAACACCCAATAAATGCTGGATTGACTGCGGCGTATTTCAAAGGATATGCAAAAAAACGTCTCTCCAAACAAATTACATTATTCAGTTTAGATGTCGAAGAGAAATAAAAAGATGAGTCGAAAATATTTACGTATCTAAAATAGATGCATTATTTTTATGAAAACTTTGAAGGTGCCTTAAAGTTTATATCACTTTGTTTATAGCACATATGACTGTAGATAACTTGTTTAAACATTTTATAAACTTTAAGAAAAATACAACAATCATTTTAATTACATAATATAGCTACGCTACTAAAAGTAATGTCCCTAGATATAAACATTTCTGGTTAAGTCCCCTTGCAATATTTTAATTAATGTTGTTTTATTACGTAAAAAACTGTTTTAAAACTAACTAACTACGTCAGTTGGCTCCGCGGGAGTGAGAACAACATATGTAGAAAATTTCATCTCAATCGGATGGACCGTTCGGGAACGCATATAGGACAAACAAACAAACAAACAAACAAACATTCTCTATTATATATATATATATATATATATATATATATATATATATATATATATATATATATATATATATATATATATATATATATATTCCGACGTATACACATATACTGGAAGGCCCCGATTAACGTCGGGGTTACGTTCTTGGAAAACGCGTCTCTAAGTTAAACGACGTATAGCGAAACATTATGCAGGTGTATACACAGGTGTCGACATTATGGCGGAACGTAGCGACGTAAAGCGAAGTTATGTCACATTGTGACAACGACGTTATAGCGACACGACTTAAACCGAAGCCACGTATAGCGGGGCCTTCTAGTACACACAAACATACATTTACACATACGTGAATACACATGCACTTATACACACATACACGCATCCACACACAAACACACACATACGAAATTAAGCATGCATGATGATTAAATAATTCTGTAGTGATGGTGCTTTGTTCTACAGTTTTATATTTCTTGATGAATTCATAGACAGTTGCATTGAACATAATGTATAACTGGTATGCGTAAAAGCAATGCTGTATAAGCTGGACAAGTGAAAATATTATAGCATCTTGTTCAGTGTGCTTGGCCCTGAGGAAGAGGAAAGAAGTTATCTCGAAATGTAGTTAACATTAAATTTAGATCATACTATCTGAACCGGGCAGTTTGAATAAGGCCTACCATTATCAACAGATACATTGGAATGCAAGAGTAACCAACAATGGTTGCCGGAAAGAGACTGCTGAAACTGATACAACTATACGATAGAAACAAACAGCAATAATCGGTCATGCGATGAGAAAAGAGATATTGCAGAATATCATGATAACTAAAAACAGCAGTGGGAAAAGAGCCAGAGGCAGACAAATAGACATGATGCTGAATGATCTGAGGTGGTGGCATTGATGAATATCATCAGCAATGTTGATACAGAGGTCCAAGAACCGAGATCTGTGGAAAGACATGGACGCAAACACCAGCTGGAAATACACCCGATGATGACGTTGATAGACATGCGCCAAACCCATGGACATGGACGGTCATGGTTGGCCATCACACACGATCACCAGAGTCCTGGATTATGTCTGTGTTCTTGTCCTGGTTATTCCCAGTAACCAAGCCACCCATTTGATTTATTTATCTCTCTCCCTCAGCGGGGCACATATTGATGATGAGTATCTCTTATTTCAAATGTTTTAGTTCTTCAATATCTACATACATTTGACCCTCCCTATCCATTATTGGTTAACTTGTTTTCATCACTGTCCCTGGCATTTAAAAGCCAAGGACTGTATCAGAGCTGCAGACAATAATATCTGACAGTTACCCATATCTTAACAATTGTCATGTTCTGCGTTTTTAGCGCTGCCGGTGTTAAGACAGGTTGCGCTGCCCTTGAGTCAGTATCGCTAGGGAACGGATACTCTCTCTCTCTCTCTCTCTCTCTCTCTCTCTCTCTCTCTCTCTCTCTCTCTCTCTCTCTCTCTCTCTCTCTCTCTCTCTCATTTCCATTAGTCATTAGGCCAGAGTTGTGTGACAGACGCTGTAAACCAGCGGGAATCCAGACGTAGTTACTCGGAGGACCCGTGTGTACGTTAATTAACCCATTGACTTGGGCAATTGAAATGTGTAGGCCCAAAGGTGATATAGAGCACACGAAGAGACAGAAGGCGGAATAGGCTCCTGCACAGGCTAAATTTGACAACGAGAATACCCTCCCAGAAACAGAATATTGATTTCACGCGTTGATGCGGTGTACACATATTTGCTTCCTCGCCAGTGTCCTTCAGTTCTTGCACTGTGGTGTTATCCCTCTTATGTGACACACGGGTGGAGACCGGGTCACATAAGGAGATATCCATACGCAGTGAAAATAGTCCTTAACAGAAAACCAAAACCATGCCAATCTCTATCGCATGATTCCCAGAACATATTCAGTAATTGGGGATAACATTGTGTTTAAAGTTAGTTGTAGGACGTCGCAGTCAAATCCAGCAAACTTAAATTTGGTTAACAGAGATCTCAACTGGAAAAATGGCGTTAACATTAAAACTAAATTAACATGAAGTAAAATAAAGCTAAACCACAGCACAACAAATTCAATATACCGATCCTAGTGATTTTCTTCTGGGACAACACACATAGATCTAAACGAAATACAATTAGATAATAAAGATAAATTTAAAACGTGAGCAATACTAGTGTGTATCGAACATTATTAAATAGCCATTGGACATTCTCCGTGATAAAGGCCAAGCAAAAGCTGCCTGTTAATTTATCAAATAAGAACATGTGAAGTCAAATATATATAAACCTATATGGCTTTATAAATGGTAGTCAGCATAATTAAATATTGTCATCAATCCCAGCGTTTTTTGATTTTTTTTTCCCATCTACTATACATTTTTACCCTCAGTTGTCTGCTATACCATTGCTTTCTTAACGGCCGACACATTATGCCATCGAAATCAACCCAACATGAACTGCTTTCAAAATGGACGCGCTGATTTCTAACCCTCCATACGGAAATCTCGGGGAATTGTGAAACCGCGTTTCACTAACTCTTAAGACACAGACGTCCGCTGCATATTGTACTTATAAATACAAATACAATCTTCATTAGGATATATACATTGGCAACAACGCCCCTTTGTACGCCAGTCCTCAAGAAACTCACGAAACGAGATTCCTTATTGTGGTAAATATATCAGATTTAAGACATGTATCTTGGAATAGTAGTTTCTTGGAAATATACAAATATTGTGTTGGTATTACGTGTCCATCGTTCGTATAGCTGTTATTTATTTCTTTTACTTAAAGGCATTGAGGCTAGCCTTTAATGACGATGCGAGGATCAATGGAAAACCTCGCCTGCTCCTTTCTGTGACCCTGCCTGCTGGCAAGAAACGCATTGATGAGGGGTATGGAGATGAGCTGACACGTCTAATAAAGTAAGCCGTACATTATGAGGAGTAATTATAGTTCTACATATGGTGTGCTTCTGTCTACAAGTCAGCTGCAAGTCAGCAGCAGGCGATTTGAGAGCATTTTGATTTACGTCGCGTTTCACAATAGCTTGAACGTCGGCTATTTATAAAGCGCTGGCAAACTACTGAACGTAAAATTGCTTAGAACACCAAATCAGCCAATAATACTGAGACTGATTACGAAGTCCTGTAAACGACATGCGACTTTTGTAACTGCTTCTGTGTTCACAATATGGTGTTTAAATTGTCAATTTACTATGCATGGAACCCATTAACATAAAAGCTAAAAGGCTGCATACCTACATAGGTAGTTTGCAACGATGTTGGACATATCGACAAGAGATGCCACCTGTATGAATATGTACCACAAATAACAAAATCTGGGTGGATACAATTACATTTATGGAATTAATGTTACTGTAGAGATCTTTCTCCAGACCCGCTACCAACACACTACATTCATTCATTCAGTAGCATGTCCTTTGCAGAACCTCGCTTCCATAACAACCTTCCGGAAAACCTCTTGATCATAAGCAAGATGTCCCGCGTCTGATACACCCATCTGGAGATCATCCGCCATATCCTACACCCATCTTCTCTTTGGCCTTCCTCTTCCTCTCTTCCCAGGCATATACCCCTCCATTATTGTTCTCTCCAGACTTTGGTGACGTTTCAAGTGACCAAAATATTTCAATTTTCTTTGTTTTATCATCTTTAATAGCCAACCTTCTTCAATATTCAACTCTTGAAGTATGGATGCATTTGTTCTTTTCTTTACCCAAGATATTCTTAGAACTCGTCTATAACATTTATATTCAAAGGCGTTTATGCGCTGTACAGCTTGTTTAGTAAGTGTCCATGTCTCACAGGCGTATGTTGCAATGGGAAAGATGCATGCTCTTAAAAATCTAATTGTTGTAGTTCTATCTGTCCCACTCCATAATTTATTCAGCTGTTTTAGTCTTTGAAGAGCAATTGATAGTCGCCGTTTAATTTCTTTCATTGCGTCACCGTTGTTGGTAATCAATGAACCAAGATATTCAAAATTTTCAACTACCGCCAATCTTTCCCCATTAATGTATATTTCTTTCTCCACAGTAGTTTTATCTGTATGCATTATCTTTGTTTTTGCTATGTTAAGATATAGGTTGTGATTTTCACTATTCAATTGGGTTGAAGCTATTAGGTTTTCTATGCCATTCTGTGTTGTGGATAGTAATACTGTATCATCATCATATCGAATCTCCGGTATGTCATGACCGCCGATGTGACAAGATCGCCTTGGGTAGTGAGAGTTAACCACACCCGAGGTGTCTCTAGCACTCTCGTGTATTCTAACCCCAGGGGTTGGACAGGTAGATACACAAATTTACTCTGTGGTTGACCTCGTATTAGTTAATTATGTCCACAAGCCCCTCCAGATTCTAGACCCCCACTAACTACCTACTCCCTTGAAACAATGAACACTGAGGCATCGTCCGAGACC
The DNA here is from genome assembly GCA_014155875.1 of Cepaea nemoralis. Classification (NCBI taxonomy): domain Eukaryota; kingdom Metazoa; phylum Mollusca; class Gastropoda; order Stylommatophora; family Helicidae; genus Cepaea; species Cepaea nemoralis. The sequence continues at coordinate 199,104 of JACEFZ010003725.1, read as the reverse complement.
ACACTCAATAATTATACAAAGAGTAAGTCAACATACACAAAGTTTATTCTACCCTTGAGAATATAGAACTGAAATGAACATCCTGATAGAATAATCTATTTACACAAATAGAGGATAGAGTAGAGACAGAATAAGAGATATGGTTAATTCATCATAATGCTGAGAAGTAGATTGGATGCAGTCTGTCCAGTCGGTCCGCCACTCACCCGGCTTCCTTCCAGTGAGATGACTAGAACCTTGGAGACCACTCCGTCCCCAGAGCTTGGATCAACAACAAGAGAGTTACCCCTGGACCTCACTCAACTGGACCAACTGCACCTTCATCACCTCCTACGGAGTCACTGCTAAATTAATAAACAGTTCTTGGTAAACAGCCTAGATGGGAGACAATCCTCCTGGACTTGACCCCAGTTACTCTTGAATTCAATGAATTGTATGTAGCCAATTGACCAATCTAATGGTCCCTCAGTTGTACATTACCCTGGGTGGATAATAAGTCACTGACCAATCTAATGGTCACTAAATCACAGTACATTACCCCTGGTCGGGTAATCAGATAGTTCTGCTGCTACTAAAGTCTTACAAGAAAACACAGTCCCTTTTCTACTCTAAGTCCACCAGTTGGACCACACTTATATTTCATCTGGAGATAACATTGTTCAGTCTGGACAAGAATTAGTTGTCCATTACCTTATAACACTGGTATTAAGTCTCTATACGGTAGCTGATGTAGGTCTCATCATGACCTGCCATTAAAGCTGTCGTAGGAACACTCCCAGTTTATAAATTACTCTTTTCCACGTTAAGGCGGAACCTTACTAGACGTATACTGTCTGGTGTCTCTGAACATTGAGCATGATTGCTCAGGTGACTGAACTTCTCCTTGCTGAAACAGAGTATCTTCTAAGTCAGGAAATCAACACAAACCATCACATCTCACACGTGCGCCTTCAGGGCACCGGAATCAATTGACGATAACATCCACTCATGATGATTCACCCTGGCACATGGTGTGGTTTAGTCAGGTGAGGTAAGTAAAGAATTCAACCCTTCGCTGTGTTACACGAAGTGGTTCCGGCAAACGACAAGTGTAGTTGACTGGTTCCTCAACAGGCAAACTCCTGAAAGGAAGACCGACCGGTGAGAGTATACTGGCCCAAACATTGGTCCACATGCATCCTACCACTGCATACTCAACCTTCAGTCATGCTAATTAGTTATGCAAATAACTAAAGCATTATCTCTATATTGAGAGTAGTAAAGCATGGGTTTCCATCAATGTCAGCTGGCCACAAAGAGCAGCCCGTCAAATAGATCAAATAATCAGAATGACGAGTCTGATCGTATGTCTTACCTATCCCTAATCATCTTCCAGTTGTCGCTAACGTCACTAGCTATAGTAATCAGTTATCATAGTTCTAAAATTAACAGAACTAAATATTAAGGTGAAGAGTCCCTGGACTCCTTCCTTACATTGGACATATTCAATAGTAAACATAATACTAATCATTGTACCATTCCTCGGGATATAGGGATAATACATGATCAAATCCAGTATATACACACCGTTCTGCTGGTGGGACATCCTGCCCACCTCTACAGCAAAACTCTTCTTATTAGATTCTTCCCTAGAGTCAAGAAGCCTTCTTGGTAAAACATGTTCCCCACATGTTCCAAAGGGTTATGTTCCAGCTCTGCCCTTCCAAGTGGATTAGCCTTGGCCTGGACCGAACTTCATAGCTGGCCTGGTCTGCCAGCACCATACTTTCATAACTTGCTTTCAAATCCCCCCATATCCCATATGTCCCCTTATCTCATACAACCTCCTTTCGTCCCTCCATACCACTAGCACATCAGCACTCACTCGTACTAGTGCCAGTATGAAAGAACAGGATAGCTAAGATAAGAATCAAGAACGCAAATGTACATCACGACGGTACGCATGGTTATCACGCGTCGACCCACTCGGCGTTCGGTATCGCTCCAAGAAGTATCACATAACATGACTTAATATATATACATAATGCCACATCATATATATATATATATATATATATATATATATATATATATATATATATATATATATATATATATATATATATATATATATCATCAATGAAGACTTACCTTCTCACAGAATTCCAGTGTCCCACACAATGAATTCACTATTAAGTTATTACACAATAGTTACATCATGCACTGTGGTATAGCACTAAGTTCTCTCCTTACTTAGCAGCTAAGCACAACACTGTCTGAATCTCCACCTATCAACTCACCTTGCAATCTAACAGTTCTTTCTTGCTTCAGTTATTGACTGACATAAGTCTAGGTTCATATCATGCACAATTACCTATGTTCTATTCTAAAACAGCCACATAGTATATGCACCAATTTGCTACACATGGTAAATACTATTTGAACACAAATCGCCAATATCACAGGCCTAAATTTCCAGCCGGTAGTTCACTACACACGTTTGTAAACAACTTAACACACGGCCTAGATTTCAGCGGCGTTATCGATCGCTTCCGCATTAGTAATGCAAAGACACTCGCATATTTAATGAGGTTAGAACGATTGCGTTTTGTGGACAATTACAAAGTTAAATTAATTAACCAAGTAAATACCTGAATAATTCGAACCAGCCTCCAGTCAGCTACCAATACTGTTCAAGGGCCCATCTGCCGCATTGTAATAACAGTTAGCCGCAACATGGTTGAGTGTAGACGCTGTACAAATGGCTTAACAGAGCCCTGCGTCTTCTCTCCGTGAGAGTTTGGAAGTGAATGACTATTCTAGCTGCATTCCACCAATGTGCCAACTCATGCGCACGAGGATCGAGTGCTCCTGGAGAAAAGTCAACTTCTCGGATAATATTCATTCCACGCCTAGAATTTCTACATCTCTCTGCACGGGAATTTGGTGAAGCACCCGGCAACCCGGTACAGTCAAATACCGGTTATTCGAGATAATTCTAGATGGAAACTACCTATCGGCTTCCCTCAGTCTATTTATAACTGGGAAAGTCCCCGATGACGCGCCAAAATAGTGCGGGATCCCGACGACCACAGACAGATGATCGCGGTTTTGTCACAAAGGGCATCATATAGATCTCTGTTTATATCATCTCTTGCATTTCCCATTATATTTTCGGCGTACAAGTTTAACAAATAGGATGACAGCACGCAGCCCTGACGGACTCCTTGCTTGATGTCAAACCAATCTGATGCCTCGGCATCTATTCTAACTGCTGCTTGTTGGTCTAGATAGAGCATTTTTACGAGTTGTACTAAATGTGATGGAAAGCCCATATTCCTCATGATTTCCCAAAGTTTCTGATGTTGTACACAGTCAAATGCTTTCTAATAATCCACAAACCATGAGAATAGGTTTACATTAAATTCTCTTCACTTCTCTATTATTAAACGCATGTTGAATATGTGATCTCTTGTTCCTCTTCATTGTCTAAATCCAGCTTGAACTACGTTAATCTCTTCTTCCATTTTCTTACGAAGTCTTCCCATTATGACTTTAAGTAGAATTTTACTTGCATGACTGATCAGGGCAACAGGTCTATAGTTGGTGCATAATTTCAGGTTACTACAGTCACATTAATTGTGCTGCAAAGCTCCCACATTCCTCTCCAAGCCGCTAAACCAGCAAGACCGTTACCGAAGCCTCACGTCCGCAGACGCAGGTTAGGTTGTAATCGAGTCATGGCTCAACACAACACATGCTGGACTTAGAACTATGTTGGTAACATTTATTCAATATAGCCAACAGACGCCAATCATTTCCCACAGGGATAGAATCAAGTGTTCCATGTCTCGTTAACGTTTATATCTGTTAATATTCATTTTAATAACTTGTTAATAACATTTTGCAATACTCCTTCTCTAAAGCACAAAGTACAATGACAGTCTTGTCGCTCTCGCCAAACACACTCTATGTCATTAGTCTGACACTCTTCTTTTATCCTGAAAAGAAACCTCAACTTTCCAAGTCGGAAGATACTGGCCTAAGTGGCACGGGACTAGTAAGTGGAAAACTACCCACTACAATCGATGCTATGAACCATCCTCTTGAATAGATGCAAAGAACAGATTGATCGCAGATAAAGAAGAAGAAGAAGAAGAAGAAGAAGAAGAAGAAGAAGAAGAAGAAGAAGAAGAAGAAGAAGTAGAAGAAGAAGAAGAAGAAGAAGAAGAAGAAGAAGAAGAAGAAGAAGAAGGAAGAAGAAGAAGAAGAAGAAGAAGAAGAAGAAGAAGAAGAAGAAGAAGAAGAAGAAGAAGAAGAAGAGGAAGAGAAAGAGGAGGAGAAAGAGGAGAACAACAATAACAACAACAACCACGACAAGAATCAGAAAAAAGCAGCAGCTGAAGAAGAAGCAGAAAAAGTTCTCTCACTCGAAGCAAATTAAATGTCCAGCTCCACGTGCTCAAGAAACTCGTACACGGACTAAAGGTGTTGAGGTAAAACAAGCTTTACAAGCTGTCTTGACAATGGTCCCTTTGTACACCGAAACTGATCCATCCATCCATCATGTGCCATGCCGGTAAGCGTGGGCGGTCATGTTCTGCCATCTCACTCGATCACCAGAGTCGTGGATCAGCTCCGTGTTTCTGTCTCGACCATGCCACAAGGCCAAGCCATCCAGGCACTTGCTTCTAGGTCTTCCCCTTGGTCTGTTCCCCTCGATCTTACCAGTTGTCACCAAATTCTCCAATCCATTTCTTCTCATAATATGCCCAAAAAATTTTGACTGTCTACGTCTAATTTCTCTAATGAATTTACGATCTTCATTTGTTTCTACCGAAACTGATACCTGTAGCTAATCTATTAACTCCTACACGTACCACGACACGTGAACTGCGCCTGACCATCGTGTCATGTAACCTTTTATATTTTAAATGTCCCCAGAACACACATAAACTCCTGATAGCACAGTTAACTAACGCATGTTCTTGTCAGTCCTGTGGTCACAGGTTCGAAATCAGCTATTAAAATTCACCTGAACTGCCCGGTAGAGCCAGGCTCAAATATTTACCAAGAATTATACTGGGCAAGTGAGGGCGATCGGCGGCACACGGACCTCATCATCCCTCGAGTGTCCGATTAGTCTTTCAAAAAATGAGTATAGGACTATTGGTCCAATACCCGTTCAGGCATATACATGAGGCCTTTATTTATTTGACTTGTATGATATACCCAATCACACAACGACGTATAAAGGAAACTTCGCTTACCTTTGGCAACATTTGACAAATACAGTGCAAACCGCTTATTGCGGTCTCGGGTGTGGCGAATTTATGTTGTGAAGAGCAATGCGTTTATCCCCGACAATTTTACTTCTTTTTACTATTTCTCTAACAAGAGGCATTTCTGATAAGAAGAAATATGTCTTGGGTCTCTGGTAAGCTCACTTTATCGGGTCTGCTCTGCAATGGTATATTTCTAGTATACAGTAGATACACTTGTTTTCTCCTCAGATTCACGGATTTCGTCTCTCTTTTGACGTATGACTTCCACGGTAGCTGGGATGTAACCACTGGTTTCAATGCCCCTTTGTACGCCAGTCCTGACGAAACTGCCGAGGCTAGATACCTCAATGTGGTAAATAATACATTAGTGTTGAAGCCACAATACAGTTATGACACTTGATTCCGCCATATAATTATGTTAAATAATTAAGTTTAGCAGCCATTTGATATGTCTTATTAGTTGGTTTATTTCTATATCTCTGTTATAGAAACGTGGCGAAAATATTAACAGCATTTTTACATATCAAAAACAATTTAACATGCGGTGGTGTGGCCGGTTCGCATATATGAAAGGGCTTCACGTAAAATCAATAAAAGTTTGATAGAAATTACAATAACCTTACCATTGTCTTGTAAGTATGTCAAGAGTGTTAAGCATGTTACATCACTGTGCAGGCGCACATGGTGACCTCAAAAGGACCTTTTAAAGATGGTCGCCTTATTCTTGACATTCACCAAAGAGGAGCAGCATTCTATTATTTTTTTTTTACCCAGAGAACGAGTGAAACCTATAGAAATGCATCTGCAAATGAAGATCCAGTATTATTATGCTCGCCTGTCAGTCTAGCAAATGCATGAGTGGAGTAGGAGGTTTCAAAACGGCATGACTTATGTGACATACTTTTCGCCACCTTGTGAGGCATACATATTAGTGACCACAGAGATGACTGTTCCACAGGAATCCAAATATTTTATTGGTGCTCGGGGACTTGCACTGAACGCAGTGGTTGCTAAGTCGAAAAATTATAATATGTTCTTTAATTCTGCAGAATATATTCGCAAAATGTCAGAGAATCAATTATAAACGTATCCAATTAAATTATATGCATGTTTTTGCTTCTATGACAGGACTGGGTTGTTAGATATTACGTCTCACTGGGAGTACCCGAAAAGCTCATCAACATTGGTATTGCCACATACGGAAGGTCGTTTACGCTTAGTGAAACTGACCACCATTATGTGGGTGCGATGGTCATGCGTACAGGAGAGCCTGGCATATACACTGGTAAACATGGACTTTTATCATACTACGAGGCAAGTTTGACTGTTACGTTTGTACTAGATTACTATGTGGAAAGTGACTTACAGATGCTCACATCAAGGGATTCAAAGTATTATCATGGTTAGACGCTCGGTTGCGAGCCCGATGTTCATAGGTTTGAATTCTCACCATTGTGGATTTGTAAAATTGACCTGGGCTGGCAGGTTAATCCAGGATAAAATGTGCACCAGGAACTTTCTCGGGAAATAAAGATTGTAGATGTGATATTGATCACACCTAGCAAATATTCCCGATTGATTTGTAAAAGTGTGCGTCTAGCACCATATCCACAATGCAAATTAAGGAGTGTAAAGTAGATTTTATTTTCTTCATAACGCATGGCTGTTTGACTGCATGACTTTCCACCTTTGAATAGGAGTCCATATGCATCCATTGTATATCTGGCCGATGCGTCTTTTCCAGAAACTATAGATTTGTTCAGGATTTGCAGTAGCGCAGTGGCTTGCAAGTTAGCCTGCCGGTCTAGTGATACAGTGTTCAATTCCCCTCTAGATGAGATTGTATTTGTAAAATGTATCTCGACATCCAGGAGTTGTCATCATCTTCATCAACATTTTCTAATTTTGCTGTCAAGCGTCGTGGGGAGGAATAGTTGGCGTTACAGAGCCTGATGGGTGGCACTGAACAGTGTCATTCAATGTAACTATGCAATGTCTGTAATGGGTTCCAAGTGTTGTTCTGGGACATAAGGGTAGCGGCGGCATAAAATTAACCACGTCATGTACTTATCAACAGTTCGTTACATACAAGATATTGACCCTGTGAATATTAATCTGAGACCATAGTGTTAAAGTGGGGAAGCAACAGTGAGCTGGTGTGATCAGCGGACACACACAAGCGTGCTCGGACTCAAGTGGTAATCTAAGCAACTATTAAACACAGTTAAGGTGTGTGGCTTCTGTGAGAGAGGTCACAAACACAGACACAGTTGTCATACTTTACAAGATAATGTTAAGCAGTTTTATAGTAAATAAGATAAACCACAACATAACGATTCTGACGTTGTAATACTACTTAAGGAAGAGTGCAAACAGATCTAACGAAAATAATACAATTAGTAACTGAAATTCACTGCGATATAAGCACAGAAAAGTGTTAATAAGGGACACTAACGGGCGACTGTGCAACTGTCAGGAATGAAATGATTACAGCTTAATGCGAAAATTTGATTTAATGTGGCGTTGTAGAATGATATCGGGGTGATAAATTGAAATACCTAACGGCAATTATGAATTCATATAAACGAAGCGTGGCAGAAATTAATAGCAGAATAGGTCAAACGAAAACTGCATTTCCGAATATTAAAAGTTCTTATAAAGTAAAATAATGTTTGGCCGGCTCCCTGGCCGAGGAGTTAGCAGCTTTCTCCGTTAATCCCGAATACTCTCGTGGTTGACGTGAGCACACGAGAATTAGAAGTGATTCGAGTCGCGCCAGTGACTTATGAGAGTATGGAGCCGGTAGCTCAGAAAATCGTGGCGTGCTGATGAGCGTAATCTAGCCTAGGAATCAACATACAGCTGAAAGATGCTGATGTTGACCACAATATCCTGAAACAGGATGGAATGCGGGAAAAAAAATAAAATAATGTTTAGTTTAGTTTAGTTTAGTCGACGGATGAATATCACGGTACACGAGTGTAACCCATAAGTGCGCCGTTCTACTCCTAACTCAAGCCTGAGTCCGGAGAATCTCAGCTCAGTGCACGAACTCCGTAGCACCGGCGAAAAACCTGAAATACTTTGGGTAGATTTTTAGCTCGAAATGTTGCCCTGGCAGTTAGGCTACTCTGTTTCGATTTCCAACTGACACGGGATTGTTTATGTGCGCAACATTGCACACGGGCGCCGATCTCACTACCCAGAGACCAGGGAACATTTTGTTACTAGATGTCCACGTGAAAAAATTCCGGCCCTCACCGGTGCTTGAACCTGGGACCTCCAGCATCGAGGCGGACACCATGCATCGAGACCACTGTGGCATACAAAAACGTCTCTACTAACATCCGTCTATAGACGCCCTTTAAAAAATTACTAATCCCAAATAATTACTGTTAAGTGCCTTACTTTCGGGAAAAGAAAACAGAGAAAAACTAACCCGTAGGGTAACTTAATTTATTTGGCCTTAGTTGGTTCACGTACCTGGCAAGACCGGAACTGATTGTAAAACAAAGACTCTTTGTAGCCATTTTTGGTCAGTGCAACACAAAGAGCGGACACGTAAAAGATTCCCCGTGTTGGGAAAGACATTTTTCCCTTAAAAACCATCATTCTCTGCAGCCATTGGTATGTTAAAATCTACATTATTAATATGGATTCATGTATTTTGATAAAGTACATATACCATTGTGTTTAATTAAGAATTAGTACAATGATAAATCAACAATTCTTGTAAACCAGAGATTTAATGTTGTTACTACTGAGCGCCATGTGGGTGCCACGCTGTAATTTTTCCTATGTGTTACAATTTCAAATCCCTATGTTAAAACCTTTTATAGGCATTGTGAACCTATATCTCATTAGCAATACTTATAACCTATAAATGTTATGTGCACTGTAGAGTATCAAACTCATGTCAGAAACACAATCTAGAAATGTTCTCAATGTAGGAGCAAACTCCTGATTCATACTTCACAGTAGAGAACTCGTGTCTGTCAATTTCATATTCCTGTGGTTAAATAACTTTTATGCATTGTGAACTATATCTCACTATCTATGCTTAGAAATCTGCAAATAATCTATGAACTATAGAGATTGAACTCTAAAAGACATTTTCAAAGATACAATTTCTCCATGTGGAAGCAGACTTTTGAGGACACCTTGTATGAACATACTTCATAGTATAGAACTTGTTTCTGCTAAAGTCAAATTTGTAACTTGAAACTATCGGGCCAAAGTTGGTACAAATCTTCTTGTTAACATATTAGCAACCACTCAATATGAGTGAGGGACATGTAATTATTTCATAAAATAATGCTAGGGAATTGCCATTTTTGAGAATATAAATTCAAGAACAAAGGCAGCAAACGTTATTCTGATAAATACACTCCGAATAATAGCAGTAATTGGCTCAATATATCACAGCGGTCACTATCCTCATGTTGCTTTAAGCAGTGGGGGAAAACAATGTATGTTTTAGGTTATGGATTAACCCCAGAGGAAATCCAAAAATCTAGGCTCGTTGCATCATCATTATGATTAATTATTATGTATGATTATCATGTACTTAATATCAGAGAAATGTATGTTTCTTTTCTCTGCTATGAGAATTTTACTCTGGTCCTGATTGTTACTCTTTACTGTAGGAATATACATTTTAATGTTGCCCCTGGGAATTAGAGGATGTTGATGTAAGAATCCTTGTGAATGTCAGTACACAAGAAAAGGTGAACCGTATGGTCATTAGCCTTGGCCTAATGCTGATTATAGCGAAGGAATGGAGACGAGGAATCGGAAACAAAAGAGCCTATTTCTGGACTATTCTCTTCAAGGTATGACAAATGCCCTAGCAAAGTGTTTGCTAAAAAGGATGGCTTTACTCATCTAATAGTCCCAGTAACAACAGAAGAAACATAGAGTGAAAAGATATCTCACTCACTATCAGAGCTAGAAAAGCTCTACAACAAGCAACGAGGGACAGGGAACTTGGAAACCCACTCCTATCTCTTCCCCCTTTTTGTTTGTAATTGTGTTGTGAAAGTTAACACATCACAGTAGGTTAATGCTCGTGTTGTATTCTTTGTCATCCCTTTTCTATAGAAGAGAAGCAAGTGGTGGTTGAATTTGGTGGGACTGCATTGCATCACTATCAACTGGAAACTGGGTAAAAAGCCAGGAGAGAGTGAACATGGCAACCTGTCCTAAACAAAGTCTGGACCAATACCTCAATGTTTACTGTTGCACTCATTAGCTGCCATAGCCAGCAACAGACAAATTCAAAGACAACTGACTGCGTGTTTGAGGAAGTCCTATTTTAGCAGGGAAATCCAGGATGGACTTCGGGATCTAAAAATCTACAAAGATGAAGATCAACAGAGTAACTGACAACAATGTATCGTCTTCTTTACTTCTCAGAAGTACCACCTATAGCCTCATCATTCAACAAAATCAGTAAAACTATGGGACAATCATACTACAAGTTTAATAAAACTAAAAACAGTGAGTAACCTTCAACTGTTGGTTGGATTACCAAGTTAATATCCAACAATGGATAAGTCTTTGAAAGAACGTCTCACAGCAGCAAGAGTCAAACTTAAGATTTCATCCACTCAACACCAAGTTCTAGAATACTAACACCAACTCAAACAAATTGGAAGAGACACTGAAACCACATAAGCCAATACAACCAAGGTACCAACTTCAGATCCTCTGAAACATAACTACACCAGATTACCTCAAGGATCCAAAACCTGAACACCATCAAAAAGACCATATGAAATCAGCTAGCGGAGTAAATGCCTTTACGCCTGCAACCAAAGGAAGCATCTGAGTGCTTGCAACTCTGGTTATGTGTTGACAGTAATATTCTTCAGTCCCATGCCTGCAGCAGAATCCTGGAAATATCTCCAGATGAACCACATAAATAACAAGCAGCCTTGTATGTCTACACTGAAAGGAAACTACTGAATCAGAAATCTTTGCTGGTCCCATGTCAGCCTAAATGCCAACAACTGTGGAATAGGGTATAGACTGGTGACTAGGTGAGTGAAAAATCTTTGTGAACATAATTGAGAGTTGGATATTATAAGCCGAGAAGCTGAATGGACGTCGACTTTTCATCAGACCTAATGATAAAAGAAATTACCTTCTGCAGAGCTTAAGTGGAACGCCTGAAATATGACCAACCTGAGGCCTTAATTTCACACTGGCACCGAGCTATTCGCAACAGAAGATTCGTGAATTTAGCCCAAATTGAGGGCATAGGTGTTGAATTTATTTCCTAATATGGATTATAATTATTCCGCAGCCAACTTCAGTGGACATTTGAACATGACTGTGAGTATTTTATTTCTGTTCCGGATAATTATGGACATTAACTGCTTCGCACTGGAGAAGAATACCCAACCGCAATGCCTAAAGGAATACTATAATTAATTAGTTTAATTATTAGTACAAACTGCTTTTATATGTGTTTTTTTTTTCTATGCCATGGATTTATAAGGTAAATATTGTTTTATTTGGTAATGAGGTATAACCAAATGGTTATTATGGTAAAATGAGTATTTTGACACCATCTAATTATTTTTAAACATGAGAATGGTACATGGTGTTAGAAACAAATGTTGTATATATTTGGGTTTTCTGTACTTAGACTAATATTGTGCTTTTATCTAGGTAAAATAAGTCAAGTTAGCAGAACCAATTTGTGGTTGTTGTGTTGTTTGTAATAACATTGTATTTTTCTTGGGGCGAATGGGGTAAATGTGTTTTGATAATGCAAATCATTCCCATGCCTGTACCTGAAATACAATGAGACTATTTCAATTTCATGTATGTAACTACAGATCTAGATTTAATACCTGAACTGTTTGTCCAACATTGTTGTGTACATCAAATAAATGTGGTGTTCACCAGTGGTTGTTTATTTGTTGTGAACAATCACTGTCTTCTAGCACTAGATAAACTTTAGAGGGTGATAAGTGGGAATGAAGAATTACTCATAAATACAGCTATGAACAGGAGTGAAGTATTTTCCTTCTTGTGTTTATGGTAGAATTCCATGATCACCTCAAGTGGCTAAAATAATAGAGAATCAAATTAAATCCCCTAGACAAATTAACATAATATTCTCTTAGATTAAATCCACATCCCACAACCACTCAACCCCCTGTCTTATAAGATAAGAATGTAAGCAAGAGATCACTGACAAGTTATATAAATAACGAAGACACAAACAATAGATTGCACGATTTATTGCCTGGCATATTTCGCTGCATCTCGTCAGGTACATACTGCAGAAATCACACAACTTACGTGAATTAATTAGATAAATCCTTCAAACTGAAATTACACTTCAGCTTGAGTAATCCATTCAATCGCTTCACTGTTGGTAATGGAAGGCGACGTTTCAGAAATTCAAAACAATGTTTTCCCGTGATGAATTTGAATAACGAAGACACAAACAATAGATTGCACGATTTATTGCCTGGCATATTTCGCTGCATCTCGTCAGTGAGATGCAGCGAAATATGCCAGGCAATAAATAGTGCAATCTATTGTTTTTGTCTTCGTTATTCAAGTTATATAAAGCCCGCTTTCATATATGGCAGTGTACTTTGGAGCTTGAATGAAAATATTAGGAAGATCATGAAAGAAACATAATTGTGGCTCCTAAGATGAATGTTGCACACAGTGGACGGCCAGATACCTAACAACAATTGTCTCGAGGAGGAAAAAGAAGTTCGAATAAGATATACACAAATAAGAAAGAGACAAATAATTTGCTATTGTCATTTAGTGAGAAAAGGGGTCATTGAAAAATAACATGACGACTCAAAAATGTGTGAGTAAAGATGCAGACGCAGACAAAAAGAAATTGTACTTGATGGACTGATACAATGACATGGAGGAATACCCTCAGCATGATTGATCCAGAACAGCAAAGACCGAGATCAGTGGAGAGACAAGAACGCATACGCAAATTGGCTAGACACATGGTGTTAAGCTGTCACAACCCCCACATATACTATATCACATCTTACAAAGCGATGGCGACATATTAATTTCCAGACGGTATTATGTTACAGACACGAATAACCATTCGTACACAAATATGCATACCAAACAATAGCAAGAACATCAAAATGATGAATTTCAGTTTGTATCAGATTGTTGTCGATACAAGATATCTGAAACTTGATAACAGTTGATGTACATTGCTTAGCAGATACCGTTTTATCGATATTCCGCGAGTGTAAGTTCTGTTGGTTGTGACTACCTTCCCGTGTATCTATCTATCTGTTCATTACAGATCTGTGATTTTATTGCCTCGGGTGCCCAGGTTGTTCGTGATTCTGTACAAAAAGCTGTTTATGTGTTCAAGGACTACCAATGGGTTGGCTACGATGACGTCGACAGCGTCACTCAAAAGGTGAGCCATTGTGCAGAAAAACACGTTTCGAACATACGAGCGTCCTTCTCAAGAAGAGGGTTGCCTTGAAGTTAAATAAAATACTTTTAGTGTATTGGTGTTATTTGGGCTCACGTATTAATTAATAGAATATATGGTTCTACATACACAAATATTAAAGGGCCTTTGTGTACGCTATAAGGTTGGGTAGACATATGTCTTTATACTCATAGTTTTAGTGACTAGTCGGCATACAATGATTTGTGTAGTAATTAAACATACAGGCCGCCGTTACGTCCCAATTACTGATACACGCATTAGACTGGCTGGACCTCGAATCGGGTGAAGTTAAATAATAAAATCCCCCTCGGTGGGGATTCAAACACAAGACCACATGGACGGAATCAATGCATGATATCCTGTGCTCAACCGCAATTCCCACATTTGCGGGTGGAGGTTTATTGGGCACTTTGGTATATATATATATATATATATATATATATATATATATATATATATATATATATATATATATATATATATATATATATATATATATATATATATATATATATATATGAACATAAAGCATGAGATGATTCGTTGATTTTATTGCCCTACATCAAGGCACGTCATGATGCGCTGCTTTTGTAGCGACAATTCATGACATCCTGAACTGTAATATTGAACAGTCTGCATCTGATTGCCGGCTCCGTGACGTTACGGGCGCAGTTCGCAAATCCCCCGTTCGAAACACAGCTGAGGGCGATTTGGCAGGTGACTTCCTTGCGTTGGCTTTTTTACGAAATGGTATCGGAGCCTATAGATCAGAAAGCAAAGGCAAACTACTGAGCGTGAACTTGCTAAGAGATCACAAACAGCAAAAACATATTGCTGGGGTTGACTGTGATGTCCTTTAAAGGATATACCTGGTGACAACGAAATAGACTGTGTAACTACGACTGCCATGTATGTTTCACTGTAACTGAATATGCCAGGTTTTATATATCATCATCAAGAAGACCTTGGATAAAGTATGTGTTCTTGTCTCGATGATGCTATATAGCCAAGCCATTCATGTATTCATCTCTTTGCCTTTGCCGTACTCTTGTAGTTGTCACTAGATGTTAACGTATTTTCCTGCTCATAACTTGCTCAACAATTTGTGACTGTCTACAACTTGCGTCTCTAATCAGTTTACAGATTTCATTTGTTTCTTGTATACACTTCTCATTAGTGTTTGTGTCCGTCGTTGGTATGCTTTTAAGTTTCTTCAGAAACCACATTTACACTGCAGTGTTTCTCAGCTTCTCTATCTATTGTCCATGTTTCGCATGCATATAACTGTGTAGTTTATATACATCACCTCAACACGTTATTTTTCTGACTGCAGTTAACAACTCTTTAGCTGAATTGAGTTGAGCTAATAACCGACATCAATGCACTCAGAACATTTCCATACGCACTACGTCCCCTCGTTCAACAGCCAGCGAAGAGTTGCAATGCTAATCGTCTACATCGGTATCTGATTGAAAGTTATCCTGATCTTCCCTTTCATTTGTGAGATTATTCCAAAGCCTCTATTGATCCCCCGCAAGTCTCATTCTTTCCACACACGGGTTATCAATATGTTCTCCCATCTTCTCAACCTTGTCCCTCAGGCGCACGACCACCTCTCCCGTGTCCATAGGTCTCAACCACCAAGACATGAATTCATGAATTCTTTGCCAGTCTGTCATTCTGTTCATCCCCCCACACACACACACACGCACGCACACGCACGCGCACACGCACGCACACGCACCCCCCCCCCCCCCCCCCCCCCCCCCGCGCGCATGGCCAGGGAAAACAAATCCATAAAATTCTCACAATCTGTGACCTCTGAAGCGAGATGAGCCATTCCACACAACTATGTATGGGTTGGTATGTGTTTCATCTTGCATAAGACTATCTTTGCTACTATTACATATGAAGGACAATATCAATGTTGTATATATCATACTCAACAGATATGCTACGCTTTAGACAGAGGTTATGGCGGTGTCCTTATATGGTCCTTAGATTACGATGACTTCACCGAGGACAGCTGCCAGGAAGGGATATTCCCGCTGACTAGGACTGCTTTCAATATCATGCAAAATATAGATATGAAAGTATGCTCCAGGTGTGTTGTAGGATAAATGATACATGATATGTGCTGACATAATTATTTAACCCAAACGCGCATGCACGCAAGCACGAATACATACACATCCACGCATACACACACATCCACTTAAACATACAAACACAAGTATACTCAGTCCTAGAAAAACAATACTTCCGAGATAACTAACATCAGTATTCATATGCGTTATCAATGCACATTATATTGTTGGTACTATTATAGGGCTCAAGGATATGGCGTGTGATAACGAAAATCACGACAAAAACGTGGAGCTGCTTGGGACATATCCTTATGTTACTACATAGCTGGATATAAAAACAAAATAATAAGATGCAATAAAGCAGTTAATTCAAGGCATGGTAGGAAACAGAAGCTTATTGAAATATGTACAAACGTGTACGATATCGTGTTTTAGTTGTTGTGCAAGATGGCGAGGTCTGATTTTGAAAACACAGGAGAGCAGCACAATGGGTTACAGGAAACAGGGTTGTCATGAAACCACTACATAAAATGAACAGACATTGAACATACAGGCTTCTGTTTCCTACTATGCATTTTGGTGTCATAACTACCAGTCGCTGAACTAATTATAAGCACACACACAAGTACACGTAGTGTTGTTTAAATATGCTATATCGGTAAAATAGAGTACACCTTTACTCGCCATAGGCGTTGTGGTTATATGATGCCAGCCCTATTTGTTTATATAGGATCTGACACTCAATGGATGATGTGGTTAACAATATGCAGACTGTCTTTCTTCCCATTACATTTTGATGGTATCCATGTTCGTCCAATTCGCCACAGGGCAAACTGGAACTCTCGTTATTTATTGCGATATTGACAGTTTAATTTTCTAAGTGTATCATCACACTAAACTTTATGATAAATATAGATATCGTACACGAACAGCACAACAAAGTGTCGGCAGATAAATTACAGGCAATTGGGACATAGGAAAATTCACAACCATGTTTAGGAAACACTATTAGTAACAGCAGTAATAGCATACATCGCTTAATGTGGACCACATAGTGTAGCAGTTGTTACCTTGTAATGTAGTTGTTGCACTACGTACGAAAAGATATATTTGCTCCCCATGAAGTAAGCTGGTGTAATCGTTTGGAGGCTACGATGTTAATATAATGAGCGTGGTAGGACAAGAGTTAGACGCCTGCTCTCGTCGCCCGCTAAGAGATGGAACGACTGGCCACGTACACCTCCCTGCATACAAACCTAGACAATGTTATACGTCACCGATACATTGCAGGTTTCTACTTCGGGACGTTCTCTTATTTCATGACGTAATTGTTTTTTTGTTGTTTTGTTTTTGTTTTTATTTGAAGAACATGTTGGCCTTAACACACAAAACAAGCTATGATGGAGTAACAATGACACAGCATAGACTCATACTTATGTTACCATCAGGCATTAAATACATATCCCTACAGTTTTTGTCAATAATCTGTGGACGTCACAGTTGATAGCGGGCATGTTCGTGTAAGGCTTATAATGTCACGCTGACAATGGCCTGAGTATGGTCGGCAAAATGTCTGCACTCGCCGTTCTCTAAGGAGGGGAAAGAATAACTGCCTATACCTCCGTGGGCTCTGGCCTACAAAATATTTGATGATCCTAATACTTCAAATACTATTACAGACATCTTTTAAAAAAAATGTATGGCAATATCCTCAGTAACTGCTTCGTTTATTTTCAATATAAGGATTCTATTTTTTTTTCACACTATGAGACGTATCTTCTTTGTTACTAGCACAATACGTTTATTGAACATTCATCACTCCATGATGTGGTCAGTACTTCACAAACCGTCTTTCTTCCCCGAACATATAATGACACCCATTGGGCAGAGGGCAGTAATCTCCGCCTCGAAGGATATTCGAACACGTCAGAGCCGGACGGGCAGTACCCCGTGCTAGACAGCGCAGTGCGTATGCTAGTTTACAAGGTAAAGGTAGTCCCATAAGTGATACTGTCTTTCAGGTGTGAAGTGTTACGCTTTCATATGTTCCACGTCACAACATCCGAGGTGACGTGACCAGTGCCCTGTCTAGTTGCCTTTCCCTCTCAAGCATTTCCCAGAAGCATCCAGACATTGTCTGGTACACACGTGTGTGAGGTCGGTCGTCTCTCGAGACTTACATGTCGGCAAAATAGAATCTTGCCTCTGCTGCGATTTAAACTCGTACCACCGTCTTGGTTGTCAGCCGTTTTCAATGAGTCAGTAAAATAATAAGAGATCCTTACGAACGTCTTAAGACACATCAGGCACATACGGTGCTTGACCCATTTTTGATAGCCCAAATGTAAATAGGTACGTGATATGGTCAGTATCACGTCTATTGACTTGACCTCCCATTACATTTTCTAGTACCTTTTTAGGATGAGTCAAGCAGGTTAAAAAACAAAGAAGAAAGCAATTGAATTCATCCGTTCGAAGATCGAACTCACGATAATCGCTGTCAGACGACTGAATTATAATGACCATCACTTGGAAAATAGGTGATTGTTCACATTAGCAATTTTGCAAACTGTGGCGGTGAAGACAACAGCGGAGATGACAAGAGATGGCCACCACCCCACTCCCCCACTCACACCCCCCCCCCCCCCAATATCCTGTGGCCTGTTGAATATGAATGATTAACAGTTCAAATTATTCCGCAGTAACTTCCTGTATTCCATTTGTAGAAGGGGTTACGAATACTATTCGTAATCTCGCACACCACGTTCGAAACAAAGCAGCGGACTATTTGGAAGCATATCGTCCTTGCGTTGGTCTCCATACAACAGTATAAGTGCTGGTTGTTCAGAAAGCAATACCACATTTCTGAACGTAAACTTTCTAAAAAATCATAGTAAAAATAATGATGGGGATGATTGCAGCGTATTGTAAAGGATGTGTAGCTAACATGTACTGCCCGTTGGGTTGCATTGTAGTATATCCCTTTAACCAACTTCATGCCAAGCCATTATATCAGTTAATGACTCCTAAACCTCCCTTCAAGTCCTCCCATATTTTTTTTTTTAATGTGTCTCTAATTCCCTTTTCCGTATGATTTAGGTCTCCATCTATTTCGTTTGCCCAGTACGTTCCATCAGGAAAGAAAAGAGTACTACATCTTATTATTCCGTTGCTTGTTATATATGAAAGGATATTACTAAACTAGCTGCCAATGTATAGTTGTCATCGGTATGCTACTCACCACACTTCTTAACATTCATGTCATGTGGCTTTGATGGTCATCTCTGTCCACTGCCTTCTCCCATGGCCTCTGTGTCTACTATTACTGTTAGAAACTTTGCTGTTACAATGTTTCGTACATGTGTATGAGTTATGTTGTTTGCTTAAGTGTTAAGTTGGCGCACTAAGTCAGGTCGGAGTCAGATTTCACTGAGCTACAGTGTAACAGTAGACGGTACTACGTGCTTTCTGTTAGCGCCGAATGTTGGGCAGCGTTCATGAAAACCAATACCCCACAGAGTGCCAACGCTTTCGGGCGGAGGAGCGCAATTTTTGGGGTACCAGTCTTACAATCTCATCTCATGTCATCATGTTCCTCTTGTACCTTTCTGCAGTAGGTCTTATTCTGTAGGTATTGGCAAAATTTAGTAGATGCGATTGTTACACACAGTGAACAACTAGGGTTAGAATTAAATTGTAAAAAGACATAGATTATGGTTGTCACTAGGAAGAACGAAATATCACAATGTAATATACAAGTAAATGGGAATATTCTTCAACAAGTGAATAGGTACAATTATCTCGGAACAGTAATAACATCTGATGGGAGATGCCTTGAAGAGATTAGAATAAGAATCGCCATGGCAAAAGTAGCCTTTAGCAAGATGAAAAACATACTGACCAATAAAAAGATGTCAATTGAAACGAGAAAAAGAGTGTTGAGATGCTACATAGAACCTGTACTTTTATATGGATGTGAAGCGTGGACAATGAGCAGTCAGGCTGAAAAACATCTGATGGCTGTAGAGATGTGGTTTCTGAGGAAAATGCAAAGAATACCATGGACAGCCAGAAAGACCAATGAACAAGTCCTTCAGGAAACAAATGAAGATCGTAAATTGATTAGAGAAATTAGACGTAGACAGTCAACATTTTTTGGGCATGTTATGAGAATAAATGGATTGGAGAACTTGGTGACAACTGGTAAGATCGAAGGGAACAGACAAAGGGGAAGACCTAGAAGCAAGTACCTTGATGGCTTGGCCTTGTGGTATGGTCGAGACAGAAACTCGAAGCTGATCCACGACTCTGGTGATCGAGTGAGATGGCAGAACATGACCGTCCACGCTTACCGGCATGGCACATGATGGATCGATTGGCGTTACCTTTCCTCTGAAGTAAAATAGACAGGCCTACAGAGGGATCCTGCTGCATGGTAACACATGGTCTCTAAATTCAGCCCAGGCTGTGCGCTATGGAGAGTTGTAACTCCATTTTACAAACTATGGTCTGTCAAGATGCCTGTAAGTGAAGTTCGCACATGTAGTTAACTGATAAGCCTCACTTCGTATATTATGTTTTATTTACATGATATTCTTTACCATTTTAGTTTCCATCCCACCACGGTAGTATCAGGGACACTGCTGCGTCTACGCGGTAATTATGTTTTCTTCTTTTTTCTTGTATTGTTTATTCTATACATCCGGCTCTGTGGCGAAGAAGATACGAATGCATTAAGTTGAGTTGAGTTGAGCTAACCAACGACATTACTGCACTTAGTACATTCTCATATGAGCATCGTCCCCTCGTTTAACAGCCAGCGAAGAGTCATATTACTAATCGTTCCTACCGCTACCTGATTGAAAGTTTTCCTGGTCTACCCTCTCAGTTTTGAGATTCTTCCAGTATCCATGACTATCCCCAGCAACAACATTTCTTCCACATACATCCTATCTACCTGGCCCCACAGCCGCTCGACCACCACTCTCTTGTCCTTAGGTAAGGAGTTATGAATGCAGTTCCTAATTCCACAACCGCGATGGAAACACAGCTGCGGGCGATTTGGAAGCACACCGTCTTGCATTGGCGTTTCCATATAATGTAATGAGTGCCGGCCTTTCAGAAAGCAATGGCAAACTACTGAACATGCACTTGCAAAGAAATCACAAACAGCCAAAAATTATGAGATTTACTGTAAAAGATGTGCAACTAACTTACGTGCTCTGTAATTTGCTAGTGTGTCGTGGACCATAGCTATACATATGAGAAAACTAAAAGTCACAAGTATCAACAAAATAGTGCCACGCCAGTTTTGAATGCTGCAGACACACCGACACTTGAATAAGTCAGTTGTTTTTCATACTTTAGAACATTAACACCACATAACATGTGTGAGGCAGAAAGAGAACATCAGTGGTGAAAACAACGTTTAACTATACGATGCGGCGTCTCACATTCAAACAGCCAAGTTACGAATTAAAACTAACAGTGATGAAGTGTTATATTTACTCTAGCATTACTGTATGGTGGAGAAGAATGAACAACGAATTCACAACATTGGATGAAAGCGGAAGCTCTCGTGATGTGGATTTATAAACGAATGGAAAGAATACATGAGAGGAGAGGACAAGCATCGACAGGTTACACACACATGGTTAATAAATCATAACTAAAATTGATGTACTTCAGCCTTATATAAAAGACATAGGTATTTGAAAAAAGGATGTGCTGGCGAGAAAGGTGAGGGTGGTGTTATTTGTCATTACAATATAATAGAATTATGGACAAGTTCTAGAGAAGGACACTCATGCTGTAGGTCCTGTACAGAACTGTGGATCTTATCAAAGTCAGCCGAAACTATTGGATCATCTTTGACGGCCCCCGTGTCGCAGGAATCGTCATGTCCACGGCGCCTTCAATGGCGTGTGTACAGTTTAGTGTTGGTAGATCCCTATTTCCTCTTCAGTGAGCCATGTCGCCGATCATTGTTCTCTCCAAACAACTGTATGGTTAATCAGATGGATTGAATGAAGCTGTAAAGAGTGAGCTATGAAGATACATACCAGAAGACATTAGAAACTCATCACTACCGAAATTCAATTCAAGTGGTATTACTGGACTGATTGGTTGATCGATCGAGTGATTGATTTGATACTATATGTTGAATGTAAGGTTATCTCATATGTGTACATAGCATGCACTGTAATTATATCCTTGACCTGTATTTGCGATTGAAGATATGTTAGTGAACGGTTGTTGAGTTCAGGTATGCAATGTGTGAAAAATATGACTCGTAAGTTTACATGCACCTGTTCTTATCTGAAGTATCATGTCTTGGCACAATACATGTATTAGTTGTCAGAGAAGTGGATATAAAGACAGACAACTAATCTAGACTTAAAATCATAGACACAAACACGGAAGCACTGACAGACAAAAGGACGGAGACACAGGTGGAAGAATAAATAGGCGAACATAAGAACATGAAAACAGACATATGGGATGTTAAACCGATCGATACCTATTGATAACCTTTAATGTATTGTTTTACATGGCATGTGTTACTTGCATGAACAATTTGCTAGTTCGTGTGCATGAATACTTCCACGCGTGATCTTAACAATATATTGATTTCTTCTTGAACAGGCAGCAGTCTGCTATACTGCAGTTTCTTACTTCTTTGGCCAATCACCGGCTTCATCTTCACGTGACTGCAACCAACATACTTCACACGAGAACCTCTTGTTATTAATTGTATCATTGTTATACGCATTTAAAAAAAAACATCATTCACATTTGTTAGCCATTATCGCTATTATCATATCGTTGCTTCTATTATCTTCGTTGTAGTCTACCCCATCTTCATGCATATCGTCAATGGCATGTAATCACCACTATTGTCATTGTTATCATCATCGTCCTAGCGGTAGTCATTCTCGTGTTCATACTCTTCTCAATTGTTTTCAATTCTGTTGACGAAATTGACATGTTTAGAGCAATATAAATACACGTATGAATATATACATAGAACGTGGGTGGTGCAATCTGCTAAAGCGCTAAGCAAAACCCACATGTTTTATAACGTGTTATTTTTTAGGTAAAAGTGTGTAGGAATCTTGAGACCTTCTTGTAATATTGACATAAAAACAGTTATTGTTTTGACTGGGCCACACGTGTCCCTAAAGAATCTTCCACTTCTTCATCGAATATCTTCCAATATGTAAACATGCATGCTGTGAATAACAATCGGAGATCGTCATAAACTCCCCAGAGCATGAAAATACGTCTCTTTATAAGACTGGTGTCGACCAATGACATTCTCCTTGGCTCGGGTGTCCGGCTAGCCTCGCAACGATTGGCTCTGGTGGTCGACAATCTAAAAGAGAACCAGTAATTGTAATTGGACGTAAAGGCAGCCGGCGTAATATTGGCTACATTACTCATCGAGTGCTGATGTGTCTATAAAATTATGAGCTATTTGCACGATATGCCCCACGACGTGGAAAATAATTCTTTACTTACGTTTATTGTTTAGTATTGTTATTCTTATACGTGTTCTTCTTTTTGATTTTCTAGTTCTGCTGCTGCTGCTGCGGCTTCATATTCTTCGCGTGTTTCCATTATTCAGACCTCTTTCAACGGGAGTGCGTCATATTTTGTTATGCTGGTTTTACTTAGAGATGTGTGTGACCGATTAGATATGCTTTGCGCAATGTTTACTACATCTGCATAGATTCCATTAGGTACCAGTTTGTATCTATCTACCTGTAGGTAGATGTACTATCCTTACAATGTTGCCAATTACTTGAAACGCTAATCTTTGCGTCGTCCATGTCTCGAAGTGCCTGTCCTCTAAATCCCACGGGACCGTACACTTAAAGCAACTCTAATTTAACTCGTCAAGAACAGATCAGAACAACAAAACATGTTCTATCTTACCAACAGATCATGAACATATGGCAGACTCAAATCGAGCAAGCGAAAGACGTACGTTTATTCCGCCGCAGGACAAAGTATATGCTCTTGTAGAAACGTGAGCTGATCCCTATACGCAGGATCGGCGCTCACCTAAATAACATCTACCTACGAGCTCTAAGTCCAGCTCGCTGCCCTTGAGGCCTAATTATCCAAATCCTCAGTTCAACTGATTAAATAAAAGTCTAGGTATCCGCACCCGGTCTTTCCACTGTTGTGTTGTCTTTAATACATTCCTCTCCGGACTCCCAGCTGCTTCATCACGAAATTACCGCCTCCAGGTGTCACCTTCACACGGAGCCTTTTAGAAAAACATCCTTTCGAATCCACAATTCACAGCGTCTCCCGTTGCCGTCCAATGACGTTGTTTTCCTTTCCTTGGTTTCTCATATTTGTCGTCCAGTTTTGTGACTGTCTGGGAAAATCCAGTAAGGTCTCTTCTTTATACTTGGTGGCGCGTGTTCCGTTATGTGGCATAATGCCCCCTCCCAGATAAAAAAAATTATTTATAATTTTTTTCTTTATATCTGTATATCTGTACGACTACCACAACAATTTTTAACCACAACTGAATAGTACTTGGTTTTACCCCCTTATCTACCCTAAAAAAAATAAAGCTACATAACGGGCACGCCCACCTGTCCAAACCCTCCGTTGGACGTCGTGTGGCTGATCATGGGCAATCAGACCAACTAATAAACATATTAGTCCCTACCTTGTCATAATAGACAAGTGTGTCCTAACTCTAGGTTTTACCATGAGTTTAGGACGAGGGTAATAATGAGGTTTTCCATGTAACCATTTTTGTTGTAGTTAACCCTTGTTGTCCTTGTTTGGTACCATACATCTTTTCCTTTTCCTGAAATTTATCTCCATGGGTAGGGTGACTTATACGCTTTCCGCCTTGAGAATCTATTGATCCTTTTCCTGTGGATATCTTAAGAATGTCGCTTGATTGTATCTATTCTTTTGCTCCTTCTGTGCAGCTTAATCCATCTACTATAATATTAATTAATCCAACAACATTGTTAATGCAAGTAAATAATTAATATCATCGAATTCAATATTTATATTAATACCAATATCATATTAATACCAATCTGCAATTACTTATTAATAATTTAACAATCAACTAATGAATAACTATTATTAACACAATCATATACCGTTCACAGTTAGTGTGACAATACAAAACAAAATACTTGGCTTAGCCATTGAATGCACAATGAATGTTCCAATCATGCGTCTCTTGTGAAGTTCTTATTCCGAGTATTGCCTTCACTCACGCTGTCAATGGAAAATCGGTAACATATGTACCTAATTGACTAAATTCTATTTGTAATAATAATCTATTAATATTTAGTTGATTCTTATAGCATTGTTCCCTCAATTCGGCGCTATCTGAATATATCTTTATCGAATTTCTTAATAACTTATGAAAGAACAGAACATTAATATATATAACTAATTAACTTATAACAAAGAACTGCCCTTCTATTCAACTATAATCGACTGAGAATGTCAGCAAGATTATTATCCTTTCCAGGAATGTGACAGATGTCAAATTCATAGTCTTGTAACAGTAATGACCATCTATGTATTCTAGAATTCTTCGGATGACCCGATTTGAAAATTTGCAAAGGTTTGTTATCCGAAAGAACCAGAAATTTCCTACCTAGTAAGTATCTAGAGAATTTCTCAATACTTTCAATTAAAGCTAGAGCTTCTAGTTCAGTAACAGCATAGTTTCTCTGAGTTTCAGATAGCTTCTTACTGAAGTAGAGAATAGGATGTAGTTTCCCTTCATGTAGTTGAAGTAATACAGCTGAAATAGCATGTAGACTAGCATCCGTTTGTAAAACAAAATCTTTTGAAATGTCAGGTAATTTCAAAATAGGATATGTACTAAATAGAGTTTTTATTTGTTGTAATAACTTCTCATGATCCTCTGTCCAAACTATCTTTGTTGGTTGACCTTTCTTTAACAGTTCCGAGAATGTTGCTGTCATATGTGCAAAATTAGGGATAAACTTTTGATAATAATTAATCAACCCTAATACACTCCTAAGCTCCTTCTTTGATGTTGGAGGTTTGATATTGAGAATCTTTGTCACAACTAATGGATCTGTTTTCCTAAATCCGTTAGAGATTCTATGACCTAGAAATTGTATCTCAGTAAACCCTATCTCAATTTTACTTGGTTTAGCTTTCAACCCATGTTCTTGTATTCTCTGGAATACTTGTTTTAGAATTTTAACATGTGTGTCAATATCACAAGTATGAATACAAATATCATCCATATACGTTGCTACGTTGGTAATTCCATGAAGTAATCTTCTCATCATTCTCATGAATGTACTTGGTGCATTTTGTAAACCAAATGGAAGATATGCCCATTCATATAAACCCAACGGCGTGCTAAAAGCTGTAATATGCTTTGAATCTTCCTCCATTGGAATTTGCCAATATCCTTTTGTAAGGTCAATTTTCGAAAATAGTTTCGAGTTTGCCATGGTTTCAATTAACTCATCGATATTTGGCATAGGTTCTGCATCTAGTAAAGTTAATTCATTAACTTTCCTATAATCAACGCATAAACGTAATGACCCATCTTTTTTCTTAACAATTACAACTGGTGAACAGTAATTTGAAATTGATTTCTTTATAATTCCAGTTTTATCTAGATCTGAAATTTCTGCAGTAACTTTTTCCAAATAATGTATTGGAATAGGATATGGTTTCACTTTAACTGGGATATTTGATAATAAAGTTATCTTATGTTTAATCAGTGATGTCTGTCCCGGTTTATCTGAAAAAATTGAACTATATTCCTTTATTGCAATAATAAGCTTTTCTCTATCTTGTACTGATAAATCTTTACTTATCTGTATCGCTTGCCAATTACTGTCGCTATTCACTATAGGTGTTGGAATTTGTTGTTGTATAGCATCTTCTTGTTGCTCATTAATTACCCAACAAGCTGTTGCTATCCTATGAGGAATTTGTTTTGTCACTTGACCTGAGTTATCCTCACGTGGAATATATGGCTTCAACATATTAATATGAAAAATTTTATGTTTGCCATTGACATCAATACGATAATCTACATCGCTAATTTTCTTAATTACCTTAAATGGACCTTGCCATGAAGTAACAAGACAATCTCGAGGATCAGGTAACAATAACCAAACCTCTTCTTCTTCTTTCAAGACTATTGTCTTGGCGTTCCTATTACCATATTGTCTGTATCTTTCTCCAGCTTTATCTAGTGCAGATTTTGCAATCTGACAAGCTGTGATAATTTTTTCTCTTAATTGTGTCACCATTTCATATGCATCTCTTTTCGGATGATCATATGTTTTCTTTGTGAGTAAGTCATTATATATTAATAATGGACCTCTTGGATTTGCTCCATATACCAATTCGAATGGAGAAAACCCTGTACTAAATTGTGGTACCTCTCGGTATGCAAATAGTACTGCTGGTAATAACATATCCCAATCTTTGGGCCTTTCCGCAGCAACTTTCGCCAGAGTTCGTTTAAGAACTCCGTTGTAGTTCTCATTCACACCATTTGTCATCGGGTGCCAAGGTGAACTAAACACCTGTGGAATCCCAAGTATCTTCATTGCCTCTTGAGTAGCCGTTGATATAAACTGACTACCTCTATCTGATAATATGCAGCTAGGAAATCCTATTCTGCTAAAAATTATCAACAATGAATCTAGAATGGATCTACTCGTGATACACTTTAAAGGAATAGCCTCTGGCCAACGAGTACACAGATCAATCATAGTTAATATGAATCTATTGCCTCGATCAGTAGTTGTATTTAGTGGACCCACAATATCTATAGCTATTTTCTGAAATGGTCGTGATGCCAAATCAGTTTTCTGAACATGTGCTTTGGGATGTTTGCCTTTTTGTGTGGTCATCTGACATAATGTACATGAACGTACATGTGTGGTAATGTCTTTGTTATATCCAGGCCAATAGAACTGCGTTAGCAATCTATTAGTGGTTTTAGCAATCCCCATATGACCAGCGAATGGAGAATCATGTGCTAATTTTAATGCTTCAGTACGATATTTCGATGGAAGTACAGTCTGAAAATAACGTGATGTACCTCTATCATATCGCCTCGATAAAATATTATTGTCTAGGAAAAATTTCCAATTACCTCTTTTACCTTGTTTTGTTGGTTCACTCAACTTCTTAAAACAAGATTTTAGAGTCGGATCCTGTTTCTGATCTTCTGGTAAATCAGTCACTAGTCTGATATTATTTTCTAATTTGTCACTGTCTTTATCCCTTTTGTCTTGAGCTCTTGTAATTGCGTTAGCTCTTGCATGATCAATCTCCCATTGCTTTGCTTCATCATGCATTACTTGTTTCGCATCTGGTATGTTACCAATCAGTAATCCGGCACAAGGATTTGGTAATACCGCTGCATTTATTGTGCCTTCGTAATATGGTGACATAATCGTAATCGTGGCAATCTTATATCTCTCTATTGTGCCACCGAATGTTCTGCACTCTACAGTCTCGCCTGTATAATCTTCTTCTTTTATGAGCTTTCGATCTACTCCGACAATCGAAGCTCCAGAATCACGAATGCAAGTAGTGGGTTCACCATTTACCCATGCTTGATGAACTTTTAGTTTGCCATTTTGTATGCTAACGGCATTAGCTTCATGAATAGTTTCTATACATTCATTACTAATACTGTCAGTTATACCCTTATCTGACTTATTAGTCTGATCATCATACCGTTGTATGATAGCTGCGTGTGTCTCTTCTAAATCGTCTGAGTCACTACTGGAGTATATGTATGCTGTACTCGCTTCCTTCCAGGAATTTCTCATCGGACACGACCTACTAGTGTGTCCGTACGCCCTACATGAGAAACATTTAATGCTTCTTTTAAAAGAGTCATACTTACTTCTGTTCTTAGTAGTAATGTCTTTCAGATATGCGGTATAACCTGGATGTTTATCACACATTTCTAAATTTCCATGCGATAATCTACAATACTGACATCTGGTGAATTGGCCTTTCCTTGGTCTTTCACCTTCTCTATTGTAAGGACTATTTCTATTGCCACCACTACTAAACTTTCTAAACTTACCGTTTCCTCTTTGGAATTTTGCACTTGCTCCTATTACTAATTCAGGTTGAGTACAGTTGGCAAACACATCTCTATGTGCATTAAAGTAAGACTCACCTTTAGCTTCCATTTCATTTAAACTCTTACATTTATTTTCCATCAGAAATACTGCCATAGGTTCTGGTATCGCAGATAACAGTCTATCTCTGATAATTAAATCTCTAATTTTCTCATAATTAGATTCTATATCAGCAGCCTTACACCACTTGTCAAAACTAGATGCCATTTCTGAAGCAAATCAAGGAACGTTTGGTTCGATTTCGGTGTAAGTGTCTTAAACTTCGTACGTAAACCAGCCTCGTCCAATGAAAAATGTGATAGCACACGATCGCGCATGTATTTGTAATTTGTACGTAAATCTTCAGGAATTAACTCTATCACTTTTAACGGCTCTAACGCGAGGTGACGATGAAATAAAATCGGTACGTCCTTCTCCGGTACCTTGTAGTACTTTACGAGCACATCGAAATTCGTTATCCACGAACTAACAGAATCACCTTGTTGAAAATTCCTAAATAAACCTTGGTACTTTTTTACAGGATCGTTCTGTTTAGCCATCATTTTCTCTCGTTCGATTTCAGCTCCACGTTCCATCTCAAGAGTCTTGACCCTTAGGTTACCTTCAACCTCCTTGTCCTTCCAAAGTGTTTCTGTAGCAAGTCGCTCTTTATCAAACGCCAATTGTTTCTCTTTCAATTGCATTTCCATAATTAACTTCTCTTTTTCCGCTGCAATCTTTTCGCGTTCCACATTTAATTCTCTCTCTCTAGCCTCCATTCGTTCGCGTTCCAAAGCCATCTCTTTTTCCTTTAATTCTCTCTCCTCCTTCTCACGTGTATGTTGAAGTTGTCTTTCTTCCTTTTCACGCGTAGCTTGTAGTTGTCTTTCCTCTTTTTCCAGTTGTCTAGCTTCCTTCTCTGCTGTAAGCTGGAGTTGTCTAGTTTCCTTCTCTGCTGTAAGCTGGAGTTGTCTAGCTTCCTTCTCTGCTGTAAGCTGGAGTTGTCTAGTTTCTTTGTCACGTTTTTGTTGTTCATTGAGCTCATGCTTTGCCCAATCTCTAAGGTCAGAACCAGTTAACCCAGTCCTTTCACCTAATTCAATGAAATGTTGTAGTGTCGACATCTTGTCCTAATGTCCTACCTGTAAAATGAGCTATCTGGGTGAAATAAATATGGTCGTAGGCAAGAGAAGAAAAGAATCGACAAAATTGTAATATTGTCTCAGATCACTATCATTCGGATAGTACCGTAAATGTTATATCACACTTGAGCAAATATAACTCAAATAAATTTGTAGTGTCAACTTGAACACCACAAAAAAAAATCAATCAAATATCTCTATAATAAACTAAATAAATATACTAGAAAAAATAAATATGAATAAATATATTCAATATACAATATATATATATGTAACGCAAGACAACTAACAATCATCAAAGACGAATGACGAGTGACGCGAATACATATTACTGTTTACAAACAATAACAAATTTTTTTTTGTATCCACATTTTTAACGGGTAACGCACATACTATACTACTATAGACAAGACAATAGTATTGTGGTGAAGCCCGCAAGATCAAAAAAAAATGATAAATAGTGCCTTATTACAAGGATCAATGCTATAATACATCAACAATACAATTGCTACTGGCCTTTAGCGCATCTCCCGAACGTAGAGTAATATTTGAATCGCTCGAGAATTGATCTAATTTGAGACTCTCAATTACGTGTTGATACGTTCCAAACTATACTGATCCGTAATCGGCAATCGATCAGTTGTATCCTGGTTGGATGAAAATATGTGAGGAGATGTGTAACGACTGTTGCTCCTGCCCTGAGATGATAGCACAATTAACTTGTACTTGTACCCTGGACCGACGTGGTCCGTCACCGACTCATAAGAACACGTAGTCGGCTGTGGTATATCGACGAAACTTGAGTTTATTTTAGCCTTAGTATTGATACTTTAGGCTGAATGTGTGCTGTAGGTACTTGATTCGACCTCTGGTAAGCAAAGTCTAATGAGTGAACAGGCTGTGTGCCCGTTATCACGATCCGATGATAAACGATAGTGTAGTCTTGTTATCAATCCGTGTGACAGTGTTCGTATGTCCTGGCGTCAGCGTATTAGAGTACGTTCATAAATTCAGTTTATAAATGTGCAACGTCCAAATAACGCAACATCTTCCTTGTCAATTATGGTGGAGACGAGTGTCCGTGGTGTACGTGCTATCCATCTTGACACATGACGAAGTGTGCATATAAAATGTCGTAATATGTACTAACTCACCTATGCGCCGATAATTCAGACATGAAGTAGTGTCGGCAGTAGATATAATGAACGTATGATGTATATGTCCCACAAATGTAGGTAGTTAAATGCTTTGGCGTTCTGAACAGACAAGTCAAAACTTTCTGTAATGTTCACAGAATTAGCGAATGTCTTTCCAACAACGTAACTATAACTGTGCGTCGGCAGTACACCCCATCATGTGTGTATCGGTCCACCGATAAATCTGATAAAATTGTGACAAATATCTGAGCCTGTAATGAACTTCATAGATTCAGCAAATTGCTCAACATAATGCACCACTTTCGCGCATTTCTAATCGATCATAGATTCTTGAATACAAATTGTCAATCGTTGTGTTATAGTCTAATAGGTTACTGTGGTGTAGAATTGTGGCAGCGCAGTGTTTCTTCAGCTCTCACTGCCTACTCACATCGACATAATTCCTTTCAATGTCGACCATGGTGTCGATTGTTTCGTATATCTCTTATGTAACCACCATCTTCTTTTCTCACGTAGACTTGTAGTTGTAACCGTATATTCTTTAAATAAATAATGTTCTTAAATAAGTTACACTATTAGTAAATGTTCGTTGTTTCTAATATTTCATAGCGCTGTGGTGTGTTCAATAATGTGGAATGTTTTTTCGCATCTGGTGCAAACTTGATATGATTAATAGATCGCACTTCTTGAACATGATTGAGTTATTATGTATTAATTGTGTACGTACTTACAGTTTTTATGATGTTTTAATTTCACCTGTTGATATTACTTTATCACACAATGCTCTTTCCCTTCATTTATTTCGGCTGTTGTTCCGGCATTTTTATGACGCGGATTTTCATGTGCTCCTTCTTTCTTTCTGTGTAGCGCGGTGTGGAATGTGCCGCTGGCGCGTAATTTCTTTTATGATCAGCTATGGAAATTGGCGGGGAATCTGTGTTGACAAACAAACAGTCCAGAGACGACCCCCATGTGTCTCGAAGTGCCTGTCCTCTAAATCCCACGGGACCGTACACTTAAAGCAACTCAAATTGAACTCGTCAAGAACAGATCAGAACAACAAAACATGTTCTATCTTACCAACAGATCATGAACATATGGCAGACTCAAATCGAGCAAGCGAAAGACGTACGTTTATTCCGCCGCAGGACAAAGTATATGCTCTTGTAGAAACGTGAGCTGATCCCTATACGCAGGATCGGCGCTCACCTAAATAACATCTACCTACGAGCTCTAAGTCCAGCTCGCTGCCCTTGAGGCCTAATTATCCAAATCCTCAGTTCAACTGATTAAATAAAAGTCTAGTATCCGCACCCGGTCTTTCCACTGTTGTGTTGTCTTTAATACATTCCTCTCCGGACTCCCAGCTGCTTCATCACGAAATTACCGCCTCCAGGTGTCACCTTCACACGGAGCCTTTTAGAAAAACATCCTTTCGAATCCACAATTCACAGCGTCTCCCGTTGCCGTCCAATGACGTTGTTTTCCTTTCCTTGGTTTCTCATATTTGTCGTCCAGTTTTGTGACTGTCTGGGAAAATCCAGTAAGGTCTCTTCTTTATACTTGGTGGCGCGTGTTCCGTTATGTGGCAGTCCACATGCTGTCCATTGTGGTAGCCTCGTAACATCCATACGAGACCACTCGTATCACATCACTATTCGACAATACAATCCATTTCGTGTAGCTTTGGCGATCATCAGCAGTCTGCCTCGCGTCCTGCCAATCATCTCTAGTACTGACGTCCATCTATGTAATAGTGTCCAACTGCCCATCATCTTCCCTCTCGGTGACTATGTCCTTCTCCTGCTTTCTAACCTTCCCGTCGTCACGACGTTCGGTTTTTTAATTCTCATTCCTAGAGGTGGAAACTTAGTCATATTATTCTCTTCATGTGTATTTTGAACAATTGTATCTATTTTCCTTATCATTTCAACATCCCATCTTATGAGAATATACAGAATGTTCAAATTATTTCATGTGTGCTGATTAATTAAATATGTTGTTGATGCTTTACGGCTTTCGTCATTTTAGTGTTTGCTTAGTATAATTTCATTTTAGACGAAATGCATGTATGATTAAGGCCATAACAGTGGTCTAAGAAATAGCGTTTTCTGAATGTATCCGACTCTACGTGCAAAGATTTGTGTATCCAATATAATTGGACCTGGAATTATTACCAGTTTGCCGTATGCCATCAACGATTGCCATGCGTGGTGTATAGCATCCAATGTAGTACGTCGAAGTCCGCTTTATAGTCCCGTACCACCTGGGTAAATATCTTATAATATCGACGCTTGTGGTATCTTTTCTGTTTTTCTTCTCCTTTATGTGATTGCTGTCTGGGCTTGGGCATTCTTGCGGGTCCACATTGTCTGATGGACTTCGCTTCCAGTGATGTGTCCATATACCTGTGCGTAAAGCGATGATGCGCATGTGTTTGCGACTGTGATTGCGTTTGTCGATGTGCCTATGTGTGTGAGTGTGTGTGGGTGTCACTGTGTGTTTGTGTGTGTGGAATACTAGGCTAAACGGATGTAAAAAAATGGTATCTTCCAAGGAATACAATATGTTGGGATTATTATGACATTAAACAGCCATTTAACCTATATGTACAGTGTTAACACAACTAGTCTCAGCTTGTATTTCTCTTTCGTCCGCAACGTATATTCTAAAGCAGCTCTTCTTCTACCAAGAATAACACAGGTTGAAATACAGTCAAGCTGTATAAATCAATCGTCATAATCATCAACGTAGCCGTTCATGCATCTCCACAGGTCTCGGTTCTTGGGGCCCTGGATCAATCCCCAATCCACTGAGCATCATTTATAGCGGGCTGCCGCGGTCCCTTCACAGGGTTGTTTTAAGCTGTCGTCAAAATGTTTTCCAACGCCTCTTTTCTCACTGCGTGTCCAATGAACACAGCCTTATCATTGCCTTGTACCGAAAAGACTCTGGAAAGAGTTAAACCTTAACAGATTTGAGAAGACAGGACCAGACCACAAAAGTGTTAAACAATAGAAGAATTGAAACTACACCCAAACGGGTGTAGCACGGAGGAACGGACAAAATAAGCACTAATCACAGCGTAGCAGTAATGACGCTAGAATCAAGACCATAAATATTAATCAGTCACGTGACAGAGTAAACATCACGTGACGGGACGGAAGTCGACGTAGGAAGGAGTACACAAAGAACCAGCAGTTAGTCTGAGAAGGGGCTAGGTTAAACATCTAGGCTAGCTGCGAGACGAACTTAATACCACGCAATTTAGCGATTGTATTCTTGTATAGATGTCTCTTTACACTATAAGTTTCCGTGGATGTATTCATTGTTCATCTATCCATAGATGTTAGATCATTTGAGGGGATAGCCATTCGAGCAATCACAGATCCCATTCGTGAGCTAATATATGGATTCTTTTGAAGACTTAGACAATAGTACACAGCAGGCAGACAGGCAAGCTAAGAGATGCATATACAGACAGACTGATAGCTGAGAATCATCATGTGTCACACCGATAAGCGTGGGCGGTCATGTCTTGTCATCTCACACGATCACCATAGTCGTGGATAAGCTATGTGCTCTTGTGACGACCATACAGCGTGACCAAGCCACAAAGATTTTACTTCTCTGTATTTCTCTTGTTCTTTTCCCCTCAATCATGCCTGTTGTCAGCAAGTTATCCAATTTATTTCTTCTCATAACGTGTCCATAAATTGTGACTGTCTACGTCTAATTTGTATAATCAATTTACGGTTTTCATTTGTTTTTTGTAGGACTTAATCAATGGTTTTTCCGTCTGTCCATTGTATTCTTTGCATGGAATGCTGATAGCTATTAGACCATAAATAAACACTTGTTTTATGTAGCGCTCATATAAATATATGACAGAAGTAGAGACTAGAGGACACACTAGAGAATATAACATTTGAAAAGTTTTATTTAACGACCGAAATTCAAAACTATCACCTGCAATTTGAGACAGCGCCTTGCTGCAGTAACAAGTGCACGTCGAGGCTTGATCACCTAGTTCTAACAGCTAGGTATGTAAGGTAGGATAGAGCAGGACATTCAGTGCGGGTATTGTGAAGTTTATGGTAGGCAGGTACGTGCATGGGTGGGTTGTTAGATAGGTAGATAGATAATCGGGGAATTTATTCTTTTTAAATTTATTTTACATAGATTGGTGAGTAAGCAGGACGGTTATTCCAAAATCACCTCCGATTCGCTGGTATAAATTCAAACAATTTGACAATAACTTCTAAATACATGCACAAGTTACAAACATCCCTGCATTACTTTTCCACATAGTCACAACATAAATGCAGGCACTTGTCGTACCGTGGCACGGGGTTTTGTAATCCAACATCAAGGAACGGCACCGCCAGGGTACTTAGCCAGTTGTTGGCTTTATCCATAAGCTCTTCGGAGATGTCGAAGCGCTGGATAGCCAGCCAGACCTCCATCTTGCCTAAGAGATTATAATCGCTTGGTGCCAAGTCTGAGCTGTAAAGGGAGGGGCGGGGGTGACTGCAAACGTGTCACTTAAACTACTTAAGTAAAGCCTGTTTTCGGCGGCAGCAGTGTTGGGCCGCTCGTTGTTTTATTTCGCGCTTTTTGTTTTGGATCGACCTATGAAGCTTGTTCAGTGTTTTACAATAAACCGACGCTAAGTTTGTTGCTAGTGTCATGAATTCCGTTAAAAAATGCATTTGCGGTTCTAGAACATCGTAGCCATTATTTTCCGGTACGAAAATGTGTGCTTGTATTGTTGAGGCTTGTTTGGAGAATAAATAAGAATCCACTGGTTTGTTTGTTCCTTCGTTTCTGCATCCACGAAGGCTTTGTCCCCATTCACTAAACTGTGGAGAAATACATAGCCCACTACCCATTAGCGCAGGAGGAACGTCAAAACATAACTCATACTTTGAGCTTTGTGAACGCCAGTCAGTTGCTTTCGTACCAACCGTGAATATAATTTACTGTAACCTAACCTCTCTGTGACAATTCGAAAAAGACTAGTCCTAGAAATGTATGGAATCCCTATAGAAAGGTCTGAAAATGTGAAAAGGCGCTTTCCACTACGATTAATCGATTAATTTGTGGTATGGAAGTTTTTTTTTTTTTTTTTAAACAGCAGATTAAACATGCTGTATAATGATCATTGCCATTAAGAAGATTAAGGCGATGTAGAAGAAGAGAAGCCACGTAAGGCAGGTGGTGGATGACATTTTGAGGGCAACCGACAGATAGTTGTTTGTTATGGTCTCGAGTTCCGCGACGGTAGGCAGAAGATCTCTTTCATCAGTATGGTCACTGCCAGGAAGGAAAGCAACGGAAAACTACCCTTTTTTACTGTTGCCTAGTATATCAGTTTCCGCCTAATTACAGATCAGCACAATATGATACTGGAGATATAACTTCTGAAGGATGTAATTCTGTATGTATTTGTCGTAAGTCTTTCTTACTTACTTTAGTGTCGTCCTTGGAGTGATGGGAATCCACACCACATTTTTATTACCCCAATATTGTTGTCTTAGAGAAACCACCAGACTCCGTCCACAAAACTCCGTCGGTCTGCAAACCCCTTTTTCTTACTCTCACTCACCCTTAGATCATGCCCCCTCTCACTCCTCCCCAACATAACATACTCCACAACTCTAGCTTTAACAAATAAATACAAAATAATTTATTAAGCAAAGAGTATAAGTGTGAGAAGTGTGTGTTAGTAATGTGTAGAATGTGTGTCGAATATTCTAGTGGGTGCAGACTTAGACCAGGTAGCTGAAGAGCCCAGCCCGATCATCCCAGAAAGGATCACACCACATCTTCATTCAGTCCACGAAGACCTCACCCAGGTATGTGTCCATCCTGCTAGATGTAGATTTCCACCGGTGGCTGTTTGATCACTCAAAAGAACTAGTCACAGTCCGACCCTAAATCCTGTCTGGATCACACAGTTAATATATGTCTAATTTGTTCCTATACTTATAACACCCTTGTCTAGTGAGGACACGAACATACTGTTCTTTGAAATAAATGTACTTCCTGTCTCAAGTGTCTACTGATCACAAGACCATTGTTATACTAACTTCCTAATAAGTTTATACTGATTTATTCCCATGTGATGGGGAATAACTGTATCTCTTTGTTTGTTCACCTGTCGTGTAAAACATACTGCCACTGGGCTGTTCCCAGGTGGTGGAAAAGAAATTCACTTTTTACTATTCTGTTCCCAAGTGATGTTTGAAACATTAATTTGACGATTGGTCTTCCTCCAAAATGGTGCGGAGAAAACAATTTCTGGTCTTCTGTTAATGTGTGACGTTTGATAATCCCTCTTATGCTTGTTCCCGTAAACCCTTTCTATCATGGGCTAAGTGCAAAAGATGTTGACCAACTGCCTGCACCAAGGTCTCCATTCTCAGTGACTTGAGTGACCTAAAGGAACCTGTCAACGAGAGAACAACACATTGGGTGATAGCAACTGTCCCCAACCTCCATTGGATGGGGGGGGGGGGGTGTCCGCCTCACTCAGATACATGACAGTGAACATTCTCTGTCATGGGCATAGGAGTTCTTCACTCCGGTCTGCAGTGGGTTAAGATCAGGACAGAGCAAAATGTAAAGTGTAGACCCCTAGCAGACATCACTAGAAGATCCCATCATTGTACATTCTCCCCATCCCCAATTTCCCCAATATCACCCCACTACACAATTCTCACTAGCAGAGCTAATTCTATTCATTACTCTAGCAAGTTTTACCGAGGCTACTGCTTATATTAACTAGGCTTAAATATACTCTCTACAATACCTTAAGCACAACACAACAGTGTCTTCGAAATCATATCCACATTTTGCCATAACAGGCACGTGTACAATTAAATCTAATTAATTTCCGCACACGGTAGATATTTTTTTTAAATCCACTGCAGTGACAAACACGTCCGTGCAAGTCAATCCTCAGAGTTACACTACTTGTAAACAAAGCATGTTTTTACCCAACAGCCTTGAGTGGCCACGTGACGTTCTTTTGATGTTAACAAGGGTGGTTCAAGGGCAGATTATCCATTTCTGAATAAATTCTTTCCCTTGGGTTTCATCAATGTCACAATAGTAGATTATCTCCCCCTTTTAAACAATCCATGCACAAGTCGCTTCCCCCTTTTTCTCAACATATGCCTACAATTTCCCGTCTTGTGGGGATTGTCAAAGAAGATTTCCTTGTTTGATGTTGGCGACTTAGCGGTGTCCTTGATCTAACTGGTAAACAACTGCAGATGTACATTCCGACTTTGTTTTTCTGTCCCGGTTAAAAAACAAATGTAGCTTTGCACACAGGCCATGAATATGACCGTCGGTATTGTCATTATCTGGTGGATACACAGTGAAATCATGACATAGGCCCCCTCTTAAGAGAGTAGTCCATCTCACTCTTCTCCACTGTGAATTCAATCCAGATGATTCATTCCTCTTCTTCAGGAGCTGGGTGTCTTGATAAGAAGTCCGCTCCAACATTTTCCTTCCCAGGAATATACTCAACTGTGAAATTGTAGGGTTGAAGTAACAACGACCACCGCATCAAACGGGCGTTGAGCTTCTGAGAAGTAGCCAGGAACATCAGGGGCTGATGATCTGACTGGACCCGAAACTTAACTCCATACAAATAGGGCTGGAATTTTTGCACGGCCCATACGAGAGACAAACATTCTCTCTCGACGGTCGAATAATTCCTCTCAGCCTGGAGTAGTTTCTTGCTTGCGTATGCCACAGGTTTCAAAACCGAAGCATCGTCTTTCCCTTCCTGTAACAACGCTGCCCCAATCCCAATCCCACTTGCATCCGTTCTCAACACAAATGGTTTGGAAAGGTCCGGGAGCTGTAATACAGGTTTACTGACCAAGGCCTCCTTTAACTGACTATAGGCAGTCTCACATTCTGGTGTCCAAATGATTTGGTCCGGGAATCCCTTTTTCAAGGTTTCCGTCAA
Source organism: Cepaea nemoralis (assembly GCA_014155875.1). Lineage (NCBI taxonomy): Eukaryota > Metazoa > Mollusca > Gastropoda > Stylommatophora > Helicidae > Cepaea > Cepaea nemoralis. The sequence goes on along the minus strand of JACEFZ010003725.1, from coordinate 159,855 downwards.
TGGAGCTCCCAGTTCAGTGAAATGTGGGATAAATTTCTGGTAGAATCCACACAACGAGAGAAAAGATCGCACGTCCTTCTTCGTTTTTGGCCTTGGGGCATTTCTGATTTTCTCTAGGTTCTTCTCTTCTGGGACAATGTGTCCTGGAGTGATGGTGTGACCTAGAAATTCCAGAGTCTGGTAACCAATCATGCACTTGGTTGGACGAGCGGTAAGCCCTGCTTCCTTGAGTCTATTAAACACTCTCTCCAAGGATTGCAAATGGTCATCCAAGCTGCCACTGGAAATCAGAATATCATCCATGAAGGAGATGATGGCCGGATCCTGTAAAGGATCTAGTAAAGTCCTCATCATACGTGTAAACACACTAGGTGCGTTGCTGAGACCAAAGGGCATGACCTTGAATTCGTAGTGTCCACTGGGTGTACTGAAGGCCAGCAGTGGTCGAATCTCCGGTTTGACTGGTATTTGATAGTACCCCCGACTCAGATCCACCTTTGAAAAGTACCGAGCCTTATGGAGCCTAGCGAATAACTGCGTTGGATTCGGCAAAGGTTCCACCTGAAATTGTGTATGACTGTTCAGAAGTCGGTAGTCTATACACAACCGGTGTTCTCCACTTGGTTTCCGTAACAAAACTACCCCCGCATTGTATGGGGATGTGGATGGTGCAATCACGTCATCCTCCAGCAGTTTTTGTATTTCCTCCTCCAGGGCCTTTTCTTTAGAGAAGGGCACTGGGTAAACCTTTTGGCGAACAGGCTCCTGTGTGGTCAACGTCATCTCGAACTCCACCAACCTCGTTCGTCCTGGTTTATCAGTCAGTATCTCCTTATGAGACTTGAGAACCTGGGTTATCTTCTCCCTCTCCTGGGAGGTCAGATCAGGGTTCACCTGCACATCCTTGTAGGTTTCCTGGTGTACCAGGGGATATTCCCTGCCCTCGCTGGTTCCCACTTCTGTCTCCAATGCAACTGCCATTGCCATGAGGTGAGCTGCTTTTTCTCCGGGTCTCTCTTCGTATTTCCGCAAGAGATTGATATGGAAAATCTTCGACTTTCCCCGGATCCGGATCTGGTAGTTGGTTCTGGATATCACCCTTTCCACGGGAAATGGTCCTTGCCAACCTATCTCCAGTTTGTTGTTTCCCGTTGGGAGTAGCAACAAAACTTTGTCTCCCACCTCTAGAGATCTGTCTTTAGACCTACGGTTGTAGTAAGCCGCATGTCTTTGCCTGGCCTTTTTCAAGTTTTGATTTGCCAGAGTCCATCCTTTGTGGAGTTTTTCTTTCAGTTCCTCCACGTATTGATAGGATGAGATTACTTCTTCTGACGTCCCCTCTTCAGTCCAACTCCTCAACATGGCTTCCAACGGTCCTTTGATTGGACGACCAAACAGCAACGTAGCGGGTGGTAGTCCTGTTGAGCCATGAGGAACTTCCCGATAGGCAAAGAGTGCTGCAGGGATATATTCATCCCACCTTTCAGGTGTTTCCTGCGCTAGTTTCCTGAGCATTGTCATCAACGTGCCGTTGAAACGCTCTACTTGTCCATTGGCTTGAGGATGGTAAGGGCTGGTATGTATGTGGTTAGAGTGAAACACTCTAAATACCTCCTCCATGAGTTTTCCACAAAACTGGGACCCATTGTCCGTCAGAATTTGATCTGGGAAGCCTAATCTTGTAAAAGCCTCCATCAGTGCATCCGCCACTCGTTTCGAGTCAATCGTGGTCAACGGTATGGCTTCACCCCACATTGTACAGCAATCCACCATTGTGAGTATATACATGTTCCTCTTCCTAGTCCTAGGAAGTGGACCCACGATATCGATGGCTACCCTCTCGAAAGGAGAGTTCATGATGGGCATCTCACCCAGGACCACCGGTGCTGTCAAGTGTTTCGGTGCCACCCTCTGGCACTCAGGGCATGACTTCACATACCGACGCACATCCTCTGTCATTCCCGGCCAATAGTAGTGGCAGGAAATCCGCTGCATGATGGCGGCAATACCCATATGTCCACTAAAGGAGATGGTATGCCCCATATGAAGAATCTGGGACCGGTGAGCTTTTGGGACGACCAACTGACCGTATAGGTTGTCTCCCCTTCCTGCTCTCCTGTAGAGTATCCTATTCTTCATGTAGTACTGCCCCCGTCCTGGTGGATCAGCACTTTTCTGCAGCTTTTTGTAGCAAGGACGTAAAGTATCATCCTCACTCTGGGCAGTTCGTAGCTCCCCCGGCATTGGGTTAGTCACAATTGCGTCTGCCTCTTCCGTTCTCGTCTGAGAGCGAGTCTGTATTGCTCCCATATGGATTGGCTCCCTGGGCATTCCCAGAAAGACATACCGGCAACCTAGGATTACTGGGAAAATGGGATCGGTCAATACAGCAGCCTTGATTGTGCCGGTGACATATATTGACCGAATCTCCACGTTAGCAATGGGCAACTTCATGGCCACAGCACTCTTCTGTGCAGGCTGTATTTCCATGGTCTCACCTGTGAATTGTTCTGGGTGTACCAGATCCGCAGAAATCACGGCCTCCCCGTCCAGTCCTGTGTCGTACACACACTCCACTTGACGACCGTTAACCTCTACCAATTCCACTACAGGTGGTTTTTCCTGGTCTGGAGTTTCTTCGTCGGCCTCGACCTGTTCAGTGGGCTCCACCTTAGGTCTCCCGGGGCACACGATGAATTTAGATTCTCCTGACTTTCTCTTGCAGTCAATAGCATTGTGCGTGTTTGACTTGCATTGGTTGCACCATTTCTCTGTCCTAGATTTTCTTGTGCCGGACTTGAGTGAGCTCTCCTGATGGTGAGCTATCTTGCTGACCTTGGCATTCTCCGTGACAACCTCCTTGGAAGTCACTTGACATGCTGCGAAGTGAGGGCTCTTAGCCTTCGATTTGCAGTCCCTCGTATTGTGAGTGGGTGACTTACAAATTGAACACCACTTCTCCGACCACGGTCGTTTTGGTGTAGAGCTCGAAGAGCTCTTGCTTCCCTCCTTCGTCTTCTCTGAACTATCCTCTGATTTTTGCACATAAGGTTCCCCCTTTTTTGTTCCAGAGCTTTTGGCTTTCTTCTTGTCATGTTTCTCCTGACTTTTGGTGTTGGTGGGAAGGTTTTCCCCGGCCTCCCCATGTACCTCTACGAACCGTTCTGCTAATTTTGTCACGAGGTCAATACGTTCCGCTCCTTGTTCTCCCAGGAATGTCCTGAGAGGTTTTGACATTTGCTTCTTCAGCTGGTCGACCACCATGAGTTCTTCCAGACTCTCATAGTCATGTGCGAACCCAGCCAAATCCATCCACTTATGGAGATAAGATTTAAGACGCAAACTGTAGGCGGCAAACAACTCCCCCGGTTCTCGTTTCGCTGCTCGAAATTTATTCCGGTAGGTATGTGACGTAACCTCGAATCGTTTCAGCAGAGCCGTCTTTAACTCATCATAATTGTTCTCATGTCCTGGTGGCAGGCGAGTATAAACCTCGTATCCCGTCCCGCGTAATCCCTGGGATAGCTTAAGATTCCATTTGTTACGCTCCAGACCCATAGCAACTGACATAGCCTCGAAGCGTTGAAGGTATTGGTCAATCTTCTCTTTGTCCTCCTCGTAGACCGCCAAAGGAAACTTCATAGCATGGTACCCCTGTCCACCTACTGGTGTTGAGCCTGGGACTGAGGAACCTCCAACTGCTCCCTCAGTTTCCCCATTAGATTGACTCTTGAGCTCGAGTTCCCGCATCCTGTACTCGTGCTCCCTTTTCTGAGCTTCTTGTTCAGCTTCCAGTTTCCTAGCTGCTTGCTCAGCTTCCAGTTTCCTAGCTGCTTGCTCAGCTTCCAGTTTCCTAGCTGCTTGCTCAGCTTCCAGTTTCCTAGCTGCTTGCTCAGCTTCTAATTTCTTAGCTGCCTGCTCAGCTTCAAGTTCCATCCTTCTAGTGGCTTGCTCAGCTTCTATCCTCTTAGTTTCTAACTCCATCTTCCTCAATTCCAATTCGGCCTTCCGATCGTCTCTTTCTGCTTGACGATACTCTCTCTCCACTTCCTGTATGTAATCCGTTAAAGCTGAACCAGACAAACCCATTCCTTCCCCCTTTGCCCTTAGTTCTACCCCAGTTAATTTAGGAGTGGCCATTTTTCAGACAGGTAAGTCAGCAGATAGGGTGCAGATTATCTCCAAGAGGAATATATATATAATGAACAATCACTGTTAATCTAATAATTAAGACCACACACAACACAATCACTCAGTGACAAGAGAAGAATCAGGACCACAGACCTATGCAGACGTGTGAGGTGTGAACAGGTAAGATATGTATCCTAACCCCTATCCACATTCACTCTAGCTGGATTCTCTCTCCAACAATATCACCGTCCTCTTAGTAAAGATCCCGTGTCAAAAGACCCTGTTGTCAGGAGATCCCACTGTCAAAGGATCCCGCTTCCAAGAGATCCCGCTTACAAGAGATCTCGCTGTCCAAAGATCACGTTTACGAGCCCCCAATAAATGTCGTAAGTCTTTCTTACTTACTTTAGTGTCGTCCTTGGAGTGATGGGAATCCACACCACATTTTTATTACCCCAATATTGTTGTCTTAGAGAAACCACCAGACTCCGTCCACAAAACTCCGTCGGTCTGCAAACCCCTTTTTCTTACTCTCACTCACCCTTAGATCATGCCCCCTCTCACTCCTCCCCAACATAACATACTCCACAACTCTAGCTTTAACAAATAAATACAAAATAATTTATTAAGCAAAGAGTATAAGTGTGAGAAGTGTGTGTTAGTAATGTGTAGAATGTGTGTCGAATATTCTAGTGGGTGCAGACTTAGACCAGGTAGCTGAAGAGCCCAGCCCGATCATCCCAGAAAGGATCACACCACATCTTCATTCAGTCCACGAAGACCTCACCCAGGTATGTGTCCATCCTGCTAGATGTAGATTTCCACCGGTGGCTGTTTGATCACTCAAAAGAACTAGTCACAGTCCGACCCTAAATCCTGTCTGGATCACACCGTTAATATATGTCTAATTTGTTCCTATACTTATAACACCCTTGTCTAGTGAGGACACGAACATACTGTTCTTTTAAATAAATGTACTTCCTGTCTCAAGTGTCTACTGATCACAAGACCATTGTTATACTAACTTCCTAATAAGTTTATACTGATTTATTCCTATGTGATGGGGAATAACTGTATCTCTTTGTTTGTTCACCTGTCGTGTAAAACATACTGCCACTGGGCTGTTCCCAGGTGGTGTAAAAGAAATTCACTTTTTACTATTCTGTTCCCAAGTGATGTTTGAAACATTAATTTGACGATTGGTCTTCCTCCAAAATGGTGCGGAGAAAACAATTTCTGGTCTTCTGTTAATGTGTGACGTTTGATAATCCCTCTTATGCTTGTTCCCGTAAACCCTTTCTATCATGGGCTAAGTGCAAAAGATGTTGACCAACTGCCTGCACCAAGGTCTCCATTCTCAGTGACTTGAGTGACCTAAAGGAACCTGTCAACGAGAGAACAACACATTGGGTGATAGCAACTGTCCTCAACCTCCATTGGGGGGGGGGTGTCCGCCTCACTCAGATACATGACAGTGAACATTCTCTGTCATGGGCATAGGAGTTCTTCACTCCGGTCTGCAGTGGGTTAAGATCAGGACAGAGCAAAATGTAAAGTGTAGACCCCTAGCAGACATCACTAGAAGATCCCATCATTGTACATTCTCCCCATCCCCAATTTCCCCAATATCACCCCACTACACAATTCTCACTAGCAGAGCTAATTCTATTCATTACTCTAGCAAGTTTTACCGAGGCTACTGCTTATATTAACTAGGCTTAAATATACTCTCTACAATACCTTAAGCACAACACAACAGTGTCTTCGAAATCATATCCACATTTTGCCATAACAGGCACGTGTACAATTAAATCTAATTAATTTCCGCACACGGTAGATATTTTTTTTTAAATCCACTGCAGTGACAAACACGTCCGTGCAAGTCAATCCTCAGAGTTACACTACTTGTAAACAAAGCATGTTTTTACCCAACAGCCTTGAGTGGCCACGTGACGTTCTTTTGATGTTAACAAGGGTGGTTCAAGGGCAGATTATCCATTTCTGAATAAATTCTTTCCCTTGGGTTTCATCAATGTCACAATAGTAGATTATCTCCCCCTTTTGGACAATCCATGCACAAGTCGCTTCCCCCTTTTTCTCAACATATGCCTACAATTTCCCGTCTTGTGGGGATTGTCAAAGAAGATTTCCTTGTTTGATGTTGGCGACTTAGCGGTGTCCTTGATCTAACTGGTAAACAACTGCAGATGTACATTCCGACTTTGTTTTTCTGTCCCGGTTAAAAAACAAATGTAGCTTTGCACACAGGCCATGAATATGACCGTCGGTATTGTCATTATATGGTGGATACACAGTGAAATCATGACAGTATTGCAATCCCAAAGAAATCAGGAGCCTTGGAATGTTATCAACATCGAATAATTAGCATAGTGAGACACATCACGAAGATGTTGCTAAGAATTGTCATGCAAATAGTTAGGAGAAAATACAATCTGCAATAGGTGAAGAACAATGCGGATTTGTAGAAATCAAGGGTACAGTAAATGCTATGTAAATGCTGCGAAGAGTAACTGAACGTTCTATAGAAGTAAACAAAGATATACATCTTTGCTTCATTGGTCACACAAAGGCCTTCGATAGAGTAACATATGTCAACATGGCAGAGATGCTTGCTGATCTACAAATTGATGGGAAAGACATTAGACTTATGAAAAATTATAAATATATTGGAAACAACAAGCTGTCATAACGATTTATAATGAAGTGGGTCAATATCAGCGTATTAAGAGAGGTGTTAGGCAGGGATGTGTAATGTCTCCAGATCTTTTTTCCCTATACAGTGAAAATATTTTTAGAAATGTAGAAGACCTAAATGGAATCAGCATTGGAGGACGAAACATAAATAACATTAGGTATGCAGATGATACAGTATTGATTGCAGACAATGCACAGGATCTGCAACAATTAGTAGACGCTGTGGTTGTACACAGTGAGCAGCTGGGGTTGGAATTAAATTGTAGGAAGACACAGGTTATGGTCGTCACTAGGAAGAACGAAGTACCACAATGTAATATACAAGTAAATGGGAATATTCTTCAACAAGTGAATCGGTTCAATTATCTCGGAACAGTCATAACATCTGATGGCAGATGCCTTGAGGAGATTAGAACAAGAATCGCCATTGCGAAAGTAGCCTTTAGCAAGATGAAAAACATTCTGACCAATAAAATGATGTCAATTGAAACGAGAAAAAGAGTGTTGAGGGGATACATAGAGCCTGTTCTTTTGTATGGATGTGAAACTTGGACAATGTGCAGTCAAGCTGAAAAATATCTGATGGCTGCAGAAATGTGGTTTCTGAGGAAAATGCAAAGAATACCATTGACAGATAGAAAAACCAATGACCAAGTACTACAAGAGACAAATGAAAATCGTAGATTGATTAGAGAAATTAGACGTAGACAGTCAAAATTTTTTGGACATATTATGAGAAGAAATGGATTGGAGAACTTAGTGACAGCTGGCAAGATCGAAGGGAACAGACCAAGAGGAAGACCGAGAGGAAAATACCTGGATGGCTTGGCCACATGACATGGACGAGACAGGAACACTGAGCTGATCCACGACTCTGGTGATCGAGTGAAATGGCGAATCATGACCGCCCACGCTTTCCGGCATGGCACATGATTGATTGATTGAATATCAAGTAAATGGGAATATTCTTTAACAAGTGAATTGGTACAATTATTTCGGAACAGTAATAACATATGATGTGAGACGCCTTGAAGAGATTAGAACAAGATGAAAAACATACTGACCGATAAAAAGATGTCAATTGAAACGAGAAAAAGAGTGTTGAGTTGCTACATAGAGGCTGTACTTTTGTACAGAGCAATATTTGTGATGATGGGCTCCATGCTAGCAGGCACATCAGAAGCTCCAGGAGAATATTACTTTGCTGATGGTGTGCGGCTCAAAATGTACAGAGGTATGGACTCTCGGCACATCAGAAGCTCCAGGAGAATATTACTTTGCTGATGGTGTGCGGCTCAAAAAGTACAGAGGTATGGACTCCCTGAATGTCATGGAGCAGCACAAAGCCTCCCACAGTCGATACTTCAGTGAGAGTGAGAAGATCAAAGTGGCTCAATGTGTCTCGGGCTCAGTCGTTGACAGGGGCTTTATTAAACAATTCATGCCTTACCTCGTAGCTGGCATTCAAAATATCTGTCAAGATATCGGCGACAAGAGCGTATCTATACTTCGGTAACTGTTGATTTCTTGTTCATTCTGTTTCCTCTGTTGGCTGTTATTAAATGTCATCAAAGATACATGTCTCTAACTTCCAGCATCATGCTGACTGGGAACTAAGGCACAAGCGATCATAAATCTTTACAACCCTTAGTTTCAGATGCTGTTTGTGTTATGTTTAAACTTATACAATTAAGAACTACAGGCTGATCAGAGAAAATTATGGATGGCTCAGGCAGAGGACAGAATCAGAGAACTATGCATGCTTTAGAACATTTGGAAAAAGGAGAATGCTAGAGGAAAAGTCAGACCTGTGCAGAGTCATAATCATATTGGATTGGGAATGCCGGGATTTGTTAGCAGGCTGCACTGAATGGGAAGTGTAACCACTGATACACGACAATTCGGGACAATGTGATGCAATCAACTACATGGGTGGTTCTATGCTAAGAGGTGAAAGAAGTGCCCGGGAGTTTGTGGCGAAGGATTGTGCAGGTGAGCTTACATGTGATGCCACAACATCTAGTCTGAGAATGGAGGTGTAAGGCAGTAACTGCATCATTCCTCTGTATGGAGGACAAACAGGACACTCATGTTGTGATTGCTGACGGACTAACAAAGTATGCTGAAAAGATGAAAACAGACATGCTTCGGGTGGCGTGGCAGGCTTCAGTTCAACAATAAAATAACAAATAGGGAGCATATGTTGGATAATGTCCCCAGGACATGCTTTTGTTGTGGTGGGAAATGAGCAGGCGGACAGATTGGATGCGTCTGCACCACTGGGTGATGTACTGGTGCATGAAAAGGCAGACGTGGTCAGGTCCTTTGGGGTTGTGTATAGTGCGGAAAAACAAATAGATGATCACGGTCTGAAGAGAATGGTACTGCAGGGAGTGACCGGGGGATCTGGCAGACACTTAGGACTCAGAGGACAGACCAGACGTACACATAATCAGACTACACCTGGTACCATTAATATTCTTGATTGTTGAAAATGAGGATGGGGCACGCATGGGAATGCGCACAGCACAGAGTGCTGTGATGTTGGTTCCTGAGTCAACTCAACTGTTTAAACCTATCACTGCCACAATATACATAGTTCAGTATTTATATTATGTTTCAACCTTTGCTAATTAACATTCTCCATTTGTTACAGTTACTTTTTGTTTTCTTCTATTGTCATTTATAAAGAATGTACTACAAAAGTAAACAAACTCCATATCAATATGCAAAAAATAGCTACAAAACATGTAAGAAGGTGAAAGTAGTCTGGCTAAAATGTTAGTGCAAGAACTTGAGGAATAATGAAAAGACACACACTCTATCTATGGAAAGATAGACGAACGCATACAGCACTTTGTTGTTGACTGCTACAAAGGATGGGAGATTTGCTCGCAATAGACGAGCAATATCCACAGCGGGCCTTTTCCCGGGGGTCTCGGGATCCGCACGAGTCAGGCGGGAAGTCTGACGGTAGTACACGCTTTCACAGGTCCAGACACTTGCGATCGACAGATGTACGCGTCCTATGGTCCAGGAGCGTACGAGGCCCTCACCTGTGGGACTTGGCTGAACGCATTTAAGTCAGGTTCTATGGGCTCCAGGCTCTGGCCACCACTCGCCACATGCTCGTGGAGGCAAGGTCTCGGAGGTTTGACGCTGAGTCGCCAGTGTCTGCAGCCTACTTTGTTCCAGACGTACTAGTTATCCATTTCTCTGGAATAAACAAGGCACGGCCAAGAGAGGGAACATGTCGTTTGGGCACCACATGTTCTCTGAAGCTCTGCCCAGGCATTGTGATGGAATTTTGGCAAAATTTCAACTCACATACTTTGGTCTGTCAAGACTGTAGGGTGCCACTCACTCACTCACAATAGTGATGGCAGTTTAGAAACAATTACGATCAATGTGAACCATACGTACTGAAGTAGAAGATGCTATACATCACATGAGAAAAGTCAAATCACCATGTCCAGATAACATCGCTGCCAAAGAAGTAAAGGCGGTTGGTGTATTGGGTATAGAAATGATGATACATCTGTTGAATGACATATATAACAGTGGATGCATACCTGATGATCTCTTGAAATATATTTTCATAGCTTTATCAAAGAGTTGCGATGAGTTAAGAACCAACATCACTGCACTCAGGACATTCCCATACGTGCTCAGTCCCCTAGTTCAACTGCCAGCGAAGAGTCATACTACTAATCGTTCCTACCGCTATCTGATTAATTGTTCTCCTGGTCTTCCCTCTCAGTTTTGAGATTCTTCCAGAATCCATGCCGATCCCCTGCAATCTCATTCTTTCCACATATGGGTTCTCAATCTGTTCCTCCGCCTTCTCCACCTGGTCCCACAAGCGCATGACCACCTCCCCCTTGTCCATAGGCAAGATACTACCAAGAGGTGCATTCCCTGCTAGCCTATCAGCCTGTTCATTCCCCCGCACACAAGCATGCTAGGACAAAATATCCATACAATTCGCACAATCTGTGACCTCTGAAGCGGCGAGAGCCATTCCATACGAAACATTCCTTTCTCCACCTTGCTAAGTATATTTTTTGAATCCGTAGTGAATACAACGTGTGCTGCAGTAGTCTCCTCTAGACACCGGAATGCCGCTGTTACAACTCTGTTGCAACAATGGCTTACACACATCTTTGTATCATGGTAGAGGCCACCCCCGAGATCTTTTACTCATCTGTACAAAAAAAAAAAAAAAGGATGTCCTTTGGTATTCAACCGTCAGTCATCCTCCTAGTGCGTAATATCCAATTAAGTCTACAAAGACTGAGCTAGGACCAAACGATGACACAACTTGATCTGTCCAATAATTCAGTATTTGTGATTTTGAATTGCCATTTAATACCAAGTATTCTTCGCAAACATTGCAAATTAAAACTGTTTAAATGTTTCTCCTGGTGTGAGTAAATTGACCGGGATTCACAGCCATTAAGAAAAGTTCTAGGGACACAGGTTTGATGGACCAAGACTTTTGTCTTGGCAGTAAACTTCCTGTTCTCCCAGAATCATTTTGTTAACCTGTTCATTGTTGTTGCTGCCTTATCAACCCTAATGTTTATTTCCTGATCTAGTGATAATTTACTGTTTACCTCTGATCCTAGATATGTAAAATGCAAATCTACCTCAGAGTCTGACGTAGTTGCAGTATCATCTGCAAAAAAAAAACAACAACAACTCTCTGATCAGCACCCTCCTAATTTTGTGTTTGGCATTGGGTAAGTGTCACAGCTTCCCTGGGGTGAAGGGAACAGGATATCACACTTATATATATATATATATATATATATATATATATATATATATATATATATATATATATATATATATATATATATATATATATAAGGATGTCTTCAGATCTGGGACTGGGACAATTTCGGTCTACGACCCCACCAGTCTTCGGATACCTATCTCTCTCACAACCGATTAAGGGATGTTACCCTTTCAAACATCATCCTGAACATATGATGCAACTCTGGTATCTACAAACTAAATAACAAGTGTATTGTACAAAAGAGTGAAGATAATGTGGTTGTAGGGCAGATATGTCTGGTCTGAGCTAATCGCTACAAGACATATTTAGTGGGGGCTGCCATTAGAAGGATGTCATAATTGTACACATGCTAGAGCATCACACCACATAGCGATGTCACATAGCTCTTAGCTTCTCGCTGCATGTCCTCAGTCTTCGACCAGATATCACCTCCTCCGAGTTGTCAGCAAGTCAGGATAATGACACCATGACACCAGAACATGTGTCTAAATGATACTCATAGTTCTCATCCACATACTATCAGGTATATGCCTCCATCATATGTCTATAATTATAGTAGCACAGTTTCTAAATTACTGTTCACCGAAGCACAATGTCCAGTGCTAAATTCCCAATAGAACACTGTTCATGTTCAACTTCACGATAGCCTAAGATATCTGGCTATATTCACAATCCAAAATCGAGAAGCCTTTGTTATAAATGGTAGATAACTTATCCTGGAACTGCTCTGAGGGCATAGACGACTGACTGGGTGATGGACAGTAAGATAACCTAAAGTTGGCTGGTCTGTACAGACTGTTGACGCTGGCACAGGACTATGGTTTAAACGACTGTCCATCACTCTTCACAGGAAGGTAGAATCTGGCAAAATGACAAAGACAACCCTCGGTGAGAATCGTATGACTGTAACCTACCATATGGGGATACACTGCTTCCCGGTACTCAGAGAGAGAATCACCTCCCTAAAATTGGTTGTGGTTCAATTTCAGGCCATGCCCCAGGGTCACAGGAAGAATAAGGTCTGGGGTCCTACAAGCAGCCGAATAGACCATCTGTTTCCCTGGACTGGGGATAGAGTGAACTCACGGTAATTGGTCATGAGTGTCTGTGTCCCAGTTCCCCAGAGGAAGCCTTCTATTGACATACAGAGTTAGAGGGTCTATAGTACCCATAGGCAAGATGGCCCTGAAGGAGGGCCGTTGGCAAACTCCCTTCCAGCTCTTCCCGGGTAGTCCTGCTCTCCCCAGTTCATCCGCTGTGTAAACAGCAGAACATATCTGTCGCAACATTCCACTTTCTTTCCCCTCCCCCCTCCCCCTCGCAAGAACCCATTATAGATTAAGGGGGTAGTCCGCTAAAGAGACTTAGAACATAAGGGGTATGAGGAAGGCAAAGAAAAACCAGTGGTCGCCCAACCAACAAATGCGAACTTCGACACACGCGCGATCGTTCAAATGACCTCCGATTCGATAAAGGACATTTCCACGAGATTCGTCTTGTCCGGCCTATTTCCCCGACATCTTACACTATACCTTTTAGTTACGCCTTCACCGATTTCCGGTTGTGTATACTTCGCCGGAGTTCAAAGACGGCCTAGAAGTGCACTCACATTGCTATCACTCAGGCCAATCATATTTCTCCCCAAACCATTTCTGGCGGGCGAGACAAGGCGTTCTATACCTGTACTTTTTACAGCAGTTCAGACTGTTGGAAACAGTTCAGAAATTGGGTCATGTCAACAAGCCTGCTTGTTGGATAAATTTACAGGCTCACCTTTGACCTACGAACGAATATGGCTTCGTGCAATCCACACTTTGGGTGATTGCAATTCCGACACCAACTGATCTAGAATGGAAGCATTCTTACCTTTTATTCGGTTAGACAGTTTGAAGTATGGGACCTCGTACAACTAGGGACGTAATGTCTACAGTCTTTAATCTGTATGTTGACACTGGCATCAATTCTTTCATTAACTGCAACCACACAGAAACTCTTGCCAGCTGGCCAGAACCACAATCATCTCCCTCGGCTCTTAGTCAGGTCACTGCGACTGCGCAGCCAGAACAAGAGTTCCGGTACCATGATCTCCCGAACCTTCCAGAATCCAAGGGCATAATCCTTCACTCCCTTAGGGGTATTATTACTTGGATCATTCCCCTTTGACTGGAAAAATTGCGGTAGGCCGAGAGATGGGCGTCAGTCTGGCAAATTCAACATCTCCTTGTCGAATCCTCCTGGCAGTTTGTGACAGTAAGCTACAGATGAAGGTATAGAAGCACTCCTGTTAGTTGAATATACATAATTGCTAGCTCATGCATGTCTAATCTGATAGTTAATTGGGTTTCGTACAGAGCGGAGGAAGAATAGTTATGTTATGTTTCATCACACCATGTGGTATACGTTTCCTACAAAGTAACCCATTCTGGTTATTCTGCAGATTATCGCCATCATCGTCTTCACCCATCTTTAACATCCGTGTCATCTGCATCACCACCATGATATTCATCATTATCACCATCAACATCATCATCATTATCATTAAACTTGTCGTCATTATTATCGTCAACACCATCATCATAGTTATCATTAACATCATCGTCATAATTATCATTGAAATCATCATCATTATCAACACTAAAATCATCATCGTTATCATCAACACCATAGTCATAATTATCGTTAACATCATCATCATTATAACCATCAACAGCATCATCATCATTTTAACTATCAACAGCATCATCATTATCATTATATCGTCGTCAAAATTATCAGTAAAATCATCATCATTATCATCAACATCGTCATCATCATTATCATTAACACCGCCATCATTATTATCAACATAATAATTGTCATCGTCATCACCAAAAACCAATCATCATTATCACCACCAACATCACATTATCATCATAATAATCATCATCATCTTTAACATCATCATCAGTATCGCCATTCTCATCATTCCCATCCCATAGTGACCAGCAGCATTACCGTCAACATTGTCTGTTATCACTAGAATTTCGTGATGTGGACAAGCTTCACTCTCCTCACTCCTTTATCTAGCACTAAGCATGTACTTGTAGTCAACGTGGTTGTAGAAAAATGCAATGGGGAGGATGCAATCGCTAGTGCAGTGGTTCTCAACCATTTTTGGCCCGTGACCCCTTTTCCATATTTTTAGGACGTCATTCCTACCCTCACCATATTTTTAGAGTGTCATTCCCCCCCCCCCCCCTTTTCGTATTTCCACCCTTAAAATTCCCCCTACCCCTACACAGTATACGTAATAATTAAAGCTAAATTTAATAGCACATACTAAAACAAGTCTAGACATCTATATAAAACGTGATTTGCAAATCTTCTTACGTTATAAAATGAATTTCAGAAGGGTGATACGTACAGAACCATAAAGTATGAAGGAAAAACCAATATCAAGTACCCCTCCCCCTTCTCCCCCCCCCCAGGGGAGGGGGGATTCCCCACCAGTTGAGAACCACTGCGCTAGTATGTAATGAAATCCTGCAATAGTAACCATCACGTATAGGAAGTAAATGTGGGCGGCAAACAACTTCGTCTGATTAACATACGACAGAGAAACAATGGCTAGAAGGGAAAGAATCAAAACGGTTGGCTTAGTACATAGCGCAAATGTAAATAGAAAAAAAAAAAAAAAAAACACGTAGTAAATAAATAAATAAATGTTTTGCATATATTTACAGGACATCGTTGTCAAATCAACATCTTTCAGCTGTCTGTTGATTTCTTGGCAAGATTACGCTCAGTAGTTTGCCATTGCTTTCTGAGCGGCCGGCTCATTATCCAGCAAGTCACGTGCGCGGGTCGAACCACTTCCAATTCTCGCCTCGCTGGGAGACCCTGCGTAGATAAACGGGATTATGGAAAAAGTGGTGTAACACCTCAGCCTGAGAGACCGGCACGTAGTAAATAGTACACAATATAACAGATACAAGACCTCGGCAAGGTTTATGGAAGTGCTCCTCTCTTGTTTGAAGCACATATCGCTGACAATAGCTTTTTAATCCCTACTATCATCTGCTAATTTGATGAAAATAGTGTTACTTATCAAATTATGTGCGAAACATGTAAGTGTGAACTAAAAACACATGGGTGGCTGAAAAGTGGAACTAAAGGTGTGTCACAGTTATCACTTAAAAGTTGTTAATATTGTGGCAGACGTGTTATAGTATAACACAATAACAACATTTCGGTGATATATACAACCATGGCAGACAAGGAAGTGGCTTAAGACGATTAATCAATCCAAGACATTGAATCAGGTATATTAATATTTCTTGCACAGATGTTTAAGCTTCCAGTAAACAGCTTTCTTTGTCTGCCGTTGCTTCTCTTGCTTGTAGTTGCCACATAAGGTTAATTTATGCCACATCTTCTAATGCTTGGCCGCATAATTATCATGCGTTTTACCTATAAAGGAAAAGCCTATAGAAACGGCAGTAAGTAATAGTAAGAAGTCACAAGTTTCAACCTTCAGTTCATACGTAACATCGTCGATTTATTCAAATAAATGTGAACAATACAAGACAAAATCAAACAAATAACCTAATCTCCTTAAAAAGTACATTAGATAAAGTAAGAAAAAAAACCTCCTTCCACGCCTTGAGGAGCATATGGAATATGGTGATAGCCCCATAGTTGTAAAGCCAAACCAACATTCGATGAGTAATGTGGGTAATATACTACCGTCCCCCTTTACTTCCCAAGAGATTTCCTGGTACCATTTGTACGCTGGGTCGACCTGGGAGCCTAGACCAAGTTAAAATGATCCCAAGGCTTTAGGGCATTCGATTACACCACAATCATTCGGCGGAAGGCAAGCATGCTAACAATTGGACCACGGCGGCTCCCCTATTAGACATGCTTTCTCCTGAGTTTTAGGTTTGTCGTTGTAAACAGACTCTGAGTGTACAGGGAGAATGCGCGAAACTGTGTACACACGTGCATCCTTTCTGATGCTGAGAAATGCGTGTACTGTATTGAGCTTCTTATTGTGGAATTGTTCATCTATCTGTCTACCACATTTGCGGTGTCTGTGAAGAATAATTGGCATTAAGTGGCAAGACAAAATCACAAGTACTGAAGTACTGGAAAGATCAGGTTGTATGACGGCGTGTTCCATGCTCAGTCTTCGTAGACTTAGATGGATAGGACACGTTATGAGGATGGATGATGGTAGAATACCCAAGGACATCTTTTTGGTGAATTACAGATGGGTAGGAGATCTCAGGGTTGGCCTCTACTACGATACAAAGATATGTGTGAACAGGGCATTATTGATACAGGCATTTGCCAAGTGGCAAGTGCGACATAATGACGTAAAGTAGAAAGAGCACAGAATTCCAAAGCCAAAACGCTATGAAAGTTAAGGAGATGACGAGACAACACAGAAACCTCACAGGGAGATGTCAATAACAACAAAGAGAGACATGCTTGGGAGATTCTATAGGGCGGCAGCTCAAGTTGATCTTGAAACGATAGGTCGGCTAGATATTAGCTTGACGTCGCACTAGTGGCTGAATTAATACTTGGAAATGGAAGAGACAATCTGTGGAGACGACATTTATTATAGCCACGAATAAACAGGCAGACAAACGAAGGAAACTCGATGTCTGTGAAGCGGCAGGAAAGATACTTAGCGGAATGAGAGAAGGACTCCGTGAGGACGAACAAGGACATTGTTAACACTTTAGTGAATATGGCTTGCAACATATCATTAAGCTTAATTAGAATATTCGTACTGCCCGAACTGGACAGAACAGGCACTGTAAGTAATTGATTATTGTTGTTGATTTAGACAAGCCTGCACGCTGCGAAAATAAACGGCGTCGTACCTGTTAAAGATTAACAGAGTGGACTCAGTCATTTCAGTTCGTTTTAGCTTCAGAAACCTGCTTTTGCGATCAGTTATTACGATCCAAGTTTTGTTCATTCAGTTGCATTGTTGGAACTATTATTTACCCCGAGATGTAGCATGGCAGCATTTATAATGCACAATGGGAGCAAGTCGCAGCTGAACGTGTTGCATGGAGAGCAACTATCAGAAATGGAATAAAGACAAAGGACAACATGATTGCAGATAAAGCACACACAGAGCGTGAGAGACGTAAGATGGTGTATTATGGTGGAAATGACCATGTTTTCACATGCATTCACTGTGGACGAGCATTTACAGCGCGAATTGGTCTTATCAGCCACACTCGTCACTGCCATGCCATGGATTGTAGTTATATAGCCTTTTTGAAGCACAATGTACCAAACTATCGCCAGTCAAGACGGAAAGGAGCCATGGCAATTGAACTTCTTATTGTGGAATTTATGGAGGGATAATACTGCACTTATGAGATACCCGAGGCTATTGAAAGTGTAACACATAGAATTAGACATTAAACGATGGAACAGCCTGTTACACTGGATACTTCCCTCTTATTGCGTTGTTTGTTCTATCATATCAACTGATATTAATGTCCATTGTCACATCGACAAGTTGGCTATCGGAGATTCGCAACACTCTGTCTCTTGCCAAGATGGCATTGTACGACATCCGATCTTCAAATGCATCTCTTGATGTTATCCTATCATATTGATAATTTCTTTCAGTGACTCGTGTTATTCAAAATTATCTCCACTATAATCTTCTGTGGTGTTATGAGTTGTGGTTTTATGCTTAATCCATCAATGTCAGTCAATAAAAGATTTGCTACTAGAACGCCTTTTGTGACATCATTGCAGAAGACACAAATCCACGGGTATTGCTTGGCAGTCATAGAAGTAGAGATTAGAAAACCCACAGGACAGTGTAGACATTAAAAGCTGTAGTTCCGGGGAGGTTAACCCGGCCAACAAATGCCTGAAGCCGTCGGAGGTGTCAGCCGAAAGTTGCAAATATCGCAGCTCTGCTGTAAACAGGCACAACGCAATAATAACTGAAACAACCTCCCGTGTGTTGCTGGGGCCCATAAGGGATGCAAAGAATAGCAACACTGCAGCCTACCACGCATGTCGTAAGAGGCGACTAAGGAGACTTGAAGGTTTCGTCGCCCTGCTACTGAGTGGGTGCGTGGCGCGACGCTGTGAGCTGTGAGTTTCGTGTGAAGTGCTTTTGAATCTGCCCGAGGTTTTTTGGAACGTGACTGCAGATGGCTATGTCCCAGAGTTGACCGGTTTTTGCCTTATGCAGAAATGCGTGGCTGCTGGGCTTCTGGTTGACTGCCACTACCATCGACGATGAGCTGTATTTCGTGGACTGTGTGGGTGCACATCTAGGAAACATCCAGATGGGAAAATGACTGCCGATTCCATCAGAAATGAACTGGGTGTTTTGTGGGGGGGGGGGGGGACTATTGGGTTGATATTCTGTGCGGGGTATTGGTTGTCAAGACACCTGTCTTTTTCACATTGGGCAGTAGGGAGCGTTTTGTATTATATTCACTGGCACAGGAACGGAGCATAATGGGGACGACCCGTTGCTGTGAAGTTGGAACTGCGACTAACTAACTAACTAACTGAAACAACATTCCGGACGAATGCAAAAGAAAAAAGAAAGTAGTTATAGTGTAAACATGAGGCTTCGAACAGCCACTTTACATGGACAGAATCTTGCTGAAAGAATATGTGTTTTTGAGGCAAGGCCTAAATAGACAACTCTATAACACAAAACATAAAATAACAGATGGATATTATTGTCTTACCAGGTTCAGTCTGCTTCTTACCTCTGCGGTCTAATGTTTTAACTGCAAAACAACACAGAGCGGAGGTGGATGTAATTTTCTATGTTTGCTTATCTTGTTGATTGTACTGACTCATAATTGATTTCATCAGTATCTCGTTTACTTCATCTAGCCAATTCTTTCCTGGCCTTCCCTCGCTTTGAATCCCGAATTTCATTACACTGTAGATGCTGGGGCTGATCGTGTCCCATGCCAACTAAATGTCCAAATATTTAATTTCTTCTTAACTATAGTCAGTAGTATGTGTTATCCCTGCGCGTGCTCATATTTTCTCATTTGCTTCTCTATCTCTACTTATTTTCCCAGCTGCGTTTCTTGTACGTCTCATCTCGCACGCTGTAATTTTACGTCTGCGTGTTTCTAGGGTGGTCCATTGTTGGCATTGGTAACACAGCGTTTGAACGACTAAAGCGTTTATACTGAAGCACAATAAAAATACACCACCTGTATAAACCATGAACAGAGTGTGAAATGTAAATATAAGTGTTTACAAGTTTACCTATTTGGAATCTTTATTAATGTTCCTGTAACTCCATGCTGGTAATTAATTTGTACATTTGAATGTTATGAAATTCATTGCATTCTATGCAGCCAAAGTTGGTTGAGATGAGCTAAGAACCGATATCTCTGCACTTAGGACATTTCAGTGCGCGTTCCGCCCCCTCGTTCATCAGCCAGCGAAGAGTCATACTACTAATCTTTCCCACCACTCTCTGATTCAAAGTTCTCGTTGTCTTCACTCTCAGTTTTGAGATTTTTCCAGAACTCCTGACAATCCCCCTCATTATCATTCTTTTTACAAACGGGTTCTCAATCTGTTCCCCCGCTTTTTCCACTGGTGCCACAGGCGCTCGACCACCTCTCCCTTGTCCATTGATAATCTACCACCAAAAGTGCATTCCCATCCAGCCTATCAGCCCGTTCATTCCCCTGCACTCCTGCATGATCAGGACAAAATATTCATACTATGTGACCTCTGAAGCGATTATAGCCATTCCACACGAAACGTTCCTTTCTCCACCTAACTTAGCATATTTCTTGAGTCCTAAATGAATGCGATGTGTTTTGCAATAGTCTCCTTTAGCAAACGGAATGCCGCAGTTACTGCTTCCATCTCCATTCTCATGTTGGAGGTCGTATGCCAGACTCTCCTTGTTCAAGAACCGTCCATTAAACTTCGCGATGAAACACCAAGCACTACGTCTGTTTCTCACTACTGTTCTCAATATATCACTTAATGTGCGTTACACTGTTTCAGTTGTGCATCTCACACTCGCTGTGGTATGCTGTCCATTCTCTGTTACTATGACAATGTGCCAATCCGTCACGTCTTCCAGTACTTTAGTCCACTCTTTTTCACGACTGATGGTCTCTAGTTCATACATCTAGCGTATATATATATATATTTCTTCGATTCCTTAGATGACTAAAATCAATATGACGATCTTGCAAAGGGGTAGTAACCCGTGGTTGGCCCGTCCGAAGTTTATCCCGGGCACTGCGAGTGGTTCCGTAATGTTCAATGAGACGTGCAATAAGTGCTGTGGTGGCACTTCTGGCAATGACCCGTGAGATCATTCCGGTCTACAACATTATAACAAGAAATATGGGTTGCTTTCCTTAATGCTACAGTTGATTATATGGATAGTCTCTGGCTAAGACAAGGAGGAATATTCTGCCGATCCCATGGTTTCTGGATTTATGTTTTCACCCAATCCCCTCTAAATATTAACATATATATTTATAGTCTACAGAAGACAAGAAACGCACACTGGTAACTTCAAAAAGAAATCCACATATATAAGTCAGGTAAGTCAGGTAATGGTTACATGAATGGAACACCTGAAGATGAGGAACACCACTCTACATAAATCTGATTAGTATCAAGCTGTCCAGCCAACTATTCAGGCTGAATGGAGGGAGTATCTCATCACGGGTAATGCACAGTTGAAGTACGTAAGTCTGGAATCAGCTGTTGATTCACCTGATTGGAACTGCCTTCCTCTTCCGGGTTGCATAATGGAACGTAGTCACAACACACAACTTTTGGAATGTCATTCACTACACCACATTTAATGACTACTCATAGCAACATGTATTTTGTTGTTTAAAGTAATTTGGCTGAAGCTGCCGTGTTGGTGGATGCTTGTGGTTGGTATTCTTAAGAGGTCGGATATGTAACGTCGCCTCCACTAATTGAATGGTTCAACCAATTGCAAAATATTACTTGACTGGCATCAATGGAGTTATCTGCCATGTTTGGAAAACACGGCATTTCTTCTGCCGTCAACCACACAAAGAAAGACCCTGAAATAGACAACCTGGTGAAAGTAAACTGCTCTACTCGCAGTTAATCGTACAAAGGACTGAGCAGGCATATCATTAGAACAGAATGTTATCCATATACATTTACTACCTAATCCTATTTGATTTGGCTGGCAGACTTGATCAGGCTAGAAGAACATCTAACAGGAGACCCAAGTGAACCGCATCGTCTTGAATGAACATCGTCTTAGATTGTATAGGCCCAGGTAGTCGAGGCAGACTCTTGGCATCCGGAACCCTTTCATACAAGAAACCATTCTTTCCCACTCACTTCACTCATTGTTTTCTTTCGTCCAAACAGCCTTATTGTTCTGATCCCATGGATATTGGGACTTTAAACGTCTGTCTGACGTTTTGGTAGTCCTAGAACACTCATCTGTTCGGTGTTCTGTTGAATAGGTGTGGCTTTCCCACTAGAAGAAACCTCTTCATTTTAATCACATAATTCTCCTTCTCTACGGTTGATCATCACCATGTAGAAAAGAGAGAGAGAGAGAGAGAGAGAGAGAGAGAGAGAGAGAGAGAGGGGGGGAAGAGAGAGAGAGAGAGAGAGAGAGAGAGAGAGAGAGAGAGAGAGAGTCTTTGCCGTTACATGTTTCTTTTCCCCATGCAGAAAGTGGTGGGTTATATAGGATCCCGTTCATTAAGCCCTCCCTTAAGAAGTTAATGTACATTAAACGGTTCCTCTGCCCCTAAGAGATCTGTGTTACTATAATAAAGTATTTAGGATCACTTTTATTGGCCCTTCCTTTAAGAAATTAATGTAGCATGAAAGGTTCCTCTGCTCCCAAGGGAGATGCATCAGTTTAATAATAAAATAAGTCACCAGACGATCGATGATTGATTGATTGATTGATTTAATCAATTTACCTAATTACCAGCTTACGCCTGATCCTGATTGTGTAAATATATCAGGTTCGCTTGAAATAAAGTATATAAAGTCCATCCACGGATGAAGTTTCTTTGAGGTGTGGATGAAGTGGCGAGAGTGCCTGTATGCAATTTGAGATGTTGACAGGCAGCCAAACATGGTGTCAGAAGTGGGATTTGAACCCACACCCATAACCAAACATGGTATCAGAAGTTCGAATGAATTCACAGCTTACATGAATGAGCAAACATGTCCTACCTAAGACTTTGACAATTGTCTTTACATTAACTAACGCATTCCTAAACCTTTGATTAATAAGTATGTAGTGAATTTGATTGAGTATTTGCTTATCAGGGCTTTTCCATGTGTAAAGTCTTCGTCTATGATGTTTAAACCAGGTGTTTCTAATTATCACATCATTGATATGTACCTATTCTATTTGTTGCTCTTCTCTTTCAGTTTTTGTAACTAGACCATAATTCGCCACCACATCCTGCGTTTTTCCTTTTCCTACTTTTGCATTAAAATCACCTAGTATTATTTTTATATCTTGTGATTTAATTTGAGACATCGCCATGTCTACTTTATCGTAAACATGTTGTATTTCTTCGTCACTACGTCACTACTGCTTGTTGCTGGTGAGTATACTTGTACACTGTTTATATTTATTGGTTTGCCTTTCAATTTGACCATAATAACTCTATCTGAAATACACCAGTTATCAGTTATCACTTATCAGTTGGGGTATCTTCACTGCACTCCGGACAGGTCCATAGGTGCTCAGATCCTCCCCCCAGCATAAGCATCAGCGTTCGGTGGCTAATAGTGCCAGTTCTGTGTTGGTTAACGAGGCACCTCGTGTTCCTGATGTACTTCTCATGTCTGGCCGTGCCAATTCTTACTCCCAAGTCTTTCATCCTGGACAGCGATGTGGATTCACTGACGTCAAAGTCTTCTATTCTTAACGTGTCTTTAAGGACTTTAATAACATCGGCACGATCCATGGGCTGGCCATCTACAGGGGTGGAGAGCCAGCCAGTTTATCAGCTCGTTCATTTCCCATTTCCCTAGACTCCTGCATATTCCGGGACAAAGATGAAGGTGATTTTACGGACAACAGACTTCTTCAGAGACGCAGTCCACTGTCTACGTACAAATCCAGCTTCGACCTTCCAAATCATGCTATGTGAATCACTTAGTACACACTCGTTGGTATAATGCTGTGATTTGAGCCATATGAAAGCCTGTGTAACTGCCATGACCTCCATCGTCATGCTGCCCGTGGGCATAGTGTAGGCACCACTGGATTCTTGGACGGTTCAGTCCACTCAACGGGCTGCAAATGCCCATGCACTTCTCTGCTTCTTTACAACAGATCAATCTGTATAGATGAGCACTTGGGGGTTGTCTGCGTGTTCATTGATGAGTTCGTTGACCTCTGCATTGACAGTGACAGGATGCTGTTCTCTACACCGTCTGCCAAGTGTGATAATGCAGGAGAATGTGCACTTAAAAGCTGGAGGCAGAGGCACCCATTCCTTGCCGGGGTTGATATTGGTAGGACTGCAGACCTGTCTGATGGTATCCTCCGCCCGACCCATCCATGATGTGCCCCTCTTTAGCCTGTTGCCCTTTTCTCTAAATATAATAATATAAAGATATAATATATACAGATAAGTCCTTGATGTAAGGTGGACTGTTTTGAATGACCATGGGAGTGATCACATGCCATGCTCAGTCCTGATCTCTAAGTCCAGGAAAGTTAAGGCTGGGAGAGCGCGCAAGACCTTTCGGTATGAGCGGAGCGACAGCCTTCTTGGACGCCTCAGACATGGGGCATGCAACAGGACTGTTAAAACTCCTTTTTTGCAGCCCCCATGATGGACCCCAGAAGTAGACAATGCGTGGAAAGCAAAGAGAGCTGCAGTGAAGCAGCTAAGGAAATTGCGACAGACACCCCTAAGCTCACGAGAGGAAGTGGACATAGCGGAAAATGACAAGAAAGACAAGGTGGAGGCTTTCAAGCGATGTGCTGCAGAGGCCAAGAAAGTAAAATGGGAATGTTTTATGAAGGAGATTGGAGGTGATAAAACACTGCATAAATTCTGGAAACTGTACAGACAAATGCAAAGAAAAGATCGGCCTATGACAGTGGGAACAATTTATAAAGAGGATGGGGTACGCTTGACAACAGACAAGGAGAAAGGGGAGGCGTTTCTCCAGAGATTTTTAGAGCAGACCAATCATAGTGATGCGGATACCAGGGATGCAGTTAGAGTGGAATTATCTGGCACAGTAGAGAATATGCCTTACGAAGACATCATAGTGTTTGAAGATGTTAAACATATTTTGCAGAAGGCAAAAGACACGGCACCAGGGCCTGACAGTGTCAGGTATGGCCACATGAAGGCTTTGAGCGATGTAGACCTGAAGGAGATGGCTGGCTGCTTTAATCAGAGCATTAGGACAGCGTCAGTACCGCAGGATTGGCTGCATAGCTATCTCATCCCTCTCCCAAAACCATACAAGGATCATTCAAAGATTGCCGGCTTTAGGATCATCACCCTTCAAAATACATTTGGGAAGGTTTTAGAGAAGATAGTCGCTGTTAAGCTGCAGGATTTTTTGGAAAGGGGGAAGCTTCTTCCAAGAGGCCTGGGGAACTACAGGCCAGGAAAAGATACCTGGTCAAATGCAGCCACCTTTGCCTTTGACGTTTATGAGGGGTTCCAGAGTAGACAGGAAACGATGGCGGCAGCGCTTGATCTCGAAGATGCGTACAATAGAGTTCGCTATGATATTTTGATGACCGCACTTATGGAGAAGGGGTGAACTGGATAGCAGCCGCCCTGCATTCTCGTCAAGTTGCTCTCCGTCTAGGCGCATGGACCTCAGAGCCACATATTTTAACCCCGGGACTGCCACAGGGATCTGCAATCTCACCGGTGCTCTTTAATGTGTATACGAGCAAGATTGCATACCTAGAAGCACCAGGGGTTGGAAGGATTCTAACATTTGCAGATGATATTCTTGCATACAGGCAGGGGAGAAATAGGGATCAAACAGCCCAGGAGCTACAGGTGACAGTGGACAAAGTGATTGACTGGTGCACTGAAATGAGTGCTGTCATCAACCCGGAAAAGGCGGCGGTGTTGTGGTGCTCTCTGGACAATAGGATTGTGAGAGATGATACCCCAAGCCTCACGATAGTGGAAGAAGCGTCAATAGAGAGAACAAACTGAAGTATCTGGGAATCACATTTGACAGGAGCCTGTCCTTCAAGGACCATGTGGAGACGGTTGTGACAAAATCTCAAAAGGGACTCAATGCACTTAAAACTATGGCTGCAATGGACACAGAGCAGAGAATGCTCTTCACACTATACCAGCACTTGATCCTCTCAGTGATTGATTATGGACTAGGAATGCTCACTGTCTCAAAGAGTCAGCTGGTGAAATTAGAGCGCATACAGAATGAAGCGATGCGGGTCATTCTGGGATGCACCAGAGACACTCCAGTAGTGTGTATGCGTTACATCCTTGGTCTTCCTACTCTTGCTAGTAGGCACAAGGTGATGCAAGCGAAGGCATACCTCAGAGAAGCTGCAGACACAGATCACCCGTTGCATGAGACGCTGGACGTAGTTAAGGGTCAGAGACTGATAAGAGGGAAATCATGGATGGCTCAGGCGGAGGATACGATTAGACAGGTGTGCCCCTTGGAGAACATCAGGCGAGGAGAGGAGTGGGTCAGAGTGCCAGCCGTGCAGTCAGACTTGTGCAGAGTTGTAATAACATTGAGCAGGGAGTGCAGGGAGTGGCCAGCAGGGGCCACGGAAGTGGTAATTCAGCAACTAATTCAGGAAAATTCTCGCCCGGGTGATGTGATTATCTACACGGATGGGTCAGTGTTGAGAGGTAGGAGAAGTGCCTGGGGGTTCTTGGCAAAAACTAATGGTCGGCGTTTGGTGCAGGAGAGCCTGGCGTATGATAACACTACATCTAGCTTAAGAATGGAGGTGAAGGCGGTCAGTGCAGCTTTCCGCTGGATAGAAAACACGATACATACACACATTGTGATTGTAACTGACTCAGAAAGCATGCTGAGAAGGGTGAGAACAGGTAGGACTTCGTGCAGAGTGGCTTGCTTCGCTTCGGAGGTCACGGGTAGTAAGCATCACCTGGATCTTTTCTCCTGGGCATGCCGGTGTGCTGGGGAATGAACAGGCGGACAGATTGGCTGGCTCGGCAAAATTTGATGGAGTATTGATGCATGACAAGGCAGACGTGGTTGCGGCCTTGTGGGAGCACGTGTACACCTCGGAGGAGCAGATGGAGCACCATGGTCTGGTAAGAATGAGACAACGAGGTGTGACGAGGGGATCTGGCCGACGCTCGGCGCTCGGAGGAAAGGCGAGACGGACATATAATCAGATTGCTACTGGAACTATTAGTGTTGGAACTCTTCGCTGGCTGCTGGGGATGGAGGCGGAGCGCTTAAGGGAATGTCCCGAGTGCTGTGATGTCGGTTCCTAAATCAATCAATCAATCAATCAATCAATCTCTAAATATATCTTCATGCAGAGGGTGCTGCTCATCCGCACTTATTTTCAAATATGCACGAGCTCTCCAGATCTTGATCTTGAAATACACCATTAACCATTAAGTGGTGCGGCTGTTTCTTTGTCAAATATTAGCCCTACTTCTTTTTCGCGAGTATCCCCTCCAGAATAATTTATTGTGCGTTTGTCATTTATAAGGACCCAAATATTATCAATTTGCATCATCAGAAAAAGCGCACAATCTACAATGTAAAATCGTGTGCACACTAGCAACACCACAAAGAACAAGTACGCAGTAATGTCATCTACTCAACGGTTGGAGTATGTCAGATTCCATAGTTAATAACAGTTAATGTGAAGTATAATAAAACATTGTTACTTGGTTTCTATGTACACTTGTATTTCCTTGAGCGTCGCCTCTTAAAGATAAATTAAATAAATTACAGGAATAGATATACAATGTTAATAATTGATGAGGAAAATAGCATTGATTACGTAAGCTATGCTAATAAACCTATTTCCGCGGAGAAGGCGTTACGGACGCAGTTCATAATCCCGCATACCGCCTTCTACGCACAACTGCGGGCGATTTGGCAGTAGACCGTCATGCGTTGGATTATTTTTATTAAATGATATAGGTGCGGTCGTTCAGAAAGCAATGGCTAACAGCTGAAGTAAATTTGCCAAGATATCACAAACAGCTAAGAAATGATGGGTTGACTGCGACGTCTCGTGAAGGATATGCAGCTTCATATACATACCATTGCAATCTACCCTTGTGATTGGGGGCGGCGTTAGATTTTAGCTGGGCGCTTGCCTACCATCCTGTTGGTTACGGGTTAAATCTCGCATCGACGGGAATTTAGAAATTGACTTGTGCTCCCAGGTAGACCCCACCTAAAATAGGTACCATCAAATGTCTTGAGGACACACAACCCATTTGATACTGAACTCATCGCCCTGCGAGTGTCAATGTGTCATACAAATCTGTGTCTAGCACCATAAACCCAATACGCCTTAAGGCGCGTAAAGGGCCATGTAATGTGTAAATTTACCCAGTTGGATTAGTATGTGACTTTTGCCATTACACGTCCTCGTTCTAATGTTTCTCTCCATTCACTTCTCACCTCCCTCCCACTTCCTCATCACCACCTCCTTCTCTTCCTCCTACTCCTCTCCTCTTCCTACTTTTTTTTTCCTCTTTATCTTCAGCTCTCCGGAAATGCTCACTGCCTCATTTGTTTAGTAAACTAGGTAAAACAAAGGACTATTTGACACCCCTGATGCCTAATTGGCATAAGAAGCAAGCCCCATATTTCTACAGACCAATCAGAAGTCCAGGTATGATTGATTTGGTCAATACCACGCTGGCTGCCATCACTTCACAAGCCATTTCCTGGTACCCAATTTAGACTGGATCGACCTGTAAACCCAGGTCATCGTTAAACTTGTGCATGCGTGAGAATATGAACTCATGACCATCGGCCCGGCAGGGAGTCGCTCTAGCCATGGCGCTCCTGCGGATCCACATTTGTTAAGAGTGTAGTCTCATAGTAATTCCTGAAAGTAAAGGTATTTGTAATTTACGTTCCCAAGTCAAGGACGAAGTCATTAACTTCCAACTGACCAGCGTGATGACCGAAACCACTGCGTCGCGATCAACAGTGTCTTTAACCTCTCAGCAACGCCGACCTCCAGTTACAATTTTAACGCTGCTGTTTGCAAGACAGCACACACATACATTGTGAAATTATTGTTCACAAATGGAAACATGACTTCCTTTATAAGCAGCCATCATTAGCACTGTTCGATTCTTGTTGTCAACAATATCTATTCTTGCTCCATGGTGAATGAGAGCCTCCACAATAAGCCTGTCCATTCAGTGCTGCAGTATGGATAGACCAGTGTCGGAGATAAATATGCTTGATGGCAGTAAATTTACAATATCCATGTGTCCAAAGTTAGTGCATACTATTAACGGTGTTATCCCTGTACGATTGGTAATGTTTACATCTGCCCCCTCTTTAATCAGTAGCTCGGCTAATCCAGTGTGACCATTTGCAGCTGCATCCATTAGAGGTGTGTCATCATCTTCATCGGGGATACCAACTAAAGCACCACAGATGTTGATGAGTGTAACGCTTGATACACTTCTAGTATTTAGGAATCGAACTTTGTCTGCAAGAACTGATACTACTGAAGTGTGTCCGAACTGAGATGCCAGCATTAATGCATTCCATCCTTTCACTTCTTCTGCATTGACATCCGCTGTTGTTCAGTAACAAACATGCTACGATAGAAACATGACCCCCGTATGCAGTCCTCATTAAATGAAAATTGGTGGTCCTTCATTATTAAATCTATCATACTGTTCCTCTCTGTTATCATTATAAAGGTGTTTCACATAATCTGTCCACACATGTAGAATCTGATCTTTTTCTATTATGATTTTGCCATCTTTAGTTTTTAGACAGCCTGTTGATGTACTTGTTCTTTTATTAGTAAGTTCCTGAATTCGTTTGTGCACTAACACTCTCTTTCTAGTTTCAGTTTATATCATTTTATTGTTCAGTAGAGCCACGACTTCTGCCCTATGCGCCGCCTTAGGCACGAGAGGAAATACACATACACACACACTACCTAAAATATGCAAGCTTCTAATAATAGGCAA
This sequence comes from Cepaea nemoralis, assembly GCA_014155875.1. NCBI lineage: Eukaryota > Metazoa > Mollusca > Gastropoda > Stylommatophora > Helicidae > Cepaea > Cepaea nemoralis. Next base: position 130,011 of record JACEFZ010003725.1, on the reverse strand, counting down.
AAATCCAGAGAAGATTTGCATCGGCTAATAAAATAACATCATTATCATAGAAATGTTGAATGTAAGATTAAACTATTTTATGAATTAATATTTGTACATTGAAAACATTGTTTATAAGATTACATTAGGCAATTTTAGTTAATCGATGTTTCGTTTTTCCTACAGTCCCTGCACACAGTTACATCTTTAGTCTTGAATGAGGACACTATCGTGCTGTAACACTATATATATACAGGTATTTGAGGTATGTATACGTGTAATAGTATGTGTATTACTATATTTATTATTTATTATTATATATTTTTATATATTAGTATTACATTTGTTATTTATTATTATATATTTATTATTATATGTGTATTATGAGTATTACAGGTATGTGTACTTGTAATTATTAATAATAATTATCAATGAATAAGATAGCGGTGTAAACCGCGTTCGCTTCGATTCAGACATTTAATTATGTTCCGTGCGTGTTTCTTAATATCAATCTGTACAAATAAGGATGCACCGATGGCTGGTTATTGGTTCGTAACCCCGTAATTGCAACGATTGGAGAGAACCCAAGATGACGCGGCCCACTATTTATAGGGTCTCGCAAAAAAGTATACCGTGATTCTCCAGGTCACTGAGGATGCACTATGGATGGGATGTGTCGCATTAGCTTCATGTTGTGCCTTGCCAGGCGGCTACACAAGTGATCTTTTCTAGTTCGTTAATAGGCATTGTCTGCAGGCTTCCATTTATGATCCACATTCCTTGATTTTGGACTCTATTTTGTTAAAGTTTTACATAGCTCTGTTGCCCAAGCTACAATGTCATATTCCGGTATGGGACCCACCCGTCCAATATGTAACTTCTTGAGAACTTTCTCAGCTGCTAGTCTGTATTCTACTGCTGCATTCTAGTGTTAGCTATACTAATATATACTTATGATGTCCATACAGCTAGGTTATCTGCAAAGGAGGATGTGTGTACTCTGGCTAGAAATGTTTTTGTGATGTCATTTATATATGCTAGGAATAATGTTGGTGAAAGACCTCATCCTTTGGGGAAACCTTGCCCCAAGAGCATTTGTTTTGCTGGTTTGTCCTTGTACTTTTGCCCTGGTGGTTCTGTTCTCAAGGTAGTGGCTGATCAGTTTGTACATTTTCCCACAAACCTGCAGTTTTTACAGTTTTACTTTTAGTCCTTCCGTCCATACTTTATAAAATCCTTTTACTAAATCTATCCAGATCGCTAGTGTGCACTTTTTCTCTTGGCAGGCATCGTCTATTTCCTGGGCTATACAGGCTATTTGATATTCGGTGGATCTGTATTCTCTGAATCCCGTTTGGTGTGGAAGTTATAGTTGGTTTTCTTCTATATGTCATGTTAGCTTGCCATTGACAATGCGTTTCATTAATTTTCCTACACAGCCAAGTAGACTGAGAGGTCAAAACCATTTCGTTCTTCCAAGTCTTTTGCTTTCTTTGGGACTCGTATTAGTATAGCTTCCTTCCATGCCTGTGGCAGTATTCCTCTCTTCAAGCTGTAATTTAGGGCTGCTAGTAGTTTATTTATTTAGTACTTTGGCCTATTAGCATTTCAATTGTGATTCCAAACTTACCTGGTGATTTCTTCTTTTTTAGGGTACTCATTGCCTGGTTAATTTCTTTTATTTTTAAGTTTGCCAACATATATTCTGCTGCTGTCGCTGTCCTACTATTATGCCTCTGTTTATCTTTGACTTTTTTCTGTTCTGGTGTAATATCAATGTAGTTTGCACTAACATTGTGTGCCATTAGTGCACTTGAAGCCTTTAGTCATGTAAGCATAACATTTCCTTGTTTAAATGTTATTTGTTATTTTTTTTATCCTTCGTTGTCATGGCTTTCACTATTGTCCATAGTTTATTTCCAACCCTGTCAAAGTTCATGTTTTCTGTTTTTTCCCCGCATCAATCTCTTTAATTAAATGTTCTTTATATTTTGCTGAGATTGTTTTGAGAGGGGTGTTCTCTTCTGTTGATTGTTTTCTGTATGCTGTCTTCCTGCTGACATCTTTAACTTTGTCCTTCAAAATGTGTATTTCTCATTCTATTATGGTGTACAATTTTTCCTAGCTCCGTTTGGAATGGACTTAGTGGCCCCCTGTATTACTGCTTTGTTTAGACTTTCCACCTTTTGTGTCATGTTGCCAGATCGTATTGTTATGTTTTCACAGTATGTGTCTGCTAGTGTGGCAAATCTGTCACAATCAACTAGTTTGTAATTCCAGCGAGGCAAATGCTTTGGCTCCTATTGAATTTACTCCATATTCATTACAAGTTTGATTGGTCTGTAGTCACTGCCTCGCCAAGCATGAGGCGATCGATTGTGGGGAGGATGTTCCTGTGCAGAAGGCTAAGTCTGGAGTTAAAGTGATAAACCGTCCTCTATAGTAAAAGCTCGGTGTTTCATCCGCTTTGTTGAGTAGATGAAGATTACAGTCTATTTTCCAATCCTCTTCTTCATCTGCTGAACCCCCATCTTTCTGAACGGCTATTAAAGTCTCTGACTACAATGCGGTTTGAGTCAGTTATTTATTTACGTTTGAAAGTGTTTTGTCCTTAACTTCTGAGCTATACAAATTATGAATTCTTATTTTCACGCCCCGTTTCATTATATCAACACATATAATTTTCGTTTGGTTGTCAGAGATCACAGTTACGTCACTGGAAGGTACTGTATTTCGTGTTTAAGTATTAAAACACTTCCTTTGTGTCATTCGGGGTCGAAACGTGCGGTTTGATATTCTCTGACTGAGAATATGTGATGGGCGTTGAGGCCTGTCTCTTGAATGCATGCCACATTTATTACATCTTTATGAATATGATTTGTTAGGGGGACTTGTTAAAATCTTCAGTGGCATTCCACTGTAGAATGTTGTGTCCGGGGTGTTTGGTCAATAGCTCTTATCCTATCCGTCAGTGCCTTGACTCCACAGCACAGGGGAATGTGACCACCAGTAGCATTGCGAGGACCTGCTCGAGGCAGAGACACGGTACTATCACCGCCTGATGGTACTTCACGGGGTTTGTAGAATTTTTATGGGTGGAGGGGGATGGGGGGGGGGGGGGGGGGTATTAATTCAGGCGGAATATTTCGCCAGGGTGTCTAACCATTAACAACTAGGCATCTAGATTTTTGGATTCATGAGATGACACTAACTTGAAAAATATGTGACGCTAGCAAAACTGACGGGAAAAGAACAAGGGGTAGGTAAAGGGGGAAAAAATTGCCTCGATTAGTTGGTCGCAGAATAATCGGAACAATAACACAGACCTGATCCAAGACAAGGGTGAATGTCTGCGATGGCGAACAATGATCGTCCAAGCTTTCTGGTTTGGCACATGATGATTTCGATGTTTATTTTGGCACATTATATTGCACCAAAAGCACGTCCCCGCGGTAGAGGATGGGTAACACGCCACGGTGTGGCTAACACAGCTCTGGGGACCGATTATGCACCGGAATAAGTGGACAACTCTGCAGCTAAGCAGAGCAGGGCACTCATTTTTCCTTACAGTCTGAAATGGCTGTCAAAGGTAAAGGTAAAAGACCACCATGTGGACGTGAAAGTCAAGGGGAAACCACCACATTATCTTCACAAGACTTCATGGCAAAACATATATAAGAGTTCGTGAACGACGTTAATGGCTGTCTTAGGACATTCTCGTCCGGTAGGGGCACAGTCATGAGCCACAGGTGACACCAGACCGTCATACAGCTACTGATGGAAAAATAATAAATAAAATAAATAAATTTAGAGTAGGAACATGGAATGTTAGAACATTAAATGAGCTAGAAAGGTTGAACAATGTTCTAAGAGAAATGGATAGCATGAAAATGAATATACTAGGCGTTAATGAGATAAGATGGAAGGGATCGGGCAAAATTATAGCTGACAACCACACAATAGTTTATTCTGGAGGGAATACACATGAAAAGGGGTAGGAATAATACTTGACGAAAAAACAACAAAGTCGATACACCAAATTGATACTGGTGTATTTTAGAAAATCAAAGGCAAACCAATAGATATAAATATTATACAAGTATATGCACCAACAACAAGCAGTAGTGATGAAGAAATACAACACTTTTACGACGAAATAGAAATTGCGATGGCTCAAATTGGACAACAAGAAATAAAAATAATACTTGGTGATTTTAATGCAAAAGTAGGAATGGGGAAAATGGAGGATGTAGTGGGGAAATACGGTTTAGGTACAAGAAATGAAAGAGGGGAAAACCTAATAGAATGGGCAAATATCAATGATATGATAATTGGAAACACGTGGTTTAAACACCATAAAACACGACTATGCACATGGAAAAGCTCTGATAAGAAAATACGCAACCAAATTGACTACATACTAAGTAATAAAAGATTTAGAAATGATTTAATTAATGTAAAGACAATGCCTGGTATCATGAAGCCTAATAGACTATAATGGCTGGGGCATTTAGAAAGAATGGAAGATAATAGGGAAACAAAACTCGCTTACACTCAGGAAAAAAAATGACCACAGACCCGGAGGTAGACCAAGAAGACGGTGGAGAGATAATATATATATAGACCTACAAGCACTTGAAATCAACGACTGGCAAGAGAAGGTCAACCAGAAAGACGAATGGAGACGGATTGTATCTGCAGCAAAGAACCTCTATGGCTCGGAACGCTGAAGAAGAAGAAGAAGAAGAAGAAGAAGAAGAAGAAGAAGAAGAAGAAGAAGAAGAAGAAGAAGAAGAAGAAGAAGAAGAAGAAGAAGAAGAAGAAGAAGAAGGAGGAGGAGGAGGAGGAGGAGGAGGAGGAGGAGGAGGAGGAGGAGAAGAAGAAGAAGAAGAAGAAGAAGAAGAAGAAGAAGAAGAAGAAGAAGAAGAAGAAGAAGAAGAAGAAGAAGAAAAAGAAGAAGAAGAAGAAGAAGAAGGTCCATGAGCAAACAGTACAAGCTTGCACTGCATGACATGAGACACCAGTCAACAGACGGGTTGAAGACAGGGCCGAATACCGAGACATCGGACATAGCACGATTATTACGGACCGCACGGGGTTAACCACCACGTGACAACAGGAGTGAGGGCTAGAGAGTTCAGACTGGACAGGACCGTGATTGAGGAAGGATGCCAATGATATGGCGAGCGAATGTACTGATTGCCGACATGTGAGCTTGCGTATGCTGAGCGAATGAGACACTTATTTGCCGATGCGCTGTGTGTGAGACAGAACTGCGTTATGAAAGCATGAATGCCTTTTTTGTGGCTGAGTATTTAATCGTATTGATGTGGTATCATATTCATGAATGTATTCTATGTGCTGACGCGAACGAATGCGTTAAATAAATAATATTAGTATTTACATGCATTTAAGCCTTGACACTTTTGTGTATGTATAAATCTAATGTTTCTGCCACACCCATGACAACGCGTTACTAACGAAGACGCTGACACTAGCAAAGAAATATTACCGGAGAGAAGTCAAATAGCAAAGAAAAAATGGATGAATTAAGAAATCTTAATGCTGATGGACAAAAGAAAACAGTAAAAATGACAAACAAGAATATGCTAAGAAAAATAAAGAAATAAAAGATAAATGTGGGAAGGCAAAAGAAAATTGGTTAAATGAGCAGTGCAAAAAGAATGGAATTAAATGCCATTAATGACACAAAATATATGCACAGACAAATCAGTGAGCTCACGGGAAACAAAAAAGAATAAATATAGGGTGTTTGAAATCAAAAACAGGCAAGATATTATTGGAGAAAGGTGCTATAATGAAGAGGTGGAATGAGTATATAAGAGAATTATATGATGGAGAAAGGGAAGAATTAACAGAAGAAAGTAACTTAGAAGGTCCACCTATTCTAAAAGAAGAGGTCGCTGACGCTATGAAATATATGTTAAATGATATTCACAGCAGTAGATATTTGCCCAGTGATATGTTGAAATCTGTATTTATAGCTATACCAAAAAAGACCAGGAGCAATTGAGTGTGAAGATTTTCGTACAATTAACCTCATAAACCATGTCACTAAGCTTCTGCTCAGAATCATAATGAGAAGAACCAGAAAGAAAATAAAAATGGAAATTAGTGAAGAAAGTATGGATTTGTGGAGGGACAGGGCACAAACAATCCAATATATACATTACGGACACTAAAAAATGGTCAATAGAGAAACAGAAAGACATATGTTTGCTTCATAGATTATACTAAGGCATTTGATATAGTAAAACATGATGAACTGATTAAAATGTTGGAAGATATCAACATTGATGGGAACGATTTAGGAATAATAAAGAATATTTACTGGAACCAAGTAGCAGCAATTAAAATGGGAAATAAAGGGGGTAGTTACGAACACATAAAATTAGAAGTACGACAGGGGTGTGTCTTGTCACCAGATCACTTCTCCCTATATAGCGAAGTAATAATGAGAGAGATCAAAGAGATGCCAGGAATACTAGTTGGAGGTTATAATATAAATAATATACGCTATGCAGACGACACAGTATTGGTGGCGGATAAATCAACAGACCTACAACAATTGTTGGACACTGTAGTAACAGAGAGTGCAAGGAAAGGACTTTCCTTGAATATCAAGAAAACAGTAACAATGGTGATATCAAAGAAAATGGTGACACCAAATTGTGACATAGAAATAGAAGGAAAAATTCTTAACCAAGTGGATAATTTTAGATGTACAAGAGATTAAGAGCAGAATTGTTTGCAAATCCTCTACAGGACATTGCTGTCAACATCAGCATATTTCAGCTGATTGTTGATTTCTTGGCAAGATTACGCTAAGTAATTTGCCAAATGCTTTTCTGAGCGACCGGCTCACATACCCCGTAAGTTATCGACGCGATTCGAACCACTGCTGATTCTCACCGTCGTCACGTTGCTTACGAGAGTATACGAGATTACGGAGAAAAGTCGCTAACCTCTAGGCCAGGAAGCCGGTAAGAGCAGAATAGGGCAAGCAAAAGCCGCATTTCAGAAAATGAAGAGTTTCTTGTGTTAGAAGTCACTATCACTGAATGTAAGAAAGAGAGCGCTGAAATGCTATATAGAACCATTTTTGCTGTATGGCAGTGAATCTTGGAATGTAAATGAATAAATTAAGAAGCAATTAGAAGCAACAGAGATGTGGTTCCTGAGACGAATGTTGCGAATTCCTTGGACTGCCAGCGTAACTAACAACGACTACCTCAAACAGGCTAATGAAACTATAACACTATATGCAACAATAAGAAAGAGACAAAAGTATTTCTTTGGTCATGTAATGAGAAGAGAGGCATTGGAGAACATCGTGACAACTGGAACGATCGAGGGGAAGAGAGGCAGTAGCAGACCAAGAGAAATGATGATGGATGGACTGAGACGGTGGCACGAAGGAATATCATCAGCAGAGTTGATCCAGAAAACCAAAGACCGAGATATGTGGAGAGCCATGAACGCCTACGCCAGCTGACAGGGCACTTGATGATGATGATGATTATATTGCATGCCAACTTGTCTCACTAACTTGGAATAGGTAGAACTCTGCCTTATAATATACCTATTACCACTTCTGCTAAGTACAAACTTTATGAAGTTGTGGTGGCACTCTTGCCTGCCGGTCCAGTGGTCCTGTTTTCGTATCTTATTTGAAGCGATCGGGTCCTTTCCACTTAAAATGGATACCAGAAAAAATTCTGAGAAGTAAAGATAGTCGGTGAGATTCTGAGCTCATAATCCAGCGAATGGGATTGGTCGAGATCAGAGGCTCCCAAAATCGTGGCCCGCCAGCTGTCAGAAAGTGGCACGCGATGCCTCGTTATATATTTTAATAATTTCAAAAATGCACTCGGTGCGCCCCGTCAGCGTTTCGCAACGAAACGTTATGAAGTTCCCAAATCCCAGCCTTGTCGACCAATCAGATTGCGCAAGGCGCCATGTTGTCGTCTGTTACAACTGTTTAGCAGAGTCGGTAGTATTGTGTTGAAATTAGATTTTTTCACATAAACATTTTCCGTTAAAGCCTATAAATATGAGTGTGGAAAATTTAAAATCAAACAATGGTAAAGCGAAAATGTGAAGACGTTGCTTGTCGTGAATTCTGTGGAAGACTTTGGACACGAAAGATTGATGCCAAGACATGGATAAACTGGCATCTGGACTTTACGTAACTGATTATGAAGAACCGTTACAATTGTAAATTAATTACATTAATAGCGATTTTCGAAACTGATTTAAAATTTATTGTTAAATGAACTTTTGATATTAAACCCAAAAAATACCACAGTGTAGTACTGACACTGGCTGCCTTTAAAGTTTTAGAATTTTGTTGACGAAAGTTAAGAACGGTAGAAATGATATTGCACGACTTTTATAATTGTATAACCTTGTGGCCCGCTTAACTACCGAAAATAGTAGATATGGCCCTCTGCTTGAAAAGCTTGGGAACCACTGGTCTAGATAAATGTGGGGCCTGCAAGTCGCCTACAGGTGTGTAAGTGGATCATGACAACTAGCTATCTTTATTTTGACAAATTATATTGCATGTACACTTTTCTGGTAAACTTGACAATGTGGAACTCTGCCCTAATTATACCTAATTACAAAATAGAACATGTCTCAAGAAACAGCGGTAGCGCAGTGACTAGCACAGTCGCATATCTGTCCATGGGTTCTGGGTTCAAATACACCAGTAATCCGTTATTTACTTACAGGGTGCATAATTCCAGAATGGGTCCAATCAGATTTTTTTTTTCTAGAATGTTTTGGCCATCATAGACCATAATTTCAGAACATCGTGACATCTGGTAAGATCGAGGGGGAGAGAACCAGGGGAAGACCAAAAGAACTGATGCTAGATGAATTGAGACGGTGGTATGGAGAAATATCATCAGCATAGTTGATCCAGAGTACCAAAGACCGAGATATGTGGAGAGTCATGAACGCCTACGCCAGCTGGCAGGGCACTGATGGTGAAGAAGTTAACGGGATACTTAAATTTAATGTGCACTCGATGATAATACTGTACGCTGAAAAAACAAGTAACTAATGTACATATAAACCGGAGTTTAGTCATACATGTTATTTTTAAATGTATAGCCATGCATACAATGCTAAATGTGTAGCATTCATTGCTGGCTTCTCAACAAATCCCACTGATTTTCGAGCTAGTAATTTCCATTTCGCCGGTCGCTCTGGCCGAGGGGTTACAACATTTTCTCCGTAACCCCGTTTATCACGCAGAGTCTCGAAGCGGGTGAGAACTGGGAGCGGTTCGTCCCCCGCTGGTGACTTGCGGGATAACTAAGCCGGCCGCTCAGAAAGCAATGGCAAAAAACTGAGCTTAATCTTGCCAAGAAATCAACAGACAGCTGAAAGATGCTGCTGTTGACAGCGATGTCCTGTAAAGGATATGCGAGTAAAAAAAAAAGTTTCTATTTCACATCGTGAAGGTTTCCATTTACTCAGGTATGTATGTCACAGCCTGTCTGATTGATATCAATGTTAAAATGTAGTATATACACAGTTTCATTCTACCTGTAATTTGTACCAGTTTATACGAATAGAAAACGATCACAATTGGGCATATGGTGCAGAATGTCAACTTGTCATTCAAGGAGCAGAGATAGCATAGTGGTTAATGCGTTTGCCTGCCAACACTGGAATCCAGTGCAAAAGAAACCAGGATTATTTGTCCAACCAATACGGATGTGGAGTCAATGGATACTAGACAAAAGTCAGAATACTCCGATCAGTGAAGGTAATGAGGAAGGAAACTCGCAACCTAATTTCATAAACAAACGGCTGTATCTGGTATGTGACTACCTTTACCTGACCTTATAAACAGATGTGGTTATGATGGAGATGGTGCCCGTTGTTGCCTAATACTGAGATCCAAGTTTCCAGGTTTCTATAAATAACTGAAACGGAATGGTGGCGAGGAAATGAGTTAGTTAACGAAAGAACTGGCGAACGAACAATTTTAATATTAAAGGGTTAAGAATTGGGCACTCAGGCCAGTCTGATACTTTGCCCTTCTGATCTCTTTGCTCTTATATTATTTTTATTTATTAATAATATTAATAATATTTTTATATATTAATATTATTATTATTTAATTCATACATCACGCATGGAGCTAATCTTAGATAGCGACGGCAATCACAGAAACAATATGCATTATAATGCATAATACACAGACACATTTATGCTGTGAACTGGAAACTACTCATACGAATGTCGGCGATCTAAACGTTGCAAATTTTGAGCTGTATGTGAAATCGTCATATATCCCTACCCTACACAGGATCTGCTGCGTGTCATTTGTTCTTACTAGTGAGAAGTCGCCATCATTAAATGTAAGACAGAGAGTGCTGGAATGCTGAAGAACCTGCTTTCAGTTATCAGTTATCAGTTATCAGTTGGGGTATATTCATTGCAATCAGGACAGGCCCACAGGTGCTCAGATCCTCCCACTAGAATATGCATCAGCGTCCGGTGGCTAATAGTGCCAGTTCTGTGTTGGTTGACGAGGCACCTCGTTTTCCCTATGTACCTCTCGCGTCTGGCCGTGCCGATTGTTACTCCCAAGACTTTCAACCTGGACAGCGATGTGGATTCACTGACGTCAAAGTCCTCTGTTCTCGCCATATCTTTGACGGCGTTAATAACATCGGCACTATCCATGGGCTGGTCATCTACAGAGGGTGCAGAGCCAGCCAGTTTATCAGCTCGTTCATTTCCCTCGACTCCCGCATGTCCCGGGACGAAGATGAAGGTGACTTTACGGACATCAGACTTCCGCAGCGACTCAGTCCACTGTCTACGTGCAGATCCAGCTTCGATCTTCTGAATCATGCTCATTGAGTCACTTAGTACACACACGTTGGTATAATGCTGTGATTCCAGCCTTATGAAAGCCTGTGTAACTGCCATCACCTCCATCGTCATGCTGCTCGTGGTCATAGAGTGGGCACTACAGGATTCTTGAACGGTTCGGCCCACCAACGGGCTGTAAATGCCCACGCACTTCTCTGCTGCTTTACAACAGATCCATATGTATAGATGAGCACTTCGGGGCTATCTGAGTGTTCATATATCAGCGCGTTAACCTCTGCATTGACAGCGGCAGGGTTCTGCTCTCTTGCACCGTCTGTCGAGTGTGATAATGCAGAAGAAAGTGCACTTAAAAGCTGGAGGCACCGGCACCCATTTCTTGCCGGGGCTGATACTGGTAAGTCTGCAGACCTGTCTGACGACATCTTCTACCCGACCCATCCATGATATGCCTCTCTTTAGCCTGTTATCCTTTTCTCTGAATATAGCGTCATGCAGAGGGTGCTGCTCATCTGCTCGTATTTTTAAGTATGCACGAGCACTCCAGATCTTGATCCTGTGTTCCATTGCCGAGAAGTCAAGGAGGTATCTCATTGCTACACAGTTGGTGTCTTTCGTGCAGCCCAAAATGATACGCATGGCTTCGTTTTGTACCTTTTCAAGTCTTCCAATCTGCATAGGGCTGACAGTGAGGATGACCAGGGCAAACTCGATGCGTGAAAGCACCAGTCCTTGGAACAGACGTATTAGCAGTCTTTGCTCGATATTGGCAGTCGCCATGACTCTCATTGCTGACAAACCTTTTCGAGCTTTCGCTGTAACATAATCGACATGATCTCAGAAGGATGGGCTTCGATCAAGCCTCACGCCAAGATATGTCATTGACTGGGTTCTACTCAAAATGCTCCCATCCATTCTTACTGCCGGCAGGTCTGTGTTCACAACATGGTTGTTTAGGGAGAACCATGTAACCGATGCCTTAGCAGGGTTGACAAGGGCCTCGGCATCAGCGCACCATGAGGACATTCTATCTAGTTCGCCCTGCATATCATTGGTAACCGCCTGTCTATCTCGACCCTGTCGATACACAAGAATGTCGTCAGCAAATGACAGAGTCCTACCCCTCCCGTCTAACCGTTTTTCATTGATCGGAAACGTATGCGCGTTGAATAGTACTGGTGACAGTGGTGAGCCCTGCGGCAATCCTGGACATATCGTTATCGGCTCAGAAGACCAACTCCCGCATCTTAGCACCACCTTCCTTTGGAGCAGAACTGCAGCTATCCATCGTACAAGGTGAGGGTGCACTTTCAGTCTGAGGAGGGTTTGCATCAAGTGCTCGAAAGATACTCTGTTATATGCGTCCTCTAAGTATATGGCGGCCGCACATGTCTCTTCTCTGACCTGAAATCCTTCGTAACATCTTGAGCAAAGACCGCCGCATTCAACCATGACCCTTTGTTGCGTCTGTATCCTCCAAGTGTGGGCGGGAAGCAGCCGAGCTGTTCCAAGTCCCAAGCAAGTCTGTGTGCTACAATTTTCTCCAGTAGCTTGCCAGCAGTGTTCTGCATCGTAATGATTCTGTAGCCGCTTATCTTGGAATGGTCTTTGTTCGGTTTTGGCAGCAAGTGGCTGTGTAGCCATTCCTCTTTGATCTGACCCCTCTGGATACTGGTGTTGAATTCTCTGTCCAGTTCTTTCATGTCATCATCTGACATCACCGGTAGGTCACCATATCGGATGCCGTCTGGGCCTGGGGCGGTGTTAGGTGATTTCTTGAGCATCTCACGTATTGTCTCAGCTATGATTATGCACTCTTCGTCTGTCCCGACCCCATCGGACAACTGTGAGAGTGTCGTTGTGGTCCTCTGTCTGTCGGGCTCGTCTTTCTGGTCAGTCTGCTCTATGTAGCGTGCAAGAAGGGCCTTACCTTTATCCGCATCCGACTTTTTTCATGTGCGGTCTGTGCCTTGAAAGTCTGGAATACCCCTACGTTGTGCAGCGCCTATCATGCTCTTATGGAGGTGCCAGAATGTCGTAAGAGATCGCTCGGAGCACACCTTCCTGCAGAACTCGTCCCATTTCTCGGCCTTGGCCTGTTTGGCGCAGGATTTGAATAAAGTCATCGTCCTATGGACCTCAGTCTTCAGGTTCACCAACTCGCCCTGTGGTATGTTAGCCTTTCTGGTGTTTTGCCAGTCTTTGACAGTCTGCTTCTTTCCCAGCCATGCCTTCTCGTCCTCTCCATTCCACCATGGTGGATGCAACCATCTTTCTTGTCTCCTGCGGGAGGAAGATAGTTTTCTCCTTCTGATCTTGCTCATGGCGTCTTGACCAGTGTTGTCGTACGGGAAGGCATTTGTCTTGTTTCCTTGACTCCTGGCCCTGTCTTTCTCGATCAGGATGATACAAAGGTAGTGGTCACGTCGTGGTATCCCAGTGTGCCCCACCGGCACCCTGGTGCGATGGTGGGCGACACGAGAGCCAAGTCAATGACGCAGTCAGAGTCTTCTGGTCGAGTGGCTATTCGAGTGACCTTCCCATCATTCAAACAGACTAGGGAAGCAGATGCCAGAGCGTCCTCCAGATCTTCCCCCAGTCTGTTTGTGTGTTAACAAATTCAGCCAAACAAAAAGTAGGTTTGGATCAAACAAAATGGATCGTGGAGAATGGGAAGTAGGGATGTGTTACAAAAGGGGGCTGAGTGGTCTCGAGGTATAGTGTCCGCCTCGAGAGCTGGAGGTAAAGCCCTGGTGAGGACCGGGATTTTTTCACATAGACTTCTAGTAACAAAATTTCCCCTGGTCTCTAGGTAGTGAGATCGGACGCCCGTGTGTATTGTTGCGCTCGTAAATAATCCCTTGGCAATTGGAAATTGAGAAAAAAAAAAGAGTGGCCTAACAGCTCTGCCCGGGAAACATTTCGAGATAAAAATCTACCCAAAGTATTTCAGGACCCTCGCCGGTGAGATTCTCCGGTCTCCGGTGCGCCGTGATGTTGATCTGTGGATTAAACTAAACTAAACTTAACTAAACAATGACTTAAAAGTGTTAATATGGTAGCAAACTTGTTGTATTATAAAGAAAATTAAATTAAGTTACATTGGGAAAATGAATATATTAAATAAACCATTGGCAGATACGACAAGTCGCTTATAGCGATTGTCGGGAGACGAGCTCAACACGTATATCTTCGCAGTGGGGAAATCTCGGTAGGCGGGGCTAAGCAGCAGTTATCTAGGTCTCGAGTTATTTATAACCTAGGGGAACACGATTATATCGTAATGCCGAGAACATTCGGTATCTTTGTGGTTGATGTCCAGTAAAGGTTATGCAAAACACACACACACACACACACACACACACACACGCACGCACGCACGCACACACGCACGCACGCACGAACGCACGCACGCACACACAGACAGACACAGACAGACAGACACACACAGACACACACAGACACAGACAGACAGACACAGACAGACACACACAGACACAGACAGACACAGACAGACACAGACAGACAGACAGACAGACAGACAGAGACAGACAGACAGACAGACAGAGACAGACAGACAGACAGACAGACAGACACAGACAGACACAGACAGACAGACAGACAGACAGACAGAGACAGACAGACAGACAGACAGACACAGACAGAGACAGACAGACACAGACAGACAGACACAGACAGACACAGACAGACACAGACAGACACAGACAGACACAGACAGACAGACAGACAGAGACAGACAGACACAGACAGACAGACACAGACAGACAGACACAGACAGACACAGACAGACAGACACAGACAGACAGACAGACAGACAGACGGGCACAGACAGGCACAGACAGACATACACAGACACACAGACAGACATACACAGACACACAGACACAGACACAGACATACAGACACAGACATACAGACACAGACAGACAGACACAGACATACAGACACAGACACAGACATACAGACACAGACATACAGACACAGACAGACACAGACATACAGACACAGACATACAGACACAGACAGACAGACACAGACAGACAGACAGACTGACGGGCACAGACAGGCACAGACAGACATACACAGACACACAGACACAGACACAGACATACAGACACAGACAGACACAGACATACAGACACAGACAGACAGACAGACAGACACAGACACAGACATACAGACACAGACAGACACAGACACACAGACACAGACAGACACAGACAGACACAGACAGACACAGACAGACACAGACAGACAGACAGACAGACGCAGACAGACAGACACAGACAGACACAGACAGACAGATAGACACAGACATACAGACACAGACAGACACAGACATACAGACACAGACACACAGACACAGACACACAGACACAGACACACAGACACAGACACACAGACACAGACACACAGACACACAGACACACAGACACAGACACACAGACACAGCAGACACAGACACAGACACACATACACAGACACCCTCCCGCCCGCCCGCCCACCCACCCACCCACCCACCCACACACACACACACACACACACACACACACACACACATTTTCCAACTGTTACAGAATCAGAGTTCTGGCTCCAAAGGTTTGACGCTTCGCACAATCATGGAGAACCACGACTTCTGCCCTTTGCGCCGCCTTAGGCACGAGAGAAAATACACATACATACATACATACAGACACATACACACATCAGTTAATGAACACGTTAGGAAGAACTTGGAAGCAACAGAGATGGGGTTCTTGGGACGAATGTTACAAATTCCCTGAACTGCCAGAGTAACTAACAACCATTGCCTGATTAAACTAGAGCATTATATTCAACAATAAATAGATAAACAGCTTTCATTGGTCATGTGGTAGGAAGAGAGCCATTGGAGAACATCGTCACGATTGGAAAGATCAAGGAGGGCAGGAGGAGACCAAGATACATTATGATGGATGGACTATGACTATAGCACGGAAGAATATCATCAGCAGATTTGATCCAGAACACCAAAGACCGAGATATATGGTGAGTCATGAACGCCTACTCCTTCAGGTAAGGCACTTGATGACGATGATGACCGAGAAGTGGCACACGGATTTACCGTTGGTTATGTTTTGCATTTTATAACTATACAGAACAGTCTTAGCTGCATGCAGTACATACGTCATTACCAAACAAATACATTTAAATATCCACATTGTATCGTTTGTCAAACTCAACCAGCAATGTATATTTAATTTATATAAATACGTTTCTTCCATTCTCAGGAGAAAGCATGGCCACATGGGCACTGATTTTCCTCACTTTAGTGACATCTGCAAGTAAGTTAATGTGCGATACAGTTACAAAAATCAACTAGTAGATTACTTATGTTTGCAGTTTTGAAGACGAAATCGAAAATGCAGCCTCATATTTCTGTTATGGTTTGGAGGAAATACTGGTGATTATAGCTTCCCAATACTCAGTATTGCCTTATAGTTTGTTGAAGTTGATATTTCTTACATTATTGTTTATTTATTGACCAGGTGTTTTAGCTTTTCGCACACATGTGTCTCTCTGTCTTTCTTTCCTTCTCTTTCCCAAATCGTAAGTAAACAAGCAAAGGGCACTTTTGCACGCCTTATGCGTATTCGGCATACAGTGTTAAATATTTATTTTTATAGACCATTGGGCATTCGGCCGGTGATGTGTGGTCAATGATACACATATTTCCATTTCTTATCAATACAGCTGATTTAGCTTTATACACAGAAAGCAGACATAGCTTCGGAATTGTCTGTGAATTGTCCGATAAAGATACGCCGGCGAAACAAGAAATTGACCACCCAACCTCATTACATAGTGGTCTAGAATACAGGAAGTTTTAACACTTCACTTTCCAGCAGCCATATCTTTGACATGGAACTATATTACTGTTTTCCTCTTGTCGTTAGTGTATAGTCTGGTAACAATAAAATACATATACCGAGTGTTGGAAACATGATTAGTGATCATAATCAGGTGCCATACAGGTAAGCGTGGGCGGTTATGTGTCGCCACTCCCTCGATCACCAGAGTCGTGGATCAGCTCAGTGTTCTTGTCTCGACCATGCCACGTAATCATGCCATCCAGATATATACTTCTCTGCCTTCCTCTTGTTCTTTTCCCCTCAAACTTGCCAGTTGGAACTTAGTTGTCCAATTTATTTCTTCTCATAACGTGACCAATAATGTTGACTGTCTACCATTGGCACCTTGCCGTCTTGACAGACGATAGTTTGTGCTTTAAAAAGGCATAATAACTTTTAACTATGGCGGTAGCGAGTGTGACTGATAAGGCCAATTTGCGCTGTAAATGTCCGTTCACAGTGGGTGCATGTGAACAAGTGGTCACTTCCGCCATCATGCACCATCTTACGTCTCAAACGCTTGGTGTGTGACTTTTCTGCAATAATTTTCTCCTTTGACTTTATTCCATTTCTGATATTTGCCCTCCATGCAACACGTTCAGCGGCGACTTGCTCCCAATGTGCATTATCAATGCCTGTATCAATCATGTCCCGCTTACACACATCTTTGTATCGTAGTAGAGGCCGACCCTGAGATCTCTTACCCATCTGTAATTCACCAAAAAAGATATCCTTTGGTATTCTACCATCATCCATCCTCCTAAGATGTCCTATCCATCTAAGTCTACGAAGACTGAGCATGGAATAAACTGTCACACAACCTGATCTTTCCAATACTTCAGTATTTGTGATCTCTCCATAGCACAAAGCCTGGGCTAAAATATAGAGATCATGTGTTGCCCATGCAGCATGATCCCTCTCTCGGCCTGCCTAGTTTACTCCAGAGGAAAGGTAACACCCCTACATCTGGAACAAGACAAGCTGCAGAAGCTGCCGGATCAGCAAAGCAATGCTCTAACTGTCCGCCTGTCGGAGCTTCGATCCTAGACCAGTCGCCAACCAAGGCTTAGGGCCTGGTCTGCCCTGCCATGACATTTTGTCTTTAGCTTGCATTTCCTCGCACCAGGGTAAGGCTTGTACCCTCCCAATTGCGCTCTTCCGCCCGAAGCCGTTGGCACAATGTGGGGTGTCGGGTTTGGTAAGCGCCGCCCAACGTTCAGCGCTAACAGAAACCAGGTAGTACCGTCTACTGTTATACGGTAGCTCAGTCATATCTGACTAAGACCTGACACAGAGTCAGACCTGACAACAGTCAATGTACCATAACATACCATAACATATGATACAACATAACAGATGATACAATAGACAATGTATGTAAAATAACAGATGATGTAACATAACATATGATATAACATAACAGATGATACAATAAACAATGTGCCATAACAGATGATACAACATAACAGATGATACAACAATGTAAAATAACAGATGATGTAACATAACAGATGATACAACATACCAGATGATACAACAGACAATGTAAAATAACAGATGATGTAACATAACAAATGATACAACAGTCAATGTACCATAACAAATGATACAACATAACAGATAATACAATAGACAATGTAACATAAGAGATGATACAATAGACAATGTACCATAACAGATGATACAACATAAGAGATAATGCAACAACATATGATATAACATGACATACGATATAACATAACAGATGATGCAACAACATATGATACAACAGATAATGTAACATAACAGATGATATAACATATGATGTAACATAACAGATGATATACAACAACAGATGATATACCATAACATATGCTTGCCATTCAGTCTGGAATTCAAGTGTTTGAATCTCCCATTGGGAAGGAAGATTTATGCTTTGTTTATAAATTGACCTCTGCTCCAAGTCAATTTAGCTGGACATGGGTATCATGAAATGACTCTGCTCCTAGTCAACCTAACATGAAATGGGTACCACAATTTGACCTCTGCTCTTAGTCAAACTAGCCTGAAATGTGTACCATGAATTGACCTCAGGTCCTAGTCAACCTGAAATGTGTACCATGAATTGACCTCTGCTCCTAGTCAACCTGAAATGGGTACCATGAATTGACCTCAGGTCCTAGTCAACCTGAAATGTGTACCATGAATTGACCTCTGCTCCTAGTCAACCTGAAATGGGTACCATGAATTGACCTCTGCTCCTAGTCAACCTGAGATGTGTACCATGAATTGACCTCTGCTCCTAGTCAACCTGAAATGTGTACCATGAATTGACCTCTGCTCCTAGTCAACCTGAAATGTGTACCATGAATTGACCTCTGCTCCTAGTCAACCTGAAATGTGTACCATGAATTGACCTCTGCTCCTAGTCAACCTGAAATGGGTACCATGAATTGACCTCTGCTCCTAGTCAACCTGAAATGTGTACCATGAATTGACCTCTGCCCCTAGTCAACCTGAAATGTGTACCATGAATTGACCTCTGCTCCTAGTCAACCTGAAATGTGTACCATGAATTGACCTCTGCTCCTAGTCAACCTGAAATGTGTACCATGAATTGACCTCTGCTCCTAGTCAACCTGAAATGGGTACCATGAATTGACCTCTGCTCCTAGTCAACCTGAAATGGGTACCATGAATTGACCTCTGCTCCTAGTCAACCTGAAATGGGTACCATGAATTGACCTCTGCTCCTAGTCAACCTGAAATGGGTACCATGAATTGACCTCTGCTCCTAGTCAACCTGAAATGGGTACCATGAATTGACCTGGGGAAGTAAAGGAGGCCACTGTGATAGCGTGTACATCACCCATCATGTGCTAATTAGTCTATCCAAATATTGGGTTAAGATGCAATAGGCTTTGATTGTATGGATGGCAATTTGGTTGCATGGATGTCACTGGTGTATCTCATGTGACCTAGAGTCAATATCTGAATACTGATTGTCAAGAATTGTCATTGGTTCACCATATCGGCATATAGACTTTCATAGGAACATTAGTTTCCTTCTGCTATACAAAAGTAATGTTTATAGTTATTTGCATAGTCTTTACAGGATGTCGCTGTCAACCCCAGCATTACTGTTTTGCTGTTTGTGATCTTTTGGCAAGTTTACATTCAGTAGTTTGCAATTGTTTTCTAAACGACAGGCACCCATACCATTTCATAAAACATCAATGCAAGGTAGTCGGCTGCCAAATCATCCACAGCTGTGTTTCAAATGCAGTATGCAGGATTACAAACGACTTTCTTAACCCCTTCGCCATGAAGCCAGCTTATTTATAACTAAGTTTATCAACACTACAACAGCAATGTTTAACCTAACCAATGGGCAAAGAGCACCCTGCAACAACTTTGTTGACTGTCTACGTCTCATTTATCTAATCAGTTTACGATGTTCATTTGTTTCTTGTAGGATGTGGTCATTAGTTTTCTTTCTGCCCACGGTATTCTTTGCATTTTCCTCAGAAACCACATTTCCACAGCCATCAGATCTTTTTCAGCCTGTTTGCTCATTGTCCACACTTCACATCCATACAAAAGGATTCGCCACCAATACTGCGTCATCTGCATTGCGTATATTGTTTATATTATAACCTTCGTCTAGTATTCCTGGCTTTTGTTTGATCTCTCTCATTATTACTTCATTGTATAGGCAGAAGGGATCCAGTGACAAGACTCACCCTTGTCGTACTCCTAGCTGTATCTGTTCGTAACTACCCTCTTTATTTCCCATTTTAATTGCTGCTATTTGGTTCTAGTAAATAGTCTTGATTAATCTGAAATCTGTCCCATCAATGTTGATATCTTCCAACATTTTAATCATTTAATCATATTTTACTTTACCCAATCCCTTAGTATAATCTATGAAGCACAAATATATGATTTATGTGTCTCTATTGACATTTCAATTAGTGTTCGTATTGTATGTATTGCATCGGTTGTACCATTTTTCGTCCACCATACTGTTCTTCGCTACTTTCCATTTTTATTTGATTTCTTGTTCTTCGCATTATGATTCTGAGTAAAGTTTAGTGATATGGTTTACGACGTTAACTGTACGAACATTCCGCATTCACTTGCTGCTCTTGTTTTTGGTATAGCTATAAATACCGATTTCAGCATAACGCTCGGTAAATATCCACTACTGTAAACACCATTCAACATTTTAGTTAATATATTTGCTCAAAATTATCCCAATACTTCTAATTCTTCTATTGTGATTTCATCAGGCACAGCTGTTTTTTTCTTTCATCATATGTTTGACAGCGTCAGTGACATCTTCTTTTAGAATACATGGACCTTCTAAGTTATTTCTTCTGTTAATTCTTCCCTTTCACCATCATAAAATTCCTTTATATACTCATTGCACCACTTTATTATAGCACCTTCCTCGAATAATAACTTTCCTGTTTTTGATTTCAAACACCCGGTAATTATTTTTATTCTTCTTCCCGTTGATCATTAATTTGCGTGTGCATATTTTTTGTATCTTTAATGGAAGTAAATTCGATATTTTTGGCACTGCTCGTTTAACCAACTGTCTTTTGCTTTCACACATTTATCCCTTATTTCTTTATTCATCTTAGCATATTCTTGTTTGTCATTGTTACTCGATTTTCTTTTCTATATCGGCATTACATCATCTTCATTTAGACATTGTTTCTTTGCTTTTTGACTTCTCTCCGGTAATATTTCTTTACTAGTTTGATAAATGGAGTCCCTTAACATTTCCCATTTGTTCATTTATACTCTGTATTTTAGCAATACAATCTGCAAATACCCTACGAAGTGCAGACTGCCATAAAGATCATCAGTTATTAGAAGCAGATATGCAATTAAAACTCAAAAAGCTTACCCGAGGACCAAGGCCACTTCGTTTTGATCTCACAAAAATACCAGATGCATACACCGTAGAAGTCATAATCGTTTTGGGGTCTTGATGTCTGTACAAAAGGAAATGACACCTGATGAACTGGCAGTACAAGCTAGAGATATCTTGATAACTGCAGCCAAAGATTTAATTCCGAAAAAAAGAAACTTAAGCCATGGATCACATCAGACAGAATTAATAAACCAACGAAGGGAACTGAAACAGAAAGGAGGTGAATCCGATAACAGCAGGATAAAGTATAAATCTTTAACTCGAGAAATAAGAAAGAACACAAGACAGGACAAAAATCAATATATGCAAGATTTCTGTACCAGAATAGAGCAATATCATAAGACTAGAAGAGATTACGAAATGTTCAAAGAAATGAAGTTATTGACAAGAAATGGTCAACCTCAATTGAATGTTATCTGTGACAAGATGGGAAACACCTTAACAGAATCTAGACACATTCTAGAAAAACGGCAGGAGTACTGCAGTGGAATGCATGATATGAGTGACAGTGAGGATATGAATGAGATACATGAGCCAACGACAGCAGAGACATAACCTGAACCCTCATTAGATGAAATTGCATGGGCAATAAAGAACCTGATTGATCGATTGATTTAGGAACCGACATCACAGCATTCGGGGCATTCCCATAAGCGCTCCGTCCCCATCCTCAGCTGCCAGCGAAGAGTTCCAACACTAATAGTACCAGTAGCAATCTGATTATATGTCCGTCTCGCCTTTCCTCTGAGCGTCGATCGTCGGCCAGATCCCCTCGTCACCCCTCTTTGTCGCATTCTTGCCAGACCATGGTGATCCATTTGCTCCTCCGAGGTGTACACGTGCTCCCATAAGACAGCAATCACGTCTTCCTTATCATGCATCAATACTCCACCAAGTTTTGCAGAGCCAGCCAATCTGTCCGCCTGTTCATTCCCCAGCACACCAGCATGCCCCGGAGAAAAGATCCAGACGATGCTTGTCACCCGTGACTTCCGAAGCGAAGCAAGCCACTCTGCACGAAGCTTGCCTGTCCTCACCCTACTCAGCATGCTTTCTGAGTCAGTTACAATCACGATGTGTGTGTGTGTATCGTATTCTCCATCCAGCGGAAAGCTGCACTGACCGCCTCCACCTCCATTCTTAAGCTAGATGTTGTGGTATCATATGCCAGGCTCTCCTGCACCAAACGGCGACCATTAGCTTTTGCTAAGAACCCCCAGGCACTTCTCCTGCCTCTCAACACCGAACCATCTGTGTATATAATCACATCACCCGGGCGAGCATTATCCTGAATTAGTTGCTGGATTTCCACTTCCGTGGCCCCTGCTGGCCACTCCCTGCACTCCCGGCTCAATGTGATTATAACTTTGCACAAGTCTGACTGCTCCGCTGGCACTCTGACCCACTCCTCTCCTCGCCTAATGTTCTCCAAGGGGCACACCTGTCTGATCGTATCCTCCGCCTGAGCCATCCATGATTTCCCTCTTATCAGTCGCTGACCCTTAACTACGTCCAACGCCTCATGCAACGGGTGATCTGTGTCAGCAACTACTCTGAGGTATGCCTTCCACTGCATCACCTTGAGCCTACCAGCAACAGTCGGCAAACCAAGGATGTAACGCATACGCACGACTGGGGTGTCTCTAGTGCATCCCAGAATAACCCGCATAGTTTCGTTCTGTATGCGCTCTAATTTCACCAATTGACATTTTGAGACAGTGAGCAGTCCTAGTCTATAATCAATCACTGAGAGAATCAAGTGATGTTGTAGTGTGAAAAGCATTCTCTGCTCTGTGTCCATTGCAGCCATAGTTTTAAGTGCGTTGAGTCCCTTGTGAGATCTTGTCACAACCGACTCCACATGGTCCTTGAAGGACAGACTCCTGTCAAATGTGATTCCCAGATACTTCAGTTTGTTCTCTCTGTTGACGATACTACCATCTATCGTGAGGTTTGGGACATCAGTTCTCACAATCCTGTTGTTAAGAGAGCACCACAAAACAGCTGCCTTTTCCGGGTGGATGACAGCACTCATTTCAGTGCAACTGTCAATCACTTTATCTACTGTCGACTGTAGCTCCTGGGCTATTTGCTCCCTATCTCTCTCCTGCCTATATGCAAGAATATCATATGCAAATGTTAGTATCATTCCAACCGCTTTTGCTTCTAGGTTTGCAATCTTGCTCGTATACATGTTAAAGAGTACCGGTGAGATTGCAGATCCCTGTGGCAGTCCCGGGGTTAAAATATGTGGCTCTGAGGTCCATGCACCCAGACAGAGAGCAACCCGACGACAATGCAGGACGGCTGCGATCCAGCTAACCAACCAGGGATTTGTCCCCTTCTCCCATCAGTGCGGTCATCATAATATCATAGCGAACTCTGTTGTGCGCATCCTCGAGATCAAGCGCTGCCGCCATCGTTTCCTGTCTACTCTGGAACCCCTCATAAACGTCATATGCAAAAGTAGCTGCATTTGCCAGGTATCTTTTCCTGGCCTGTAGCTTCCCAGGCCTCTTGTAAGAAGCTTCCCTTTTTCCAAACAACGCTTGCAGCTTGACATCGACTATCTTCTCTAAAACCTTCCCAAATGTATTTTGCAGGGTGATGATCCTAAAGCCGCTCAGCTTTGAATGATCCTTGAATGGTTTTGGGAGAGGGATAAGCTAGCTGTGTAACAAATCCTGCGGTACTGATGCTGTCCTAATGCTCTGGTTAAAGCAGTCGGTCATTTCCTTCAAGTCTACATCGCTCAAAACCTTCATGTGGCCATATCTAAGACCATCGGGCCCTGGTGCCGTGCCTTTTGCCTTTTTCAAAATATGTTTAACATCTTTCACCCTGTATGATATCTTCATAATACATATTCTCCATTGTGCCAGATAACTCTTCTCTAACTGCATCCCTGGTATCCGCATCATTATGATTGGTCTGCTCTAAAAATCTCTGGAGAAACGCCTCCCATTTCTCTGTGTCTGTTGTCACTCGCACACCATCGTCTCTATAAATTGTTCCCCCTGTCATAGGCCAATCTTTTCTTCGCATTTGTCTGTGCAGTTTCCAGAATTGTCGCAGTATTTTATCACCTCCAATCTCCTTCATAAAACATTCCCATTTTACTTTCTTGGCCTCAGCAGCACAGTGCTTGAAAGCCTCCACCTTGTTTTTCTTGACATTTTCCGTTGTGTCCACTTCCTCTCGTGAGCTTCGGGGTGTCTGTCGAACTTTCCCTAGCTGCCTCACTGCAGCTCTCTTTGCTTTCCAAGCATTGTCTACTTCTGGGGTCCGCCATGGGGGCTGCAAAAAAGGAGTTTTAACAGTCCTGTTGCATGCCCCTTGTCTGAGGCGTCCAAGAAGGCTGTCGGTCCACTCATACCGGAAGGTCTTGCGCACTGTCCCAGCCTTAAATTTCCTGGATTTAGAGATCAGGACTGAGCATGGCATGTGATCACTTCCATGATAATTCAAAACAGTCCACTTTACATTAAGGACTGATGACTGGGAGACAAGTGCAAAGTCAATAGCAGTGTCTGCATCGCCAGGCCTCATTGCCATTCTAGTCGGCCTACAATCATTTATGCAGACAACATCGGAGTCCACCATGGCATCCGCAAGGGCAATTCCCCGTCGGTTTTCTCCACTACTGTCCCAATCTCTGTTCCTCGCATTGAAGTCTCCACATATGAATAGCCTATCACCTGGTAATTCCTCCAATTCCTTAAGCCAGACCCATTGTTCCTTTCTGACAAAACAATCCACTGTGGCATATACATTTATGATGTTCCAACTTAAGCCTAAAGAACCTGAAGAATGGTAAATCACCTGGATGTCTTGAGATACCAGCTGAGCTAATTAAAGCGGGAGGTGAAGAAAGCATACAAATCTATCACGCATTATGAAAAAAGATATGGAAATATGGTATATGGCCAAAAGATTGGAGGAGAACTATCTTCATTCCAATACCAAAAAAGGGCAACCTAAAATTACGCTTTGTTTTGTTATCTTTAATAGCTAACCTTCTTCAATATTCAGCTCTTGAAGTATGGATGCATTTGTTCTTTTCTTTACCCAAGATATTCTTAGAACTCGTCTATAACATTTATATTCAAAGGCGTTTATGCGCTGTTCAGCTTGTTTAGTAAGTGTCCATGTCTCACAGGCGTATGTTGCAATGGGAAAGATGCATGCTCTTAAAAATCTAATTTTTGTAGTTCTGTCTGTCCCACTCCATAATTTATTCATCTGTTTTAGTCTTTGAAGAGCAATGGATAGTCGCCGTTTAATTTCTTTCATTGTGTCACCGTTATTGGTAATCAATGACCCAAGATATTCAAAATTTTCCACTACCTCCAATTTTCCCCCATTAATGTATATTTCTTTCTCCACAGTAGTTTTATCTGTATGCATTATCTTTGTTTTTGCCATGTTAAGATATAAGTTGTGATTTTCACTATTCAATTGGGTTGAGGCTATTAGGTTTTCTATGCCATTCTGTGTTGTGGATAGTAATACTGTATCATCAGCATATCGAATCTCTGGTATGTCATGACCGCCGATATTTAGGGCATCATATAGCTCCCTGTTTATATCATCTCTTACATTTCTCATTATATTTTCGGCGTACAGGTTAAACAAATAGGGTGACAGCACGCAGCCCTGACGGACTCCTTGCTTGATGTCAAACCAATCTGATGCCTCGCCATCTATTCTAACTGCTGCTTGTTGGTCTAGATAGAGCATTTTTATGGGTTGTACTACATGTGATGGAAAGCCCATAGTCCTCATGATTTCCCAAAGTTTCTGATGCTGTACACAGTCAAATGCCTTTGAATAATCCACAAAACATGAGTATAGGTTTACATTAAATTCTCTGCACTTCTCTATTATTAAACGCATGTTGAATATGTGATCTCTTGTTCCTCTTCCTTGTCTAAATCCAGCTTGAACTACGTTAATCTCTTCTTCCATTTTCTTACGAAGTCTTGCCATTATGACTTTTAGTAGGATTTTACTTGCATGACTGATCAGGGCAACAGTTCTATAGTTGGTGCATAATTTCAGGTTGCCCTTATTTGGTATTGGAATGAAAATAGTTCTCTTCCAATCTTTTGGCCATATACCATATTTCCAAATCTTTGTACATAATGCATGATATATGTGTATGCTTTCTTCTCCTCCCGCTTTAATTAGTTCAGCTGGTATCTCATCACATCCAGGAGATTTACCATTCTTCAGGTGCTTTATAGCCCAAGCAATTTCATCTAATAAGGGTTCAGGTTCTGTCTCTGCTGTCGTTGGCTCATGTATCTCATTATCTAGTTTAATAACGTCTTCATTAAGTTTTACGTTCTTAACCATTTTTTTCCCTCTCTTTAATCTTACTTTTATTTGTCCACATAGTGGTACATGATCACGATTACAGTCAGCACCAGGCATTATCTTTACATTAATTAACACATTTCTAAATCTTTTATTAATAAGTATGTAGTCAATTTTGGTGGCGTATTGATTGAGCAAGATTTTTCCATGTGTATAGTCGTATTTCAAAGTGTTTAAACCATGTGTTTCCCTCATTTCATTGGCACCTTTCTGTCTTGACAGATGATAGTTTGGTACATTGTGCTTCAAAAAGGCTTAATAACTACGACCCATGGCGGTGGCGAGTGTGGCTGGTAAGGCCAATTCTTGCTGCAAATGTTTGCCCACAGTAGATGCCATGTGTTTCCAATTAACATATATTTCATATTTGCCCATTCTATTATGTTCTCTCTTTCATTTCTTGTACCTATATCACTATTCCCCACTAAACCTCCATTTTCCCTTTCCTACATTTGTATTAAAATTTTCCAGTATTATTTTTATTTCTTGTCATCCAATTTGAGCCATCTCTATTTCGACTTCATTGTAAAAGTGTTGTCTTTCTTCATCACTACTGCTTGTCGTTGGTGCATATACTTGTATAATATTTATATCTATTGGTCCGCCTTTGATTTTGGATACAATAACTGTATCTGAAATACTCCAGTATCCATTTATTAAATTTGCTGTTTTTTGTGGGGGGTTTTTTCATCAAATTTTATTCCTACAAATTGTTCGTGTGCATCCCCTCCAGAATACATTATTGTGTGTTTGTCGGTTATAAATTTGCCGGATCCCTTCTATCTCATCTCATATATGCCTAGTATATTCATTTTCATATTTTCCATTTCTCTTAGAACATTGTTCAACTTTCCCAGCTCATTTAACGTCCTAACATTCCATGTTCCTACTCAATGTCACAAGACAGCCATTGACGTCGTTTACTGCCATTTAATGCGACTAACTAACTAACTAACTAACTTGCCATGAAATCTTGGGAAGATAATGTGGTGTTTTCCTCTCGCCTTTCACATTCACATGACAGCCATTTCCGACTATTAGGACAAGTGAGTGACATTATCTGCTCAGCTACAGAGTTGTCCACTTATTCCGGTGGATACTCAGTCCCCAGGTCTGCGTTAGCCACACCGTGGTGTGTTTCCCATCCTCTATCACTGGGAGGTGCATTTGGGATGCTCCCTCCCTAAAGTTATGTTCTATAATGGCTAATACTCTCGAGTACTTTTAGAGGAATTGTATATTACATTGTGGTATTTCGTTCTTCCTAGTGACGGCCTTAATCTGTGTCTTCTTACAATTTACTTCTAACACTAGTTGTTCACTGTGTGCAACAACCTCATCTACTAAACGCTGGAGATTTTACTCATGGTATGCAATCAATACTGCATTATCTGCATGTCGAATGCTATTGTTGATGTGTCTTCCTCCAGTGATGATTCCTGTCATATCTTCTTTTTGTTTTTGTAGTTCGCATATCCTTTACAGGACATCGCTGTCAACATCAGCATCTTTCAGCTGATTGTTGATTTCTTGGCAAGATTACGCTCAGTAGTTTGTCATTGCTTTCTGAGCGGCCGGTTCAGTTATCCCACTAGTCACCAGTGCGGGTAGAACCGCTTCCAATTCTCGCGCACTGCGAGACCCTGCGTAGATAAACGGAATTACGGAGAAAGTCGTGTAACCCCTCGGCCAGAGAGACCGGCGTTATATCATCTACATTTCTGAAAATATTTTATTTTCACTGCAGAGGGAAAATGACCTCGAGACATTACATATTCCTGTCTCATACCTCTCTTAATATGCTTATATTAACCTACTTCATTATCAATCCATATGACAGCTTGTTGTTCCCAGTATATGTTTTTCAAGTCTAAGATCTTTCCTATCAATGTGTGGATCTGTAAGCATCTCTATCATGCTGAAATGTCTTACTTTATCGAAAGTTTTTGTGTAGTAAATAAAGCAAAGGTGTAGGTCTTTGTTTACTTCTACAGAATGATCAATTAATGTTCTCAGCATATATACACATTTACGGTAGCCTTTCCTTCTACAAACCCACATTGTTCTTCTCCTATTTCAAGTTGTATTTTCCTCCTAACTCTTTGCATGGTGATTCTTAGCGAACTATTCGTCATGTGCCTCATTATACTAATTGTTCAACGTTGATCACATTCCATGGCTAATTAACCTTAGTTTAATCCCAGCCAGTCAACAATAAGGCGAGAATAGGAATCATAATGGCAGATGGAAAAAGGCTAGGAGCAGCCACCTTGGTAGAATTTTGAGGTGGAAAAGGCCTGGATGGATAAGCGTGGTGATGTAAGGAAATAGCAAAACGCCAAGAAGAACAGAGTTGCACATCCCAGTCTTACCGTGCACTTGGAGAGAGAGAGAGAGAGACGAACACACACGTTAGCAATTTAAAAAAGAAACAAAAAATATTGTTAAAGTGGTTATAAGTGAAAAATGCCAGAATTGTGTCAAAGAATAGTCACAGATAAGTCACAGAAATTGTTTTGGGGACTACATAAAATTGTTAATGATGTAGTCTAGAATAAGAGTACTCGTGACTTCCAAAGTGCTGACCTTATCTGGCAGAGATCTGACGAGAATAAGGGCAAAGCCGTTTTTGAACGCAACCAGACAGACATGAGAGGATGCAATTTTGCCAAGGGCCATATGGTATAAGGTATGACGACATAAATATATGTACCAACAACGAGATAGAGGAACTATAGTCTGTCCAGAAATGAATACCGTCATTCACGATCAGTTATTTTGAAAACTGCCTGTTGCATGGTTATGAAATTGTTCCTGCCGTCTTATATTTACCCCCACCAAAGGAATTTGTCTTTAATATGCCCAAAAGCAACTTAAATCATGGAAAGCGGCGACATTTCTTTGATGTTTTGGTGAACACCTAGTGATTTCTCTCTAACAAACTTGTTTTACAGTAATGAATGCCCCGTCAATTCATATGACGACACAAGGCGTATCCGGATTCGTATGCGAGTGGGTGCAATGTCTACTCTGCTGAGACGGAACATGATTAACTGTTTTGCATGACGAATATAGCTGTGAATGTCTCTGTAGTGGGCTTCCTTCATAACGGTCAAGATGTTGGTCCTCGTTTCATTGACGTTTATAGAATTATTTGTATGTTCGTGTGTTGTCCCCTCATTTGACAACGTATTTCTTCTCACGATTCTTGTTATGCCACAATATGGCAGTTCCCTCCACAATATTACTCTTCGGTTGATATTCAATGTGTCTAGAGCTTTTATTTTTCAATGCCAGTTGTTTGTCACCTTTGAGGGCTTACGGAATTGAAAATTTATCACTGTGGAATACAAACTGTTGCTATTGACAAGTTGTATTGTTTGTGCCGATGCTGTCATGTTAAAGGCCTGCAATTCTTCTTCTGAATAGTTGGAGTAAAAATATCCAAGTAGGTGTACATGTGGATTAATGTCTGCGATCTGCCAAGACCTTAATCTGTGTCGGACGATTCTAGTAGGTTGATGACTGCTCTCGGTTGCATAAAATTCAATCCATCCTTTCTCTAATAGTCATCCTCCTCTTTCAAAACATGGTCCTCACATTTTTGCCACTAACTTTTATCAACATTTAATAGCGCGGACTGGATTAGTATCTTGACGTCAGACAATTTGAATATAGTATTGTCAGCTGCCACCTGTCCTTTAATTTTAGCCCACACAAGTTCTAAAGAGTTAAAATGATAATGGTATGTTGATTTGATATTTCTTTGCTTTTTGGCGTCTGTTTTACAAGGGACAACAATTCTAGATAGAAATACGTTTCTGGAAATGGTATGTTTTCCATGCAGAGCCATATCTTTATTGCTCCCTTTGTGTTCGATGCTATAGGTATTTTGTCTTCTGGGGCAACAACATAGATAGCATGCATTGTCCATAATTGGACACGGCGGTCTATCTAGGGAAGGATGCACTGTATTCTCGAGCCAATCTCTAAATACATTACCATTCATCTCATTATGATAATCCCTATTGTCTGTATGCTTTGATACGAACACGAGCCCAGCATTCTGTAGTAAGCCATTATGCGTATTACCAGCATGGGTCATGACCAAAATCTGTCCTATACTACTGGGCACATATCACTTTATCTTTGCATCCACTGATTGCCATTCCATATCACTTGTGTGGTGCGCATTGATCCACGTTTCATCCAAATACACTATGCCATAATTTTCTTTGCGCATT
This sequence comes from Cepaea nemoralis, assembly GCA_014155875.1. Taxonomy (NCBI): domain Eukaryota; kingdom Metazoa; phylum Mollusca; class Gastropoda; order Stylommatophora; family Helicidae; genus Cepaea; species Cepaea nemoralis. The sequence goes on along the minus strand of JACEFZ010003725.1, from coordinate 98,695 downwards.
TCCCTTATTTCACGTAATTATCTGCTTCTCTTGGCTCCTAAGTGCGGTTGCTCGCAAAGGATATTTCTACCTCCATGGTACTTTCTAAAAGTGAAGCCTAATGTCCTTATAATTTTCCACAAAGTTGTTTTGGATAGCTCTATGTTATTGTTCTTTCTCAACCAAACCCTAAGTTTTCTTACAGTCACTGTTTCTTTGGCATCCAGCATTTTTATAACGCTGGATAATCCTGGATATAAAATCCAAAATTGTTATAATTTTAGGAGTCTCCGCGGCGAAGTGGTCAAGCCTTTTGACTCGGGCTCCAAATATTATAGGTTCGATTCCCGGCCGCGTCCTTCGGTTCACGAGTTAAATTTTTCGGAGACTCCTGTGGGTCGTCGCTAGCGCTGCGGAGTTCATACTTTGTGCCCCTGTCGACTTTTAAGCGACTTTTTTTAAAGCATTGTTATAATAGCTCGTCTTATGACATCCTTGTCAAAGCTGTCTACAATAACCTTTCTACCTACCATTTGGTTATTGTGTGGTGGTTTAATTCCAGATTCTTGCACCCATTGACTAAATGACCGTTTACTCAAACCCAATGCATGCACTATTTTTTTTCCGGAATTTGTAATAGTATAAAACAGTTTCCTGATATCAGCTTCTTGACAAAAATATGTGTACAACTTCATAGCGATGCTTTGAAGTCTATACAATTTCACATTCAATCCCATTGAACAATATTCACACATTTCAATGTTAGCGATAAGTGGTTAGATTTAAAAACAAAAAACAAAAATAATCAGGTTTCATGAAATAACCCACATTGATCGACACCTCTGAACACTCCCAGTTTAAACAGCGCGGCGTTCATGCCATAAGGCCAGTCCCGTGAACCACGGAGATTATTCAACATTGAACGCTGATTACGGCCGACGGTGTAATATATTTAAAATTATGGACTTAATCTATGACCCGTAAATTATATACCGCATATAAACAAACATTGAAATCTGCTGTGCGATCTCCAGAAAAAAAATTTTTTTGTTGGGTAAGCATGATTATAAGGTTATATGCTAAATCTCATAATTTTCTCTCAGTTGGTTACTGAGATATGGATCTTTATATTGAGCCAAACAAATGTGAATGCACTATAGCAGATATGTACAACACCAGCAAAGGGAGTGCTAGCATCAAGGAAGAGTGGTTACACAACTGTTTGACTCCCTTGCCGACGCCTGGCAAAGACCACACACAAATTCATGGCTATTGGGTAATCATCAGCATCAAGTGCCATGCCTACTGGCATAGGCGTTCATGACTCTACACAGACCTCGGTATTTGGTTTTCTGGATTAACTCTACCGTTAATATTACTCCACGCCACGGTCGTAATCCTTCCATCATAATTTCTCTTGATCTGCCACTGCCTCTCCTCCCCTCGATCTTTCCAGTTGTCACGATGTTCTCAAATGTCTCTCTTCTCATCACATGACCAAAAGAAAGTTGTTTGCCTCCTTCTTATTGTTGTATATAATGTTCTAGTTTCATTAGCCTCTTTAAGGCAGTGCAAGGAATTCGCAACATTCGTCTCAGGAACAACATCTCTGTTACTTCCAATCTCCTCCTAATTTGTTCATTTACATTCCATGATTCACAGCCATCCAGCAAAACATGTTCTGTATAGCATTTTAGCACTCTCTTTCTTACATTGTATGATATTGACTTATTGCATAAGATATTCTTCATTTTCTGCAGCCTTTGCTTGCCCTAAACTGCTCTTACTCTATTTTGTGCATATTCCATCTGATGTTATAAATTCCCCTATATTTGTAAAAGTATACACTTGGTGAAGTATTTTCCCTTGTTTCTGTTTCACATTTAGGTTTTTCTTGTTTCTTTGATATCATCATTGTTACTGATTTCTTGATATTCAAGGAGAATCCTTTCTATGCACTTTCTGTAAATACGATGTCCAACAGTTGTTGTAGATATTTTGCATTATCCACCATCAATACTGTGTCATCTGCATAGCGTATATTATTTATATTATAACCTCCGAATTTTATTCCTGGCTTTTCTTTGATCTCACTCATTATTACTTTGCTATAGAGGGAGAAGAGATCCGGTGACGAAACACATCCCTGCCTTCCTCTCAGCTTTATGAGTTCATAATTTCCTTATTTCCATCTTTATTTCCCATTTTAATTGCTGCTATTTGGTTCCAGTAAATATTTTTCTATTATTCTGAGATTTATCCCATCAATGTTAATATCTTCCAACATATTAATTATTTCATCATGTTTTACCTCATCAAGTGCCTTAGTGTAATAATATGAAGCACAAATATATGTCTTTCTTTGTCTCTATCTTTCTAATAGTGTCCGTAATGCATATATTGCATTGTTTGAACCCTTTCCTTCCACAAATCCATATTGTTCTTCGCCAATTTCTATTGTTACTTTCTTTCTTGTTCTTCTCATTATAATTCTGAGTCGAAGCTTAGTGGCATGGTTTATGAGGCTAATCGTTCGAAAATCTTCGCATTCAATTGCTCCTGGTCTTTTTGGTAAACAACAATGCAAAATACAATAGGCAAGCTGCCGGAGAAGATAATTGTCAGGACAATATCAAGTCAGCTAGAGAGGCAAGGTTGTTTCCCACCTGCCCTTGGAGGTACCGTTCATATAGAGAAACCTGGACCAACGCAGCAGGTTTTGCACATGATGTCTATGAAGGTTTCCACTCAGGCATTGAAACATGTGCTGCGGCGATTGATCTTGAGGATGTGTACAACATAGTACCCTTGGATGTCTTAATGTTTCAGCTTCTTGAACTCAAAATAGTCCATTCCTCCTTAGTTGGATCGTCACAGCCCTCTTCCAAAGGAAAGTAGTTTTTAGATGTGGATTAGTTGGACTTCTGAACGAACAAAAATATATCCGGGCTTGCCACAGGGATCACCATTATCACCGGTGCTATTCAATGACTACACTGTTAGAATTACCGGCGAGCAGCTCAGAGGATCGGGGAGGACATTTTCATATGCAGACAATGTGTTAGTGTATTGTCAGGCTAAGGACAGAGATCGGGTTGCTGTCCATCTACAAACAGAACTAAATCGCCCAAGCACTTGGTGTGTGGAATATTGGGCAATGGTCAAACAAACGAAGGTAGCAGTGACATGGTTCTCTTTGAATAACCATATTGTCAATATCCAACACCAACTGTAAATATGTGTCCAGAGACGGTGGAAAAAACGCAGACAATGAACTACCTGGGAATACGTTTTGATCGAAGCCTTGCATATCATGAGCACATAGACCGGGTGATAACAAAGGCCAAGCGAGGTGTGGCTGCGATGCAGGTGATGGCGGCGTCAAACTGTGAGCAGCGCCATCTATGTCCCCTTTACGAGGGTCTGGTCCTTTATATTTTGGAGTATGCTATAGCGATCGTGACTGTCAGCCATAAGCAGATGGAAAAAATATAAAACGAAGCTGTGCTTATTATTCTTGGGTGTACAAGAGATACAGCATGCAGGGCGATGCACTACATTTTTGATTTTCCGAAAAATTGGGGACATAATACACATTTGCAGAACACGTGCCTACCTCAAAGTCAACGCAAACACACAACATCCACTGCACAGTGAAATTAAGAAGGTAAAGAGCAGCAAGTTAAAAAAAAAGGATGTCGTGGGTGTGTCAAACCGAAGACATTCTTCAACAGGTGTGTTCACTTGAGAACTTTTAACCTGGAGAGGAGTAGGTACAAATACCAACATGTTTCTGTACGTCCTTTTCAACTTGCATCCAACTAGACAGAAAATATAGACGGAACCGTCGCCCTGCTACTGAATGAGTGCGTGGCGCGACACTGTGAGCTGTGAGTTTCGCGTAGAATGCTGATACATCTGTCCACTGTTGTTTGTAGCGTGAACAGCATGTTCGGAACGATGGCGGCCGACTGTTGCTAGATTGACTGGTTTGCCTTTTCGGCTCACGAGTGCATTTTTCAGGAGACTCCTGGGAGTCACCGCTGGAGCTACGGAGTTCGTGCTTTGTGCGGCGCTTTCGGCGGGTAGTCCTGTGGAAAGAGACCGAGCCATATGGGATAAAACCCGGGTCAATGAAGTCTTTCTGGTGACTGCCGTTTCTATCGACGATGAAATGTATTTTTCATGGATGACTTATGTGTTGGCATTTGGCGGCGGCATTATGCACATGCACCTATGCGGGTTGTTGGCTTGCCGATACTAATGTCTGTTCCATTGTTCACCTTGGGCAGTGAGGAGCATTTTGTGTGATATTCACTGGCACAGGAACTGAGCAATATGGGGATGACCCGTTGCCGTGAATTTGGAACTACGACTAACTAACTAACTAACTAGAAAATGTAGACAAGAAAATCCGGCTCCTGTGGAAGCGGAAGTAGAGGCTTTGATTTTCGATTATTCTTTGGAGCTTGATGCTGTCATTTACACAGACAGGTCGGTCGTTCGACAAATGAGAAGTTTATGGGCTTTTAGGTCTTAGGCCGGAATGAGAATTGTGAAGGAAGATTCTTGTGCTTTTGCTTTGACCACAAGAAGCCTGACTATGGAAGTCATGGCAGTAAGTAAAGCAATAGCATGGCTCGAGACACAGACATTCACTAGGGCATGCAGGTTTCCTTAGTGTCTCAATGAGCATGCTCAAGACGATAGAGACGGAATGGATCCGAAGAGAATGGTTGCTGTCTCTGGAGCGGTCTTTGCTGGTAAAGATTAGTTTCATTTTCGTGCCAGAGCATACGGGTGTGCGAGGAAATGAGCGGGCTGACAAGCTTGCAGATATGGCTACTGTGGAAGGCGGACGAGCCATGGACCAGGCTGACATTCTGATTGCCATATTTCGCGAGAATCAAGTGATGACTGTGAATCTACAGCCATAGGCAGGATGTGATAACATCAAATTAAAAGATGTGTGGCCAAACAAGAACACTACGCGGAAAGCCAAAGAAGATTAATAAACCAACACAGAACTGGTGTCGTCAGTCGCTACACGCTGCGGGATTTACTGATGATGGAATCCGAGCATTTATGGACGAATGTTTCGATGTGTCCGAGCACTTATGGACGAATATTTCGATGTGCAATGAGGATGATCTGTCAACTAACCAGCCAGTCAGTATATGATGTGTTGAATAAATCTGCAACAACAGCTATCGGTTCATAGTTAGCCGACTTCCGGTCCCCAACATGGCGGTTAGACATTGAACCGCCTCTGCCTCTGGAGTATTTATCATTGTGGCCGCGGTTTGCATTCGCATTTTACTCATGCTGGACTGGTAGTATATGGTTCCGTCGCTTGCTACTGAGTGAGTGCGTGGCGCGACTCTGTGAGCTGTGAAATTCATGTCGAATGCTTTTACATCTGTCCGCTTTTATTTGTACAGTGAAGTGCATGTTCGGAACTATGGCTACCGGCTGTTGCTGAATTGACTAATTTGCCTTTTCGATTGACAAGTGCATTTTTTTAAGGAGACTCCTGGGGGTCGACGCCTGAGCAATGGAGTTCGTGCTTTGTGCGGCGATATCGACGGGTCACACTGCGGAAAGAGACCGAGCTATGTGAGAGAACCCGGGTCAATGAAGTTTTTCTGGTGATTGACGATTTCATCCACGATGAACTGAACTGTAATTTTCGTGGATGACCTTTGTGTTGACATTCTGGCGGCGACATTATGCACAGTGTACCTGTGCGGGATGTTGGATTGCCGAGACTCCTGTCTGTTCCACATTTCACATTGGACCATGGGAAGTATTTTGTGAGATATTCACTGGCACAGGAACGGAGCATACTGGGTACGACCCGTTGCCGTGAAGATGGAACCTCGACTAACTAACTAACTCATAGTTAGGTGGAGGTGAGGACATAGACAAAGGGCCGTGGAAAGACGATGTCTTTCCCGCAGTCAGGTAAGTTGCAGTGATAATTTTGACAGATGCACCGAGTGTACTGTGGTCACCTCTCCAAGGGCGAGGTGTCTTCTAGGCAGACAATTATAGCGAAAACAGCATGGAATCAATGCGATCCCCCTGAGACTCTCAAGCAGGTAAATGGGCCGAATTATTTGGACACTTAGATTGGAAACCTCCTGTCATAAATGCTCCGCGGCGGAGTTTCTATTACTTTATAGACAATGGTGGAAACACTAGTATACTACACTTAACTGATCCAATGCCAAACAAAAAAGGTTGGTGTGGACCAAACAGAAATTGATGGCAGAAAATGAGAAGTACGAGTGTTTTACAGTAATTATCTAAAATGGTTAAAATGGCAGAAATTATATTGCCACCCAGTCAGTATGTGCTATGCTGACTCATAATCTGGGTATACAATGATATGCCTCGCCTCAGATGTGACGTTCCATCACCAGACTTCCAGACCCAGCTAGTTTCTGGGATTGTTGAGCGGAAAGAGAGCTCTGCAACATACTTTTCTTGTGGGTGGTAGGTCGGTATGTTGTCAGGTCTTAGTCAGATATGACTGAGCTACCATATGACAGTAGATGGTACTACCTGCTTTCTGTCAGCGCCGAATGTTTGGCGGCGACTACCCCACATTGTGCCAACGGCTTCGGGCGGAAGAGCGCAATTGGGAGGGTACTAGCCTTATCCTGGGGCGAGGAAATGCAACCCAAAGACAAAATAAGTCACGGCAGGGCAGACCAGGCCCTAAGCCTTGGTTGGCAGCTGGTCTAGGATCGAAGCTCCGACAGGCGGACAGTTAGATCATTGCTTTGCTGATCCGGCAGCTTCTGCAGCTTGTCTTGTTCCAGATGTATAGGTGTTAACTTTCCTCTGGAGTGAACTAGGCAGGCCGAGAGAGGGATCATGCTGCATGGGCAACACATGGTTTCTTTATTTTAGCCCAGGCTTTGTGCTATGGAGAGGCAATACCTTCATCGACCTCACAAAGGCCTTCGATTTGGTCAGTCGTTAGGGTCTGTTCAAAGCACTAAAGAAGATTGGCTGTCCACCAACTCTTCTGTCCATTGTGGAATCGTTCCATACAGGCATGAAGGGTATAATCAAGTTTGATGGCTCAACCTCAGAAGAGTTTGAAATCAAGAGTGGAGTTAAGCAAGGTTGTGTACTAGCCCCAACCTTCTTTGGGATATACTTTTCACTTCTACTGAAATATGGCTTCCGTGTTCAGGATGACGGTATATACATTCACTCACGCTCAGATGGTGGCCCCTATAATGCTCAGAGATTGAAGGTCAAGACCAAAATTAGCAGGGTACTAATCAGAGAGTTGCTTTTTGCGGATGATGCTGCGATTACGACCCACTCTGAGGAAGATATTACAACATCTGCATTCTCCAATACTTGTTCTGAATTTGGTTTAACAATTAACAAAAAGAAGACACAGATTATGTCACAAGGTGCACATGGTGTACCATCAATCTTTATTGACGACGCCGAACTGGAGATAGTAGACCATTTTACATATCTTGGATCAGATGTAAATAGCAAATTATCCCTCGATCAGGAAATCAACATCAGGATTGGCAAGGCAGCAACAACAATGAACATGTTAGCAAAAAGAGTCTGGGAGAACAGGAAGCTTACTGCCAAAACAAAAGTCCTCGTCTACCAAGCCTGTGTCCTTAGTACTCTTCTTTATGGCAGTGAAACCTGGACAACTTACTCACGCCAAGAGAAACGTTTAAACAGCTTTCATATGCGGTGTCTGCGAAGAATACTTGGTATTAAGTGGCAAGACAAAATCACAAATACTGAAGTATTGGAAAGATCAGGTTGTGTGACGGTGTATTCCTATGCTCAGTCTTCGTAGACTTAGATGGATAGGACACGTTAGGAGGATGGATGATGGTAGAATACCAAAGGACATCTTTTTTGGTGAATTACAGACGGGTAGGAGATCTCAGGGTCGGCCTCTACTACGATACAAAGATGTGTGTAAGCAGGACATGATTGATACAGGCATTGATAATGCACAATGGGAGCACGTCGCCGCTGAACGTGTTGCATGGAGGACAACTATCAGAAATGGAATAAAGACAAAGGAGAAAATGATTGCAGATAAAGCACACACAGAGCGTGAGAGACGTAAGATGGTGCAAAATGGTGGAAATGACCATGTTTTCACATGCACCTACTGTGGGCAAACATTTGCAGCAAGAATTGGCTTTATCAGCCACACTCGCCACCGCCATGGATCGTAGTTATTGCCATATGACAGTTATTAAGCCTTTTTGAAGCACAATGTACCAAACTATCGTCTGTCAAGACGGAAAGGTGCCAATGTAAAAAATGTAATGTAAGGTAGGTCGGTACCGTTTCGAGAATAAAGTGCATACACCAGCTTCACTCCAATAGATGCATTACCTCTACGGGGCTCAGATATCCTGTACACATGAATCAGACTTAACCGTTAAAACTATAACAGGTAGACTGTTCAACTACGAACTAACCAACCAGCCAACGAAACAAACAACAGGCCAACCAACCAGGCAACCAACAAAACAACCAGCCAACCAATCAACCAGCCAATCAATCAAGACATCAACAACCAACCAATCAGGTATCCAACCAACCAACCAAACTTTACCTCTCACTGCTTATTCGTGCTGATATAACTTCCACATATATTACTTCCCCAGGCGGTTTCCGTTTCGTCTGTTACTTCAGAAACACAGGCCAATATGGACGAGTAATCGGGTTTCTTACACCCGAAAACATCGACCCTTTCTTATGCACACACCTGGTTTTTTCGTATGCATCAGTTTCTGGCTTGAGCATTTACCGAACTGTGAAGAAAGATTCCAGAACAATATGGTACGATGACATGTAAGTATGTGGATATCAATTCATTAATGTTTGACTTCGTTCATTTGCGACTTTTGTTAGTAATAATAATAATAATAATAATAATAATAATAATAATAATAATAATAATAATCACGTGTTCCGAAGCGTCTCATGATGTAGGTCTGTTATGTGAAAGCACCATAACATGTTGTGACCTGGGAGCGGGAAAGAATAGGTGGCCGGGAAATCTGTCCCTCACTCTAACAAGTCTAGCCCACTCGTCAAACCCGCGTTCGATCTTGTTCATAACATTTCCGGTCTATAAAAGATGTCGGGCCAATAACATAATATGTTATATTATCTGGAAGCAGTTTCTTGTTATGTGTCTGTCAATTTATGGGTCATCCTATTTTGTAGGCCTGAGAGCAGGGAGGTAGTGTAGGAAGGGCGTTGAACCAGCGTTACACCGTGCTCATGACATGACCAGTGCAGTTCGCTATCAACATCGCCGTCACTCTCACCGTGACTTGCGACACATTTATTGTTGTTTTGCTTGTCTGCGAATAACCCGCTCCATTCGGTCACATTGGGATGACGAAAGAATGTAAGAAATATTACACAAGAGACATTTCCATTAGCTTCTCTTAAACTTCACCTGGTATGCAACGGCGTGATTGTACAGCTTCACGTAAAATTTTGCATGTCCTTGACAGGACGTTACAATCAAACATAGGTGGATTTAATAGACAATTGCGCTTTCCGCCGTTTGCTTTTGCTTTCTATACTAGAAGTCAAGGTCTAAGTTTAACGTAATGCCTTTCTAGGGGTTGAACCGCCTATCTCGCCTTCGGCGTAAGGGAAGTGTTATAGCGAAGAGATGTCACATGTATTTTATTAAATTGTGTTGAAGAGGTCTACGTGGTCGATAGAATGAGAGAGTTCTCTTTTAAACGTTCTGTTCTCTGATGGTGGGGTAGCGGGTTTATTTCCGACACCTGTCTGTTGAAGTTAATTGTTGACTTACCGTTCAGACACCTACGGCATACTACGTAACCTACAACTGCATAGAAAATCATCCTGGGGCAGACCCTAGTACCCTACGAAGGACATGCAACAATTGAACAATGTGTTTACTGGGTCAGGTGTTCATCTACATCTTGATATGACACAGTGTCTACTCACGAATATATACATCCGCAAGTAGTCATAAGAATTTGTAAATACATATATGACCATTCATTTCACCCAGTGGGGTTGAAAGTATGGAGCCGTGAGTTCTAAGATGGCTGATAAGGCCTATTTTGGCTCTAAATGTTCTTTGACATTGTGGACAAAGAATGCTTGACGTTTCTGGAGGAGGATTTCCTGCAGTGGTTTTTCTGTTCTGCCTTTTCTTTACAGCTCTTGCAGTCCTGGTTGCCTCACAAGTGATTGTACCCTTGCGTAATGATGCACGCCACAAATTTCGGTCTCTGGCTGCAGTCTCCAGGTGTCATAATGAATTCCAAAAGCATTCAGTGAGATGTTCAGAGTGTCTTTAAAGCGTTTCCTCTGGCCGCCTTGCGAGCGTTTACCACAATGCAACTCGCCGTAAAATATTCGTTTAAGGAGCCTGTGATCTGGCATGCGAGTCAAGTGACCAGTCCAGCGAATCTGATTCTTCATTAGTAGAGTGCGGATACTGGGCATGGACGCTCTTTCTATGACTTCAGTGTCTGGGATCTTGTCTTGCCATTTAATCTTCGATAGATTTCTAGGGCAGACTGTGTGGAAGTGGTTTAATTTCCTAGCGTGTCGCTGATAATCAGTCCAGGTTTCACAAGCATATAGCAGTGTGGATAATACAACTGCTTTGTAGACTTTCAGCTTTGTTTGCAGACTTATTCCATTTCTGTCCCATACATTCTTGTACAGTCTGCCAAAGGTCGCGCTGGCCTTGGAGATTCTTGCATTCACTTCATCATCAATTGTGGCAGCTTGTGACACAGTGCTGCCAAAATATGTGAATTTGTCCACAACACTTAGACAATGACCATTCACTTTAATATTCAGCACGGTGTGATTATTCCCTGGAGCTAGCTGGTACATAACTACAGTCTTCTCCAAATTCATATTGAGCCCAAAGTTGGCACAGGCATGTGAGAAAGCTGAAACATTATGTTGCATGTCCGCCTCTGAGTTAGCGTATAGAGCGCAATCATCAGCAAACAGCAGTTCTCTGACGGTGTCGCTGTTAATTTTGGTGTTAGCTTTCAGCCTTCTGAGATTGAATAACTTTCCATCTATGCGGTAGTTGATGTCTATTCCAATGCCGTTGTTTTCGAAGGCATTCGTCAACATAGCTGAAAACATGAGGCTGAACAGTGTTGGTGCCAGGACACATCCTTGCTTCACTCCATTGGTGACAGTAAAGGGCTCAGACATTTCACCATTTTTCTGTACTCTTGCCTGCATATCGTCATGAAATAGCCGAACTATTTGGACACACTTTCGTAGACAGCCATATTTTGCCATAATTTTCCACAGTCCTTCTCTGCACACCGTATCAAAAGCCTTGGTAAGGTCAATGAAATTGGAGAACATTTCGCAGTTCTGTTCCTGACATTTCTCTTGCAGCAGCCAAGCAGCGAAAATCATGTCAACAGTTCCACGTTCTTTTCTGAAGCCACATTGACCCCCAGGAAGAAGATCTTAATCGAGATGGGCCGTGAGGCGATTGAGAAGAATTGCAATTGAAAGCAAGGAGATGCCTCGGTGGTTGTCACAGGATTGGCTATTTTCTTTACGTTTATAAAGGTGGACTATTGACGCGTCCTTGAAATCTTGTGGCATGGTCTCGTTCACCCATATGTTTGTAAAGACTTGGCGAAGCTGCTCTGTTCGGACCGGCCCACGTACCTTGTAAATCTCTGTCGGGATGGAGTCAGGACCAGGTGCCTTGCAGCTGGAGAGTTGCATGATGGTTTTGTTTACTTCCACTATGGTTGGCAGGTCATCAAGACCCTCTCCTGGATTGTTTATCTGTAAAGTTGGTTATTGTTTTATCTTGTAACGTAATAGGTTATACGTGACTATTAACATTGACTTGTAATGACTCTATATTAATTGGTAGTATTTAGTTGTATATCTTTTATAATACTTTTTGTTATGTTTTTACTGTGAGTGAGGGGGTTTTCACTGCTCTTTCTTACTAATCTGTATACATATGTTTATATATTGACAGAGACATTACTGTTTCTCTGTACTTTAGAATGTTATTTTAATAAGGGGCGTAAGTTGTATTCATTTTGTGTGTGTTTTTTTTTTAAATTTATGATTACACATTGTTAAAATGTATAATCCGTATGAATACTGGCTCAGCAAAGATGGGCTCAGAGTCGAACATTTAAAAATCTGCCATCTATTGGGGAAGCTGTCAGAACTGTCACTTATACATAATAAAATTTTTCACATGTTCGGCATTGGTGAAAGTCGATTAAATGGTAACAACAAAGATGATGACATCACTATAAGAGGTTTTAAAGTTATTAGAAGCGATCCTTATCAGAAACAAGAGACGGGTATTGCAGTTGATATTTCTAATCCGCTTAACGTCCACCGCAGGCTAGATTTTGAAAGCTGTGAGATTGAGAGTGCATGGCTTGAGGTTAAGTTTCGAAATCGCATACCCCTAGTAGTTTGCTATCTATATCTAAACCCTAGTTCAGAAAATGTTGATGTAGTCTTTAGTTATGCGAGAGAAATCTTACTGCTCGGCGACTTCAACATAGACATTAACAATTCAAATAAAACATGGTGTAACATAATAGAGTAATAAAACTTCCAACAGTCAGTCAAAGAAGCCACTAGAATAACAAACTTATCTGCTACACTTATAGACCATATTTATACTACATATACTGACAACATCACATAATGTACTGTACCTATTAGTGCATGACCGATCACTACCCAGTATGTTGCAGGTGGTCGAGAAAAGGTATCAAAACTCCAAACATAAGCACATAAGTATTTTTGTTCGATATTTCCATCCTTTTTCAGGATATTGCGGTTAATACCAGCATCTTTCAGCTGCATGTTGATTCCTAGTCTAGATTACGCTCACCAGCACGCTACGACTTTCTGAGCGACCGGCTCCATACTCTTATAAGTCACTGGCGCGACCCAAACTACTTCTAATTCTCGTGCGCTCACGTCAACCACGAGATTATTCGGGGTTAACGGGGAAATCTGCTAACCCCTCGGCCAGGGAGCCGGCAAACACGTAAGTATAACATATAGAAATTATGAAAATGTCAGTCAAGATGTCTTTTATCAGGACTTGCTCAACTCTCTGGGCGATGTTTACCAGCTTCCTGATTCAGATGATGCACTGGACTGCTGGCCGAAGACCTTCCTAAGTATATTTGAAAAGCATGCTCCATTTAAGGAAGTTAGAGTTAAACATTACACTAACCCCCCCCCCCCCCCCCCTACATGGATCACCCAGGAGATAGTTGAAATTATGAGATACCGGGACAGGGCACATAACAATAGAGACCTAACAACATACCTTAGTCTGAAATAAAAAGTTCAATATGTTATTCGAAAGGAAAAGAAAAACTATTTTAATAACATAATAATACATAAAACCAACACCAGAGATATATGTAAAGCAATTAATACCTTGACAGACAAACACAAGATAACACAATCAGTACAATCAAATCAAATCTGCTTACATGTGATCAACTTAGTAGTTTCTTTCAATCCGGCATAAACCAATTTAGGGCTGCAATACCAGATTCTCCTAATGACATATCTTTATTGTCATCATGCTGTGAGAAAAAATGGTATAGAGACATTCCCTCCAACATACCGCTAACAACGGCCACTGAATTATTTACTCATCTCAGTAACCTAAAAAAAAACTATAATGGTTCAGTACTAGATAGAATCAGTATTCGGATCCTTCGCTACGCAGCACTAGCGGTTTGCGAGTCACTAACTTTTATATATAATCAATGCCTCATCACAGGTCACTTCCCATCAGCCCTTAAAATAGCTAAAGTGTATCCGAATTTAAAAAAACTCATGAGTAACTATAGGCTAATTTCCATATTATCCTCACTATCCAATCCACTAGAAAAGCACATTCACAAAACAATATTAGAACACTTAGTTCACCACAAGCTAATAATTGATAGTCAGTCAGGATTTCTGTAAAAGTATTCTTGTCATGCGGCCCTAACATGCATAATATAAAACTGGCATCAACATATTAACAAAAATACTCTATGTTGTTTATAGACCTGAAAAGCATTCGATATGACAAATGATACTATTCTAACTAAAAAGAAGACTAGAAAAAAAAGAAAGTTGGCTTGAATATAGTGACATTAATAAAATCATTTTTATTAGACAGAAAACAAATAGTGTCACACAATAAATCTTTATCTCAAGCCATCACCATTAATATTGGAGTACCTCAGGCGTCTATACTCGCCCTCTTTTATTTGCCATTTATATAAATGATCTTCTCCGATATCTATCGACGTCCTGCGATCTATTTGCAGACGACTGTACAGTATATACAAACGCTATTGATTGCAATTGCACAGGATATACAAACGCTATTGATTTCAATGTATTAGAATCATCCTTGCAACATTAAATAAATAGTGTAGTTAAATGGATCATGCAAACTGCATGAAAATTAACATTTCTAAAGCAAACTCTATGTTAATAGCAACCAGACAAAGACTTCACACTCTAAACTCGCAGAGAACTATTTAGCTGCACATCTACGAAAATAAAATACACACAAACGCATACAATACGACACACATTGTCGTATCATGTGTCGTATTGTACGCGTTTGTGTGTATTGTATTTTATTATTCATTTTATATATTTATTGAGTGCTTCTGATTTCGGATTTTCACCTGCATTTCGGGATACGATTGATCTCCTTGTAAGGTATGTGCACGTGTTGATGTTTAGTACGTTTCGTCTCGCAGGAGCTTAATATACCTATTTGTTTCCAATTCATATTGTTATATCCTGCTCCAGCCAGTGCTTTTCCTTTCTATTCCACATTATATAAAACAAGCCTAGCATACTCTGCCACTCAGTTATAGAACAATCTTCCACAAGAAATCAAAGACACCAACAATCATTATACATACAGTCGCAACCTGTTTGAACACTACCTCAGTAAATACTACATGTTCCCCTAAATTAATAATAATAATAATAATAATAATAATAATAATAATAATAATAATAATAATAATGGAACAATTATCTCAAGCGATAACTAGTCAATAAAATTCCCATATGTATGGTACGTTCGATCTTCCTTGGGTATTTATAATGCCTATGTTAAACATTGCCTCAGTGAGTCACGTATAAATGATTATTTTTCATGCGTTCTAATGCTTATTGTTCTTGTGTTGTCTAAGATTAGCTTCCTACGCGATATTGAATGAAATAATGTATGAGATGAATAGAGAAGAAAGGCAGAATGCAGAGGGCCTGCGTGCACAATTCTTAACCTTTTAGAAAATAAAGTTCTTTCGTTCGTGTTTTCTTTCATATCGTAACGTATATTAATGCAATTAGGATAATATTAACTAAAACTGATAAAGCAGTGCAATTGTTTTCAAAGTTTACATAGTGAAATCAAGCGGCAGAAAAAGTAAGCAAACGAAAGATTAAAATACACAAATAATATGGAAAAGCATGTTATGTGACTATGTATACATTCCTACACACACTCACACAACACACACGCAAACATCCATACACACAGACATACACATCTAGACACATACAAGCTACTATACTTAATCACTGAAATAACATGAACAATCCCCCACACTTTGCACACACATATACGCTAACAACTTTTGTGAGCATCCTCACAAAAATGGAAACGTTTTATACATATACATTGTGTATCGTTAGAAATATTGATGCAATTCAATACGATACTATTTAATAAAATTGATCTAAACATGATAAAGTAAGTAAAGTACACGTATTCATACTGTACATGTTAAAATCAAGTGGCAGTACAAATGATTATGCGAAAGATCAGGATACCAAAAAAAAAAAAAAATATGGATAGATAGACAGATAGATAGATACTACATAGCTACTTTGCTGCATAGCTACACGGCTGCATATATGCATAGATACATAGATGCATGATACAAAAGATTGCTGCATATTCTTTACATGACGTAGCAGTCAACCCCGGCATTTTTTGGCTATTTATGATACCCTTTGCATTCAGTAGGTTGCCATTGCTTCCTCAACGATAGGCACCATACCATTTCATACAAAACCAACGCAATGCGGTCTGCTGCCAAATCGCCCGTAGATATGTTTCTAACACAGGTGTTCGGGATTAGGAACTGCGATAAATGCATGTGCTTATATATAATTTATTTTCCCCAGATATTATACAATCACGAAACGAAGGCAGAAGAATCCACAGCTTAAGATTCTCCTGGCAGTGGGAAGTGACAACGAAAGAGCACAAACATTTTTGCAGGCAGTTAGCAACACGAATTCTCGGAATACCTTTGCCAGAAATGTAGCAACATATATTCGCAACGCCCAGTTTGATGGTGCAAATTTAGAATGGGGCAATCTTGCCCCTGAAAGGACTCCAGGCGTTGACAAACGCAAGTTTGTGCTTTTTATACAGCTTGTAAAGGTGTGTTAGCTTACATTGTATGACAATGTAGACATGTGCACAAACTGTAATGCATTATGTTAATAACACCATCCATCGTGTGTCATTTCGATAAGCGTGGGCGATCATGTTTTGCCATCTCACTTGATCACTAGAGTCGTGAATCAGCTCCTCTTTTAGTAGACTGATATTGACCTTCATCATTATCAAATATTATGGCAGCTTGGTGTTTCCAATATATGGTTTTTTACAAGTCTAAGAACGTTTTCATAAAATTGTAGATCTTCAAGCATGCTTATCATGTCGATATGTCTCACTTTATCGAACGCCTTTGTGTAGTCAATAAAGCAAAGATATAGATCTTTCTATATAAATCTATAGATCGTTCTATAGAACGTTCAATTGCTGTTCTCTACACATCATTTACTGTACCCTTGCCTTCTAAAAACCCACATTGTGTTTCTCCTATTTCGGGTTGTATTTTCTTCCTGATCTTCCGGTAAAAATGGCGACGAAATTATGCTTTTATTCTTCGGGATGACGCTGTTTTTGTGTTGTTCCTGTGGATTATGAGGTGTTTTTTCGTATTTGTTTATTGGAAGTGTCCAAACAAGCCACGGAAGGCAGGTAGTGGATGAAATTTTGAGGGCAGCAGACAGATATTTGTTGGTTATGGTCTCAAGTTTCACGACGGCAGGCGGAGGGGATCTTTCACGAGTCAATGGCCGCGGTCACCCGACCAGTACGGTCACTGCCATAGAGGAAAGCAACGGCAAACTACCTCTTTAAAAGTGCCTAGTACATTATGATTCGCCTAAAGACTGATCATCGCAAGACAATGACAGAGCCATTAAAATTAGCAACATGGAACGTTAGGACGTTAAACGACGACGAACAATTAGAGAACATAAAACAATAAATGGAAAGAGAAAAAAATTAATATTTTAGGGATGTACGAAACGAGATGGACAGGAGCAGGCATAAAGATAGATGAAGATTTTGATAGATGATGATTTATTCTGGAGGTTTGACAAGGGGGAATGACAATTATTTTGGACCGGAAAACATCAAAATATGTTCAAGGATATTGGGCCGTGTCGGACAGAGTTCTATTAGTTAAATTAAGAGGCAGACCTTTAGAATAAATGTTATTCAAGTATATGCACCAACAGGAGAATCCAGTGAAGATAGTGTAGTGGAATTTTATAATGACGTAGATTCTGCCTTAAAGAAATGTAAAACTTCAGAAATAAACATCATGATTGGGGACTTCAATGCAAAAGTATGAAATCAAGGTGATAGATATACATTAGGAAACTATGGTTTAGGAGAGAGAAATGAAAAAGGATACAGACTCGTAGAGTGGGCAAAAGAAAAGGAAATGATTGTAGGAAACACCTGGTTTAAGCAACACCCTAGAAGATTATGGATATGGAGGAGTCCTGATAGCAGGATAAGAAACCAGACTGACCACATTCTGATTATCAGAAGATTTAGAAACGCGCTAACAATAGCATAAACAGTTCTCAGTGCTCATTGGTATAGTGACCACAGATTACTTAAAGTAACATTGAGGTCAAAGTTGAAGAATATAAGTCAATAATATAGTATATAACAGGAAACACTAAATATGACTTGTGTACAATGAGTAATGACAAGAAAATACAAAACAAATTCAACATAGAATTACAGAACAGATTTGATATATTGTCTGATCTAGATATCCTATTCCAGGATGTGGATGGTAAATGGGAAACGCTGAAGTATTCAGTCAGTCTGACTGCAGAAATAACTATTCCAAAATTTAAGAAGGTGGGCCGTAAGAAATGGATGACTGAAGACATTTTACACCTAATTGAAACAAGAAGACTCAAACAAAATAATTCTGCCGAATATGAAGAAATTCACAGACAAGTCAGAATATTATGTAATGAGACAAAAGAAGCATGGCTTGAGGAAAAGTGCTTAGAAATTGAAAACCAATACAACAGTCATGATACCAAATTAGTGCACAAAAGTATTCAGGAAATTTCTAATAAAAGAACAAGTACATCAACTGGCTGTCTAAAACCTAAAGATGGCAAAATCATAATAGAAAAAGATCAGATTCTACATGTATAGACAGATTATGTGAAACACCTTTATGATGATAACAGAGAGGAACAGCATGATATTAGATTTAATAATGAAGGACCACCAAACTTGAAGATGGAGATTCGAAATTGTTTTTAAGCATGTGAAAGCTGGCAAGGCCCCCGGTGCAGATAACATCACAACAGAAAGGATTAAAGCTTTAGTAGAATTTGGACTAGAGCAAGTCACCAGACTGCTGAACACATTATATGATACTCGAGATATACCTTCTGAATTATGTAACTCTGTATTTATTGCAATCCCAAAGAAATCAGGAGCCTTGGAATGTGATTAACACAGAACAATTAGTATAATGAGTCACATACTACTGTCTGCTACAGTCTGCTTAGAATATCTGCTAGGTTATTATCCTTACCAGGTATGTGACAGATATCTAAGTCGTAATCTTGCAGAAGAAGAGACCATTGATGTATCCTAGAGTTTTTTTTTAAATTTTTTTTTATTTCCTTCTTTACAGACTTTTAAAGGCTTGTTGTCAGAAATAACCAGGAATTTCTTACCGAGTCGGTTCATAGAGAATTTATTGATGCTTTCTATGAGAGCTAAAGCTTTAATTTCTGTGACGGCATATTTCATTTGAGTTTATGATAGCTTTTTGCTGAAGTAAAGTATAGGATGTAATTTTCCGTCATGAAGTTGCAACAGAATAGCTGAAATTGCATAGGAACTTGCGTCAGTCTGCAAAATGAAATCTTTTGAAATGTCAGGCAGTTTGAGAATAGGTTGACTACTAAAGAGTTCTTTTATCTGTTGAAGAAGTTCGTCATGCTTCTTAGTCCATTTGATCTTAGTGGGTTGTCCTTTTTCAAGAATTCTGAGAAGGTTGCTGTCCTGTCAGTGAAGTTTGGGATTAACTTCTGATAGTAATTTATCCGTCCCAACACACTCCTGACTTGATTCTTGATGGTGGGTGCTTTGATGTTTAAAATTTTGGTCACCAAACTTGGGTCAGTTTTTAAAATCCGTTTGAAAATCTGTGACCAAGGAATTGGATTTCGGTATAACCTTTTTCAACTTTACTAAGTTTGGCTTTTGATCCATGTTGTTGTATTCTCTGGAATATATGTTCCAGGATTTAAGTGTGGTTATTAATAGGTGTAGTGTGGATGCATATATCATCCATGTAAGTAGCTACATTTGTAATGCCTTGCAGTAAACTGCGCATTATTCGCATGAATGTGCTTGGAGCATTTTGGAGTCCAAAAGACATGTATGCACACTGATAAAGGCATAAAGGAATGGCAAAGGCTGTGATATGCATTGATTTTTCTTCCATTGGAATTTGCCAATATCCCTTTGTGAGATCTATCTTGGAAAAAATATTGGATTTTGCCATGATATCTATTAAATCATCAACATTAGGCATAGGTTCAGCACCTAACAAGGTCAATGCGTTGATCTTTCAATAGTCAACACACATCCTTAGGGTGTTATCTTTCTTTTTAAATATAATCAAAGGGAAACAATAATTGGATGTGAATTTTCTAATATTGCCACACTGATCCAGATCAGATATTTCAGATATTACCTTATCCCAAAAATGTACTGGAATTGGATAAGATTTTACTTTCACTGGTATGTCTGAAAGTAATGTGATCTTATGTTGTATTAGTGTTGTTCTTCCAGGTTTGTCAGAGAAAATATCACTAAATTTGTGTAGTGATAATTTTAATTTATTTATATCTTGTATTGGCAAATTTTTGTTGATTTGGACAGTTTCTCCAATCACTAACATCCCTAACTGTTCGTGTTGGTATTTGTTCTGCCACAGCGTCATTTTGCTGTTCATTAATCACCCAGCAAGCTCTTGCTATTCTAGGTTGTAGTTGTTGTGTTGTTGGTGTTTTTTCTCTGTCTCGGTCAATGTAGGGTTTCAGCATGTTGATATGAAAGATTGTGTTTTTGCCTTTAACATTAATTAAATACTCAATGTCACTAATTTTCTTGATAACCTTAAATGGGCCCTGCCATGATATGATGAGACAATCTCTGGGGTCGGGTAGTAATAGCTATACCTCATCTTCTTCTTTCAAGACTATTGTCTTGGCTTTTCTCTTATCATACTGCCTGTATTTCTCGGCTGCTTTTTGTAATGCCGCTTTCCCGAACTGGCATGCTGTGATGATCTTCTTCCTTAGATGGGTGACCATCTCGTTTGCCTCCCGTTTCAGGCGGTCATGTACTTGGTTTGTGAGTAAATCATTATACAATAACGGGTCTCGTGGATTTGCCCCATAAACGAGTTTGAATGGGGAGAGCCTGTGCTTGCTTGCGGTACTTCACGGTATGCAAACAGGACAGCTGGTAATAACAGATCCCAATCTTTGGAACGTTCGGCCGTGACCTTGGCTAAGGTTTGTTTCAACACTCCGTTAAAATTTTCATTTACCCCATTTGTCATTGGGTGATACGGATAACTGAATGCCCTAGGTATGCCAAGTGTTTTCATGGCGCTTTGGGTAGCCTCAGAAATAAATTAGCTACCGCGGTCGGATAGTATGCAAGATAGAATGCCTATCCTACTGAATAACAAAAGAAATGAATCTACGACGGATCTAGATGTGATGGACTTTAAAGGAATTGCTTCAGGCCATCTAGTGCACAGATCTATCATTGTTAAGCAAAACCTGTTCCCTCGGTCCGTTGTCGTGTTGAGGGGTCCCACAATATTGACAGCTATTTTCTGGAATGGTCGGGATGCTAGATCAGTTTGTTGAACTTCTGCCTTAGGATGTTTACCTTTCGGTATAGTCCTTTGGCATAGCTCGCATGATCAAACATGTCTACCAATATCCTTCAAATAGCCTGACCAGTAGAAATGTGCCAAAATTCTCTGTCTAGTTCTGGCCATCCCCATGCGACCTGCAAATGGGGAGTCGTGCACCATTTTCAGCGCCTCGCAGCGATATTCGGTAGGCAGTACTGTTTGTGAGACAAGCACTGATCCCTTTCTGTATTGTCTGGTAAGTATGTTGTTTTCTAAAGTAAATTCCCACTTACCATGCTTTTTCTGTTTAGATGGCTGGTTGATGTGTTTGAAACATATTTGTAGCATGGGGTCGTCTTTTTGGTTTGTAGCTAAGTCTGTAGTCATTGTCAATGGGGACTGAGTATTGTCTGTATCGTCTGTCGCAACGTTCATTGGTGTGGCCTGGCTATCTTCTTCTTCTTTCTGCTTTCTTAAGTGGCCTCTTGTAACTGCATTGGCTGGCACATATTTTATTTCCCACTGGATTGCTTCTTTATGGGTACAATCTCTCACATGTGGGATGTCCCAATCATTATCCCAGTGCATGGATTAGGTAGTGCTGCTGCACGTACTCTACTTTCAAAATATGAGGAATTTTTTGTGACCCAGGCGATTTTATATCTTTCTAGGGTACTGCCAAAAGTTCTACAGATGACACTTTTGCCTGTATAGTCTTCCCTATTTACAGTCTTCGGTCTACCCTTATAATGGATGCTCCTATGCACCTCACGCATGTTGATGGCGATCCATTCACCCACACTTGGTGGACTTTTAGGGTGCCATTCTGGATGTTGACTGCATTCTCCTCTTGTGTGCTATGACCACATGCTAAGTTCCCGTCTTCATGGAAGTCTTTGCAAATGTCAAACAGTATGTAATTGGTGAATGTCTCTAACATGGCTGCATTGGTGTCTTCATGTTCATCGGCTACACTGCTAGTGAATATGTATGATGTGTTGGCTTCTTTCCACGTCTTCCTGATTTTACAATCTTTCGAAGTGTGCCCGTAGCTATTACAGACGGAGCATTTAACACGGTTCTTGTAGTAAGCATACTTACTGACTTTATTTGATGTTAAATTCTTGACATAGGTGTCATAACTTAGGTTCCTATCACACATTTAATTCGAGCCATGTTGTAGTTTGCAATGAGGGCATTGCGTTAAGTATCCTTTTCTGAATCTATTTGGTTCTCTTTGTGTGTTGCCTATCATATAATATGGTCCACTCCTCCTATACTGTTGACCATACTGCTGAAATCTACCAGCTCTACCATTATATCTTTGATTGGACAATCTGGCAGCCGCCCCTATAACTAAATCAGGCTGAGCCTCTTCAGCAAAAATATCTCTATGGGCATTATAATAAGCCTCACTTTTGGCCTCCATTTCTGACACTGATGAACACTTGTTCTCAACCAGAAACATTGACATTGCTTATGGTACAGAAGAAATTAATTTGTCTCGCAACATGAGGTCGCGTAATTGATTAAAGTCTCAGCCAACCTTGGCTGACTTAAGCCATTTGTCAAAAAGTGACGTTGTTTCTGCCACGTAGTCTAAGAAGGTCTGGTTTGCCTTCGGTGTTAATGTTTTAAATTTTGTTCGTTCACAAGCTTGATCTAAAGAAAAGTATGCTAAGACCCGATCTCTAATATATGTGCAGTTAGTTCGTAGGCTTTCGGGTATATCCTCTACGACCTTCAAAAGTTCGAGGGCCAAATGTCTATGAATAAATTGTGCCCACTCTTCGGGTGGCACTTTGTAGTGGTTCATTAGAACCTCAAAGCTGGTTACCCAGGCTGATATTGAATCGACTTGTGTAAAGTTTCTTTTGAGACCAGTGTACCGTTTAATGGGGTCCAAAGTTTTCGACGCTATTTTCGCTTGGGCTATTTCTGCCTCTATTTCTTTCTCTTAACCTTTAAGTTGCTGTTAATGATCTGGAGGTTATAAATGGCACCCAAGTTGACCTTCACTGAGCGTGCTCCTGTTTTCTGAAGTTCGAGCACCCCAACTCTGCCAATTAGCTGTTGGTAGCTTGTTGTCTCAATCTCACTGACAGGTTTAAACAGGACCATCAACATACGATGCATAATGCACAGTCTGGCGTCCTTGGTACTCTTCATTTATTGTAGACATATAATGCAGCATGTACAAATCACATATTCCCGTATATGTGGGAGGGCGTGTGAGGAATATTAAACAATGCATGTTCAGTACTGCTGGATAAAGTTAAGTCATTTGAAGAGTGAACGCAATGGTTTCAGAAGTGCGACCATTCAAGTCGTACAAAGATGTCTACAATATGAACTAAGGTCAAACTTACAGCTTGATCATGGCGACTGGTGTACAGTATCGCTGGGCTGCCATCAATTATGTGAAATCCCAAAAACCTTCATTCTTTGCATTTGATTAGCCGTACTAGCTGGATGGTACATCTTCAATTCGTAATGGAGAATCAATACACACATAATTTTATCAATTTTCACAGATTCAAAACATTTGGACGCCTTGCTTCTGTCATAACCCTGGCCTAACTCCATCACAAACTCCAAACCGTTTTCTTTTGTGTGTACTATCCTGTTAACAACACGTGATACGCACGTTTCCTGGGTAGTTTCTTTTAGTGCTCTTCATAATCAGCATGTGCTCTGATCTGGCTTTACTCGCTTTCTCAGCGCGTGTCAGTTAAGTGTTGTTAGGTGACTTGTTCTCCCTTTTCTCCTTTGTTATTCTTTTACTGTAAGCCTTCTATTAAACCGTAAGCTTACTGCTGTAGATCTAATATTGCTACATGGCACATACACACATCCACATCCATACACACATACTTACACACACATACACACAATTTACACACTCATACACAAATAACAAAACGAATACACACTCCCTCGAACACGCTGCATGCATGTTCACATACACACAAACATATACATATACATACACGAAGATACATACACATACACAAGCACATACACACATATACACACGCATATATATATATATATATATATATATATATATATATATATATATATATATAAACACACATGTACGCACACATAAACACACGTACAGACACACACACAAGCACACACTCATACACACATGTACACACACACACATATATACACCGACACACACACATACAGACATGCACACATACATACATTCACATACACACATATAAACGCACACACTCATAGAAACACATTCGCACACCCATCCATTGACACACATACACGCTGCCTCACATAATCACTAAAATTAATAGGAATAAACTCCCACACTTTTCATACGCACACAATGTCGACTATAGTGAGCATCCTCACAAGATCATTTAATATTGGGGAAAAATGGGACAACATGGGAAATATAGAAAGGGTGATGAAAATATGTTACACGTTGTGTAACGTTAAAAAGAAATAAATAGTGGTGCAATTAAATAGGATAATTCCTGGAATTGACATAAACAAGACGAAATAAGCAGTGCCTGTTAAAATCAAGTGGCAGTAAAAATGCTAATATGAAAGATGAGAATACAGAAAAAAAATATGGCATAATGACATGCGTGCGTTCAGCTCTCTCCCCCCCCCCCTCTCTCTCTTTCTCTCTCTCTCTCTCTCTTTGTGGGCAGGTGGGGAGATATGTTTTTGGGAGGGGTTGTGTGTATAGATGGGGGATGTGTAGTTGAATGGCGGATATTGGGTGGGTGAGTGGGTGAAGGTTGGCTGATGTGTGTGTGGGTGGGTGAGGAAAATTGTGAGGGTGCGGGATGTATGTGTGGATAGGTGCGGGATAGGTGCGGGATGTGTGGGTTGACGGGGATATGTGTATGTGGTTTTGTGATTTGTGATTTGCTGGGTGGGTGTGGGTGTGTGTGTGGGTGGTGGAGAATATGTGGGTTGGTGTGTGCGTGTCGGTTATGGGATGGTGGGGGATGTTTGTGTGGGTTGGGAAATGTGTGTGGGTGTGAGATCAGTGGGATTGTGGCGGCATGTGTGTTTGCCTGAGGCCGTGTGAGTTCGTGGAGGTATGTGTGGGTGGGTGGGAATATGGTGGGTGGGGGATGTGTGGGTGGCTGCGGGATGTGTGGGTGGCTGCGGGGTGTGAGGGTGGTTGATTGATGTGTCTTACAACATTGCTTATGTTTACAACTTTCATTTGACAATGATTTGTTTGTTCCCATGTGAATGTACCATGCGTAATATGCATTGTTTATGCTTACAAAATCAATTTGACAATTTTTTTTCCCTATGTGAATGCAACATGCACATTTGATGAATGAAAGATGAGTGATAGAAAGGGCCGAATGTAAGACGGACCTGCGTGCCCAATTTGTTACCCTTTTAATATAAAGTTTGTTCGTTCGTTCGTTCGTTCGTTTTCCCTTTCTCCCTCTCTCACACACACACACTCTCTCTCTCTCTCTCTTTATTATTTTTCTTTCATGCACACTGACACACTCTCTCATTGTCGCATTCTCTCTCTCTCTCTCTCTCTCTCTCTCTCTCTCTCTCTCTCTCTCTCTCTCTCTCTCTCTCTCTCTCTCTCTCTCTCCTCACTCTCACCCTCTCTTACACACACATAATCACATATTCACTCTCATTCACTCTCCCACTTACATTCACTCTCTTACTCTTTCTCCCTCACACACAGTCATTCACTCTCTAAACCACACTAACCCACTCTCTTACTCTCACACACAGACAAGCAAACAGACACACACACACAGACACACACTCACTCTCTCTCAATCGTTCACTTTTTCATGCACTCTCACTCACCCTCTCTCTCTCTCTTACACACTTATCGCTCTCGCTCTCACACTCACACACGCACATACACACATACCCACACATTCTCTCACTCGCACACTCACGCTCACTCACTGTCCCTTACTCACACACTCACTTGCTGACTCTCTAACTCACACTCACTCACTCACTTTCTCACTCTATCACACAGACAGGCAGACACACAATACAACCTCCCTCTCACATTCACAAATTATCTCACTTAATCTCTCCCACATACGTGCACACACAAACTCACTCACTTTTTCACTCACTCACGCACACGCGCATGCATACTCACTCTCTGTCTCATACTCACTCTCTCACTCACACTCTTTCTCACTTACTCTCTCACCCACTTTCTCACTCACACACAGACAGTTAAGAATGATAGTGAAAAAAATGATATCATAGGTGACTTATAGCGGCATATAGTCTGTATGAAGTAAGTATTGAAAGAGTTTTCGGTTGAATGTGTAGGGACTCATTGGAGTTTTCAGATCTGGTGGAAGGCAATTCGACAAGTGAGCACCAGGATACGCGAAACAAGTTTTGTATAAGTCCAATCTTCGCTTCGGAACCTGTAATAAATTTAAGAGCTTACTGTTCGTTGCAATAGATTGAATTAACGGTAGAATATACTCTGGGGTATTTTCAGATAACATTTTATTCACTAATGTGGCTTTGTTAAACAAAGACGTGCTTTCGAAGTGGTAGAAGTCTTAGATGGTTGTATAAGTTATTACTTTCAACGTGCTTTATACCAGAAACTAGACTATAGCGCGGTTTTGATGCGAACACAGTCGTTTCATATTAGATTTAGGGAAACCATCCCTGACTGTAGAACAATAATCGACAGGTGATTGGATATAGGGTGCATAGAATATTTTTCGTATGCTTTCATCCAAGAAGTGCTGCATTTTAGCAAGTTGGTAACCTTTTTGTGCTATTCTCTTGGTGAGGACGTGAACATGAGAGCTCCAGTTTTAATGTCTGTCAATTAAAAGACCTAATGTTTTATGTTCATTTACATTAACTATAGGTAACGTGTCCACGTGGAGCTCGAGCGTTGCCACAGTTATGGTTAGGGTCTGTAGTTTTTGCCTTGGAAGAAGAAGAAGAAGAAGAAGAAGAAGAAGAAGAAGAAGAAGAAGAAGAAGAAGAAGAAGAAGAAGAAGAAGAAGAAGAAGAAGAAGAAGAAGAAGAAGAAGAAGAAGAAGAAGAAGAAGAAGAGGAAGGAGAAGAAGAAGAAGAAGAAGAAGAAGAAGAAACATAATAGGAATGAGGCATCACATCCTGGGGAAGTTTACAGTGTGCAACAAAAATAGAACATCTGGGAAACAAATGAACATCAAAGAAGACAGGTGATTGTAAGGGAACAAGATTCAGGACTCAGACTTACATGAATAATGTAAACAAGTGGTAACTAAATGAACCTTGTACATGCATTAAATTTCATTGGACATATGCTGCTGGATCCATATTTCTATTCACCAACAAGCACATTGTGAGAGGTTGATCAGTATCACGTGATCGTGATACTTTACTTATCAAGGCATTTCATAGTACCATTTTACACAGATTCGAACTGGGAGCTCGGGAAATGTTTAAAAAGAATCATCCACCATATATATTCGAGCTCCCGACCGGCGAGCTGGTAGGTTCCTAAATATGGCAATGTAACATATAGGTTTGTATATATCTATACTCTTTATATATTTTATTTGCACGAGATGCAATGTGTGTGAAGAATGAATGGTAGAAAAAGTTGCACAGACACACAATTTGCCTTGGTGAAATAACTAACTGGCTTCGACTAAAACGGTTGTAACTTTAATTTTAAGTATGACTTCTTCAGTTGACTTCCTGATATTTCTCTTTCGCAAGTCTCACTAAAATAACAGTTTGTCGAAAAACAGGAAAACATGGGAGAGATAATAACTGAAACGCATAAACTGAAACAATAGTTTATAATGTGTGCTTGTCTGCCGGCAGATAGGCAAAGAGATATGTTTGTAAATATGCCATAGTCCTCCTGGTGGAAATAGTCTAAAATGAGTACCTTGAAGTATCGTAAGAATTACTCTAAGTCAATGGTTTAGGTGGCCAGACTGATATTGACCACATCATCCCCCGAGTGGCGATTGGTATATAGACATTTGAAGCTTGCATCATGTACCCCAAGCGCCTCAAATCGTATAAAGGAGTCATTTACTTTATATTTACATACACATGTTCCGAGATTAATACAGAGATCTTTATTTTCCTGCAATATAGCCACTTGTTGGGACCAGAAGTTCATCATCATGATGTGCCATGCCGATAAGTGTGGTTGGTCATGTTTCGCCATCTCACCCTATCACCAGTGTAGTGCATCAGCTCTCTGTTCTTGTGTCGACCATGTGACGTGGCCAAGCCATCAAGCTGTTTACTCCTCTGCCTTTCATTTATTCTTTTCTCTTCACTCTTGCCAGTTATCACCAGGTTCCCTAATTTCTTTGTCATCTCATGTCATCATCTAATGTCTTGCCGGCTGGCAGGGGCGATATGGCCTCTTCACATATTACTAACTCCGACGTCATTGATCAATTCGTGTGTTGACTCCCTTCCGTGTCATGACACAAGACTGTCAAGAATCTTCACAATCTGTCTTCCTCTCGCTCTCTTTCTGTAAATCTTTCCGGTTGTCACAACATGTTCTAGGTTTTTGAATTCTCATAACTCGGCCAGAAAAAGACGACTGCCGCTTTCTGATGTTTGTGATCAGTTGTAAAATGCCTAGATTAAACTTATACAAAACATGTCTCGCCTATTCCAGTGCTACCTTATTGAATTACCTTCCTCCAGATCTGAAAACTCCAATGAGTCACTACACATTTAACCGAATGAAAACTCTTTCAACACTTAATCCATGCCGACTATACGCCACCATAATTCACCTACTGGCATAATTGTTAACTATCTTTGTGTGTGCGCGCGCGCGCGAGAGAGAGAGAGAGAGAGAGAGAGAGAGAGAGAGAGAGAGAGAGAGAGAGAGAGAGAGAGAGAGAGAGAGAGAGAGAGAGGAGAGAGAGTGAATGTGTTTGTACATGCGTGAATGCGTGTGTTTGGAAGAGAGTGAGTGCGCGAGAAAAGTGAGAGTGAAATGAGGGAGTGTGTGCGAACGTGCGTTCATGGTATGTGTATTTGTGAGAGAGAGTGAATGAGAGAGTGAGTGAGTGTGTGCGTGTGGTCGTACATGTGTATGTGTATGAGTGAGAGAGTGAGATTGAGAGAGTGAGTAAGTGTGTGTATGTGTATGTGTGTGTGTGTTTGTGTGTGTGTGTGTGTGTGTGTGTGTGATGGATTGTGTGAGAAACAGAGTGAGTGAGTGATTGAATAATCGAGTGAGTTAGTGAGTGAGTGTCATCAACTGGCTTGGGTTAGATCCCAGATGGGCAACCACTCAGCCAAAATCATTTTCTTCTACTGGTGTTTAGTTCTGGATGCAGTTTGAGATCCATCAACTCTGTCAGAAGGGACTAATTACCACCCCAGATCCCAGAGAGAAAACGTGGAACAAATGTCTGTTATGCTCATTAAAGACAATGTCCCTGATACTCAAGAAAACAGCCAAGAAGTGGCTCGGTGAAGATAGAATATATATATATATATATATATATATATATATATATATATATATATATATATATATATATTATATATATATATATATATATATATATATATATATATATGTTGCTTGTCGTCTCTGGGGGGACAGTAGAATCAACAAGCACACTTCAACTTCCCTTATTCCAATATTGGGTTTATTGCCAGACCTTTGTCTACACACCCCCTTTCCAGTCTTCTATTCACTCTCTCTCTCTCTCTCTCTCTCTCTCTCTCTCTCTCTCTCTCTCTCTCTCTCTCTCTCTCTCTCTCTCTATTATCGTAATGCCTTACTCCTCTTCACTTTCCTTCAGAACATACCCACACAACATTGTCCTCCAATAAATACTAACAGTATTTATTGAATAAAAAGTGTCATGAATGTGTATAGAGTGTATGTAAAGACGTTGTTGGTGTGTTCTATCGTGTAGGTGAGATAAGAGTGACACTCTAAGACACAGTCCTCATTGTTCTCATCACACAACGGCATATGTTTTCACCAAAGCACATAATTGGATTGAGCTCACCCAGGGAAGTTTCTCTCTGCATGATGTTGATGATGTCTTCACAATATCTTTGACTTATGAAATAAAATGTAATTTTACAACAGCGTGTCTTTTATCCAATGTTATGAATGTTTGTTTTTTAAATCCAGGGAAGGTTTACACATCCGATATTGTCTATGGATGTAGGAGTAATCACAACCCTGCGTATATATTACACTGACACACTGTATTAAAGTCTAAGAATGTTCTATTCCTCAGAGGAAAAGTTCTGGTATTACAGTTTGTTTGTATTTATCTTATGGTCATCTGAACCATATTGCTAGTCCGTTCCATGTGGAGTTGACATACCTTCTGATATCAGTATCATATCAGGACAGACTTATTATGCCGTTACTTTTAGAACTGGTTGACATGTATATGTGATATCAGACTTCAATCTGGCCGATATTTATCTCTGACAGACTAGGGTCCATTCTTTCTTTTCAGGAGTGTTGCTATTTCTTTATTCCTTGGAACCTGGTGAATATACAATATCAGGTGCTATCAACCTAACTCAAACGCATTAGAGGTGAGAGTAGGCTTATGGCCGTTATCAGTTATTACTTATATATATTCAGAGAAATGACCTCTGACATAAGACATAGGAGTTATACACATAACTTAAGCCTAGGTAAAAGAAGGAAATGTCATAGGATAGCTCAGAAATCCCGGTAACCATCTATACTAGAATCTATTATCCTCTATTATACTAGTACTCATACTATCGAGTGCCGTGACACCTTACTCAATCCACTAAATTCGGCCGACACTCAATTTTACAGTCACACACTAAAATGCACTATGCTAGAGTTCTACTCTACACCACAACTACCTTATAACTATCCTCGGCTGAATCGGGAATACTATTGCACATCAATACAAATGCTCGTCGGTTTCATCCAACTTGAAACACTGTACATCCCTTTCCATAATAGCTCAAGAATGAATTCCCACTGTCTCTCGTGGAAGATTAGTAGCACACTAAATTAACTTTGAATATCCAGACCATTTATACTTTGGCTCTGTATAATTTCAATGGCATATTCCACCAACTATTCCCCTGTCCTCCACACCAGTTTTTTTTTATCTATACAAAAACAACCGAAATTCTCCTTTGATACACGGTCATTTCGGGACATCAATGATTATCCCCTCGTTTCTCGACACTACGGCCATACGTCTCCGTTACTTCAAACGTCCTCTGATCGTCTATAGTGACTCCGGTTTCCCATATCAAAGGATTTTGAAATTGTTTTATCGTGATTCTCTCTCCGGTGTACAAAGGGTTTAAGATCGTCTTTTCCGTAGTCGGTCTCCCAACAAAAACGCGGTATCTGTTTTGATCTTGGAGTCAATAAGCGATCGCTTGTTTTCCTGATCTAAAGGTCAATAACTTTCCATCCTCGTGTAATATAAGCATTTTTATCTTTTGATATATCATGAGATCGTTAACCTGTCAGTATTATGTGACAATATATATATATATATATATATATATATATATATATATATATATATATATATATATATATATATATATATATTTGGCTGTACTTGGTATCACCAGAAGGAAGGAAGGAGGAGTTAAGACATGCAGATTAATCTGGTTACTTATGACTGCATAGGCAATGTACCTCCCTGACATAAATTCCCACTTCTGGACAATATGTGTTCGAACCCCCACTAAAATGATATAATAATGTGTGCACAAGATTATTTAAGCTACATAAACATTTATAAACATTTAGAATTTATACGGACAAATGAGTTTATTATTATGTATCTCCTGTACATGACTAAGCTATATACTCATGTAGCTTGGATAATGGATTTCTCCAGATTATCACATACAACAAATCAGACAACCAAGTAGCGAATGAAAGAAGAAGATACAGTTCACAGTGGATTATTAAAGCTAGAAATTGGAACACTGAATAACACAGAAAATCCACCAGTGTAAAGATTGGGAGAATATGTAATACAGGAAACTACACAAGCCTTCAGACTAGCAGACAACTGATCAGAATAATAATAATGTGTATTACCTGAGGTTATAGCTTTTGGAAATTCCATAATAAAACTTCGTACATAAGTCAAACAGAACGAAATGATAGTATTTCTCCAGTAGGTATCCTTTTGCTATACGTGAGTTTGCGTCTGAGGATTATTGTCACTGCTCGTAGTTTTATTCTCTCTGTTCCTGGCTAGTTTCCACGTGGGCTAATTAGTTATGTCCCATATTCATTAACTCCGCCTATTTCATTTCATGTAGGATGCGTTACCGGGATGGATTAAGTCCCAAATTCTTTTCACCCCTCCTACATTCCTGTGGACGGTAGTTCCATTTGTCAATCAAATTGACCGATGCCCCGCCACGGCCTGAAACAATGAAACATGCCGATGCAGTTGCGTCATAACTACATTCCAATTTGCTGATACGCCCTCGCTTTCCCGGGTTGCTTTACACGTTAAGTAAGGTGTTAGTCATCTGGTCCTAATTGCTCCCTGTGTTGTTCCGGCTCCACAAAGTCTGGACTTTAGATAGGTGTTAGGCCTGCATTATACTGCCGTCTTTAGAGGTTTAGAGTAGCACCGCCATGTATCAACGTGCCATGTATCAACGTCAGTCCCCAGCCCAGATTTCACACTTTGCTGAAAACAATCAGAGTTTTCAACCTTTGATAGCACTGCCAACTGGTGCCGTGGTGCCGTGGTGTCTGGTTTTACGTTTGATCTGGACATCAAAGTTTCCTCAGACTAAAGTTATAGAAATGATTGCGTGGCGCAGGGTCAAAATGTATTTTACTTTTGTTCTCAATCTATGTTAGTATTTCCTTATTCCTTGGTTGGGGACTCAGATTATTTTCTGGTGGACAATTATTCTTTTACTTAGAGAATGATATAATAATTCTTGTGCTGTCATGGCGTTTCGTTACAGTGAGTGAGTGAGTGAGTGAGAGGGTGAATGAGTGAGTTAGAGAGTGAGTGAGTGTACGTGTGTGAAGGACTATGTGAAAAAGATAGTGAGTGTGTGAGTGAGTGAGTGAGTTATTGAGTGAGTGAGTGAGTGAGTGAGTGAGTGAGTGAGTGGGGGTGAATGAGTGAGTGATAGAGAGAGAGAGTTTGTGTGAGCGAATGAATGAGTGATAGAGTGTGTGTGTGTGAGAGAGAGAGTGAGAGAGAGAGTGAGAGAGAGAGAGTAAACGAGAGGGTGGGTGAGTGCGAAAGGTTCAGAGAGAGAGAGAGAGAGAGAGAGAGAGAGAGAGAGAGAGAGAGAGAGTGTGTGAATGAAACATTTAGTGATAGCGTGAGGGTGTGTGTCTGTATGTGAGTGAGAGAAAGACAGTGAGAGATAGAGTGAATGAAAGATGGAGAGAGTTATTGAATGAGGGAAATAATGGGTGAGAGAAAGAGAGAGATAGAGAGTGAGTGAGCGAGAGAGAGAGAGAGAGAGAGTGTGTGTGTGTATATGTGCGTGCATGTTTGCGAGTCTTTGTGTGTGTGTGTGTGTGTGTGTGTGAGAGAGAGAGAGAGAGAGAGAGAGAGAGAGAGAGAGAGAGAGAGAGAGAGAGAGAGAGTTGAGCGCACGCATGTCATTTGATATTTTTTTTTGGCTGCATTTTCATCTTCATATTATTATTTTGATTGCCACTAGAATTTTATCATATATAATATGAACACATCTACTTTATTGCAGAGTGAGTGAGAACAAATGAACGAACGAACTAACGAACGAACGAACGAATGAACGAACGAACGGACGGACTTTATTTTCAAAGGGTAACAAATTGGGCACAAATTGGGTCTTGCATTCAGCCCTTCCAATCACTCATCTTTCGTTCATCAATTATGCATAGGAAAAACATTGTAAAATGGATTTTGTGAACATAAACAATGCATATTACCACGTTATGAGACACATCCACCACCCACCCACACATCCCCCATTCATACACAAATACTCCACCCCCACACACACACACACACACACACACACACACACACACACACACACACCAGGCACACATATATTCCCCCACCCATCCACCACATCCTCACACCTACACATCTCCCCACCCACATCTCCCCACCCACACACACTCCCACCAACGACACATCCCATCCACCCACACCCCAAGCATACATACATTTCCCAACTCACACATCCCTCACCCACACACATCTCCCCACCCACTCACATATCCTCCACCCGTCCCATTACCCACCAACAATCATCCACCCACATATCCTCCTCCACCCACACACATCCAGCCAGCCAGCCAAACACACATCCCTCAACCACACATCCCCACGCACACACACACATTTCCCCGCCATCTCAATATCCCGCACCTACCCACACACAAATTCCGCACCCACCCACATAATCTTCCATCTCCTCCAGCCCACTCACAGATCCCGAGCCCGCCCATACGAACTTCCCCCACCATCTCCTAACCTACACACAATCACCCACCCACATATCCTCTACCTATCCACACATCCTCCACCCACTCATCCAGCAACCAAACATCCCTTAACCACGCATCCCATAACCACACAACCTTACCCATATAAATCACCCACCCACACATCCTCTACCCACCCACCTATCACCCAGTCACACATCCCTTAACCACACACCCCTACCCATATGCACACACATCCCCACCCACACACATATCCCCCATTCACAAACACACACCTCCCATCCACGCACACCCAACCCCCCCCCACACACACACACACACATCCCCCATTCATACACTCATCCCCCTCACACATCCCTCCACACACGTACGTATCCCCCAACCACTAACACCCAAACATCCCTCAATTACTCATCAACACATACATCTCCCATCTACCCACTCACACTTACACACTCAACCACCCCTCCAAACACACATCCCCACCATCACACACATCAAAACCGACCCGCACAAGTACACCCAACCACACCCCCACCTACAATTCTTCTACTCTTCCCTCCCACGCAAGACCACACCCAGACACATCCTCAAGACACATCCCTCACCCACTCACACATCTCCCACACATCTTCTACCCACCCACACATCCCCCATCTACAATCACCCACACAACCCACACATACATCCTCCATCCAGACACACACACCCCACCCAACCAGACACATCCCCCTCCCACACACATCCGCACATCCAACACCCACACCCATAACACACCCATCCCCCAACCCACACTCATCCCGCAATCGCACACATTCACCCACACATACCTCACCTACACATCCACCCACATACACACACTCCCCACCCATCCACCCAAACATCCCACACCCACACACACATCCCCACACCCACAACCACCCCCAATTGCACACATCTCCCACCCACCACACATCCCCCACACCCACATCTCCCCACCCACATATATATCCCCCACCCATCCCATAACTCACCAACAATCATCCACCCA
Organism: Cepaea nemoralis; assembly: GCA_014155875.1. Lineage (NCBI taxonomy): Eukaryota > Metazoa > Mollusca > Gastropoda > Stylommatophora > Helicidae > Cepaea > Cepaea nemoralis. The sequence continues at coordinate 62,847 of JACEFZ010003725.1, read as the reverse complement.
CATATCCCCCACCCACTCACTCACAACCGCCTAGCCAAACACAAATCCCCCACCCACACACACTTCTCCCTGCCAACCCATACATCCCACACGTACTAACACACAAACTCCGAACCCACACACACAAGCCCCGCACCCATCGTCACATTCTGACCCCACCCACACACTCTAAGAATCCATTCACACACACATCCCCCACCATGCCCCAACCTACTATTATGAACAGACAGACACACAATATTCACACTCCCTTACTCACTCACACTCACTAACTCTCTCAATCACTCTGCAGTAGTGTGCATACGATTATAGTATACATGATACAATCAAGTGGCATACAAAATGATACCTCGTAATATGCAAGATGAGAATACATACAAAATAAGGAATAGCATGTTACATGACATGCGTGCGCTCTCCTCTCTCTCTCTCTCTCTCTCTCTCTCTCTCTCTCTCTCTCTCTAGACATACACACACTCTCAAGCTCATTCACACTCTCTCACTCACACTCACTAACTCTCTCACTCACCCAGCAATAATTTACTTGTGTTCATTTTATACATGTTAAAATGAGTTAGCATTAAAAATGATAATATGAAAATGAGAATACACAAAAAAATATAGAATAGCATGCCAGATGACATGCATGCGCTCAACTCTCTCTCTCTCTCTCTCTCTCTCTCTCTCTCTCTCTCTCTCTCTCTCTCTTTCTCTCTCTCTCGTCTCTCTCACACACACCTACCCACACATACACACACAACATACACTCGCAAATACACACATATACCAACACACATACACACACCTACACAGTCAACACCCGCATACACATACGCACACGTCCTCACATAACATACAAATACACACTCCCTCAAATACACACTGCATGCATGCACACTTACACACACAAACATATACACATACTTACACGAGCACACACACACACATACATACATAATTATACACACGCACATGCATATAAACACATATAAACACACATGTACGCACACCTTAACACACGTACATACACACACACACAAACACACATATACACATGTACACACACATACACCCATACACACATATAAACATGTGCACACATACATACACACATATAAACACACACACACATAGAGACACTTACACACACCCATCCATCCACACACATACACGCTGCCTCACATAATCACTAAAACTAATATGAATAAACTCCCAAACTTTTCACAAGTGCACACTGTCGACTATCATGAGAATCTTCACAGAAAATACAAATTTGGGAAAAAATGGGGGAAAATTGAAAATATTTAAAATGGTGATGAAAATATGGTATACATTGTGTAACGTAAAAATAAAATAGTGGTCCAATCCAGTAAGATTCCAGGAATTGACATAAATATGATGAGATAAGCAGTGCATGTTAAATTCAATTAATAGTAAAAATACTAATATGAAAGACGAGGATACAGAAAAAAATATGGCATAATGATATGATTGCGCTCATATCTCTCTCTCTCTCTCTCTCTCTCTCTCTCTCTCTCTCTCTCTCTCTCTCTCTCTCTCTCTCTCTCTCTCACACACACACACACACACACACTCGCCCACACTTAACTCTCACTCAATCTGTCACTCACTCTCCCACTTACACTCACTTTCTTTCTCTCTCCCACTTACACTCACTCATTCACTCTCTAAACCACACTAAATCACTCTCATACTAATTCTCCTACTCACACTCTTTCTCACTCACTCTCTTTCCCACTCTCTAGCTTACACACACACACAGTGAAGAATGATAATGAAAAGATGATACCTTAGGTGAATTATGGAAGCATATAGTCGGTATGAAGTAAGTATTGAAAGAGTTTTCGGTTGAATGTGTAGGGACTCATTGGAGTTTTCAGATCTGGTGGAAGGCTATTCCACAAGTGAGCACCAGTATACGCGAAACAAGTTTTGTATAAGTTAAATCTAGGCTTCGGAACCTGTAATAAATTTAAGCGCTTACTGTTCATTGCATTAGATTGAATTAACAGTAGAAGATACTCAGGGGTATTTTCAGTTATAATTTTGTTCACTAATTTAGCTTTGTTAAAAATGAAGAGCTTTTGAATTTGTAGAAGTCTTAGATGGTTGTATAATTTTTTACTTTCAACGTGCTTTATGCTTTATGTATTATGCTTTATGATAGAGTTAGTGAGTGAGTGAGAGAGAGAGAGAGAGAGAGAGAGAGAGAGAGAAAGAGAGAGAGAGAGAGAGAGAGAGAGAGAGAGAGTGTGTGTGTGTATGTCTGTGTAAAAAAAGAGAGATAACTGATCATGCATGTTATGTAACATACTGTTCAATATATTTTAAAATATATTCTCATGTTCCATATTATCATTTTGAATACCACTTGATTGCACCATGTATAATATGAACACTTGTTTATTACTGTAGAGAAATTGAGAGAGTTAGTGTGAGAGAGAGTTAGTGTGTATGTGTGTTTATATTTGTGTGTGTGTGTGTGTGTGTGCGTGAGAGAGAGAGAGAGAGAGAGAGAGAGAGAGAGAGAGAGAGAGAGAGAGAGAGAGAGAGAGAGAGAGAGAGAGAGAGTTGAACTGCATCACTATTTTTTTTTTTATTTTACATTACACAATGTACAAGTATGTGCAATTTATTTCTTAAATTTTGTACACTTTTTGTGAGAATGCTCACGACAATCGTCAGTGTGTATGTAAAGTGTGGGAGTTTGTTCATACTAGTTTAAGTGATTATGTGAGGCATCATGTATGTGTCGTGATGTGAGGAAGTGTGTGTGGGGGACGTATGTGTGAGGGGGATTGCATGTGTGGAGGGAGTGTGTGGAGGTTGTGTGTGGGTGAGGGAGGTGTGTTTGGGGTGTATGTAAGGGTGGGGGATGTATGTGCGGGTAGGGAGATAAGTGTGGGTGGGAGAATGCGGGTGTAATTGCGGGATGTGCCGGTAGGTGGGGGATGTGTGGGTGGATGGGGATATTTGTGGGTGGGTACATCGATGAGTGGTGAGTGTGGGGATGTGTGGTGGGTGGGGGATGTGTGGATAAATTAAGGAATGTGTGGTGGGTGGTGGGTGTGTGTGGGTGGGTGAGATGGTAGGAAGTGTGTGGATGTCGGTGGGTGAGGGGTTGTGTGAATCGGTTGGTGTGCGGTGAATGTTTGTGTGTGTGTGTGTGTGTGTGTGGGTGAGGGATGTGTGCGTGAATTAGTGTGTGGGAGAGTGTGTAGGGATGTGGGTGGGATGTGGGTGGAGGATGGGTGTGGGGGATGAGTTTGAGGATGTGTGTGTGCGTGGGGATATGTATATGTGGGTGTGGGTGTGTGTAGGTTGGGGAAGTGTGGGTGGGTGGAAGAGTTATGTGTGGGTGGTTAGCGTGTTTGTGCGATTGTGCGGGGATGTACGGGTGGGTGAGCAGATGTGTTTATGTGGGTGGGGAGATGTGTGTGGGCAGGGGATGTGTGTGTTGGTAGGTATGTGTGAGTGGGTAATAGATGGGTGTGTGAGTGAGGGGTGTGTGTGTGGGTGGGTGATTACGTGGTGTGTTTTTTGGTGGAGTGGTACTTGTTGGTTGGGGATGTGTGGTTGGCTTGATGGTTGGGGGATGTGTGGATGTGGGTGGGTAGGTGTGTGTGTGCTGGGTGATGGATGTTTGGGAGGGGAGATGTGTGTGTGTGTGTGTGTGTGTGTGCGTGCGTGCGTGCGTGTGGGGGGTTATGTGTTGATGGGGAAGGATTGGTGGGTGATTTTGTTGGGTGGGTGTGTGTGTGTATGGGAGGGTTATGTGTGAGGGTGGGTTGGTGGGATGTGTATTGGTGCGTGTGGGTGTGGTTGGGTGGGTGTGTGTATGGGTGCTCTGTGTGGAGGAGATTTGTGTGGTGGGTAGGGTGTGTAGGTGGGGATGTGTATGCGTGTGTGTGGGTGGGGGCTGTGTGTGGTTGGGTGGAAGGTGTGTGTGTGTATTGGTGGGTGATATGTGTGGATTGGTGATATGTGTGGGTGGGTGAGGTGTGTGTTTGGGTGGGTGAGGGTTGTGTGTGGGCGAGATATGTGTGGGTGGGTGAGGTGTGGTGGGTGGGGGATGTGTGGGTGGGTTGGTGATGTGTGGGTTGGTGGCGGATGTGTCTCATAGCATGATAATATGCATTGTTTATGTATATCACATTCATTTGACAATATTTTTGTCTTATGTAAATGTATATTGCACTATTGATGAATGACAGATGAGTGATTGGAAGGGCCGAATGTAAGACAGGCCTGCGTGCCCCATTTGTTACTCTTTGAAAATAAAGTTGAATTGAACTGAATTCACCCGAAGAAAGCGCATTTTATCGGAGTGTGGTTCGTGTAGAGTGTGTCCTAGACACACGGTACGGAAGTACCATCTCCACTAAACTAAAGAGCTCGCTTTATACTCTCCCAACTCAGAAATTATATTTTGAACGACGGGTACTGGGATGTCGCGTGGGGAATGATTCATTAGGATGTGAGAATGACATGATTCTGCATACTAGCTGGCAATGATTAAGCCTTGGTTGGCAATGGTTCTTCAACTTGGTCTGTGTATGACATTGTCAACAGACACCAATTCATTGCCCAGAGGGATTGCAACAGTCATAACAAGATCATTAGATATTAACGAATATGAACCGTTAGTTAGTTCTTCAATAGATCATACACTTTATACATCGAACGATTAGTCAATAAGTCCTCTCAGACCCTACTCCTTAGTATCTCATTCAGCATATAGCGACTGGTGACACCAGTTCTGTTGTTGATGGCTAATCCTCTTCGGCTCAACGAATCATGCAATTGTATAGCTTCACCGCGTCTGCACTATACTTTGACGCCACCGCTAAGGAGGGTTGACACTCTGCTATGAGAGACCCAGTGGAAGTTGGGTACCCAATTGCATCTTGAATTTTACTAAGAATGTACCTTGTCAAAGAATATGATAAGAGCTTGCGAACTTTATAACTGTGGGTGGACAGTATTTGTATACAACATCAGGAACATCACGAATCATAAAGCAGTTATTATAATGACAATGGTACTGGTAGTATCGATGATTCTTACATTGAAAATAATAATGAAGCGGATACTGACACACTATTCATTTGACAGTATCGTGCCAGTTAAGGAACCTATTGAACTATACACCAACAATACATATGTATTCTATTGTCTTAGGCATTACAACAAGAATTTAAAAGGAATCGCAAGGCTCCCCTAATTTTATCTGCGACATTGCCGTGGAATAAAGAGCAGATAGACACGGTATATGACGTCAAAGAACTCTCTAAGTAAGTGTATAACTCGATCTGGACAGTTTGGTTTTCACTTGAAATGCGACGTACGACTAGTTCCTATGTTCGCATATCTTTTTATTATCTACTAGCTGACCCGGCCCGGCTTCGCCCAGTCCCTGGCGGGGATCTATCTATCTATCTATCTATCTATCTATCTATCTATCTATCTATCTATCTATCTATCTATCTATCTATCTATCTATCTATCTATCTGTCTATCTATCTATCTATCTATCTTTCTATCTATCTATCTATATATCTATCTATCTATCTATCTATCTATCTATCTATCTATCTATCTATCTATCTGTCTATCTATCTATCTATCTATCTATCTATATATCTGTCTGTCTGTCTGTCTGCTTGTCTGTCTGTCTGTCTGTCTGACCCGGCCCGGCTTCGCCCAGTCCCTAGTGGGGAGCATTTCATTTAATTCATATAAGTAGTCATATAAGCTCCCGTTCCCGTTCCCGACTATCTACTGTCTGTCTGTCTGTCTGTCTGTCTGTCTGTCTGTCTGTCTGTCTGTCTGTCTGTCTGTCTGTCTGTCTGTCTGTCTGTCTGTCTGTCTGTCTGTCTGTCTGTCTGTCTGTCTGTCTGTCTGTTATTAGAAAGAGCAACTGAAAGATCTTTACATCTCCCCCCAACAATTAACTTGGGTAAATGGAGCATCTTATTTAATTCACATTCGGCCCCTGCTCCAGTTCACGTTCCCAAAAAAAGAGGACCCGGCCCGGCTTCGCCCAGTCCCTGGTGGGGAGCATATAATTTAATTCATATTCGGCGGAGGGAGGAGGAGGAGGGAGCAGGAGGGAGGAGGGAGGAGTAGAAGGGAGGAGGAGGGATTAGGAGGAGGAGGGAGGAATGAGGGGAAAGGGAGGAATAAGGGGAGAGGGAGGAGGAGGGAGGAGGAGGAAGTAGGAGGAGGACGAGGAGGGAGGAGGAGGAAGGAGGAAGAGGGAGGAGGAAGGAGGAGGAAGGAGGAGGGAGTAGGAGGTAGAGCGAGGAGGAGGGAGGAGGTAGGAGGACGGAGGAGGAGGAAGAGGGAGAAGGAGGAAGAAGAAGAAGGAGGAGGAGGAGGGAGTCTAGTCATGTTGATTAACTTCCTTGGTATTCCAAATTCCCGCATAGCATTCCATAGACTATTCCTATGGACACTATCATAAGCCTTTTTAAAATCAACAAAAATGTTATGGAGATCTCTTTTATATTCCCAATTTTTCCCAGCTAATTGTCGTAGGATAAATATCTGATCTATTGTTGATCTGTTTTGTCTAAAACCCACCTGGTAGTCACCTAATATGTATTCTAAATATGGTTTTAGTCTATTTAGTAATACTGCGGATAGTATCTTATAGCTTATGGATAGTAGTGATATTCCTCTATAATTTTCACACTGGAACTTGTTTTCTTTCTCAAAGATAGGTATCAATAATGACTCTTTCCAGTCATGGGGTATTTCTTCAGTCCTCCAGATTTTTATTATTAGTTCGTATTGTTTTAGATGTAATGCATGGCCTCCCGCCTTTATAAATTCAGCAGCAATTCCATCAGCCCCAGTTGCCTTATTGTTTTTAAGTCGTGTGATTACGTATAGGATGTCTTCAAATGCAGGTTCTTTAATTTGTGGTTCACACGTTAGAACCTCTTCCTGTGGGAAAGTGTTACTTGGAACTTCACAATTTAGTAATTCAACAAAGTATTCTTTCCATGTGTTTCACATTTCCTCATTGGTATTTATCATATTCCCATTTTTGTCTTTTAAACCATATGTGTTGTGTTGGTGCCCTTGTTTCATTGACTTCAGGTCTTTAAAAAACTTTCTGGATTCGTTTTTCTGGTGATTAGTTTCCATATCTTTGATTATATTACTCATATATTTTCGCTTCTGCTGTCGAACTATTTTTGTAGCCTCTTTATATTCATTTCTATATTGCTGTTCCTTTTCTATGTTGTTGATGTCATTTAGCCATAGCTGTCTGGCATTCTTTTTCCTAATGACTGCTTCTTCACATTTTTGATTGAACCATCTGTTCTTTCTATGCGTGGTTAACACACCGAGACATTCTTCTGCAGTAGATTTAATTGTATTATTGATGTTCAACCAAGTTTGGTCAACGCTTTCCTCCGACGGGTCTTGTAGAATTTAAAGTTTACATTTTATTTCATCCGCAAATTTCTCTTTGACTGTAATTTCTTGTAGTTTTTCTCTGTTATATGTTCGGTGTAACCTTTGTAGTTTAGCATAGAAAGATCTCTTCAGTTTTATTTTAAATTTTGCCCCAACGAGGAAGTGGTCGCTGTGGCACTCAGCTCCTCTATAGCTTCTAACTTGTTGTATATTTGATGCATTTTTGTTGTTAATTAAAATGTGATCTATTTGATTATAGTTTCTCTTGTCACGTTTGTAATATGCATTGGTATGTAATATGCTTGGTATGTAATATGCATTTAATAAAATTCGTATATAGCGCTGTCAATCGGATTATGGAATGTCATTAATTAATGTATATACAGGCATAATGGAACAATTATACCACATATGAACTGACCACAGTTTTCAGTTCGTTTGAAGTATAATTCTTTGTAAAACTGGATATGTCATATGTGAAATATGTCATCGGATGAGAAAGAAACAGAGCGAGCGAGAGAGAGAGAGAGAGAGAGAGAGAGAGAGAGAGAGAGAGAGAGAGAGAGAGAGAGAGAGAGAGATGAGAGAGCAGAAGAGAGAGAGAGAGAGAGAGAGAGAGAGACAGACAGACAGACAGACAGACAGACAGACTGACAGACAGACTGACAGACAGACAGGCAGTCAGACAGAAAGACAGAGAGAGGGAGGAAGAGAGTGAGAGAGGGGGGAGGATGGAGGGGGTGTATTACACTCTCATGGTATCTTTCTAATGCCATTGCTTTCTGATTTTCTCAAGTTTTACTCTCAAGTGGCCTTTAACATGCTAACTTACGCTACTAAGACATTTGATCGTATTATATCATTAAAGTATAAGTGCTTTTGTAAACTGCAAATTGTATGCAGGACGTTGCTATCACATCCAATCCCTATTGGCTGTTTGTGATGTACTAGTTAATTTTAAGTTCAGTAATTAGCCATTGCTTTCTGAACGGGGAGCAAATATGCAAGTTCAACTGATTGGTGTGTGGAACAATCCATCTACTCACTCAGCCGTTGCGAGAGAACGATTAAGCGCGATAAAGCCTTCAACCACGCCTACCTCAAAATGCCAGTTTAAACACAGACATTTAATGGACATACATCTTATCGACGATGACAGCTGCACATGTACATATCAATCCAATAAGGAAGCTCCTGAAATGTCATGGAAAGTCCAAAAGGAAAGTACTACTGTGCTCCACATTCAAACAATACATATGACTGATGTGTTTTAATTGTTTCAACTGAAGTATTATTAATGTATTCACTTCATAAGGTGCAGTATGCACCTGACGAGTTGCTGCGAAATATACCAGGCATACATCACGCAATATATTGTTCCTGGCTTCTGTGTTTAAGTATTACTATTAACGCACGAATGGCGCCTCGCACGGTTTGGTCTAAACATGTGGGTTGTCAGGATTAAAAAGATGTAACGTGACCTAATGTTTAAGGAAGCCCATCGGGAAAACGACACCGTAGCAAGTTCACCATTGCAGTAGAACGGATTCGAATATGTCCTTGTAAAATGCAAGGAGTACATAGAATTGTTCCGCTTTGTTTCAAGGTTTGTTTATTGCTGAACACCATAGAATATCATTAAACGTCTTCATTTATACAGGGAGGACGTAGGAACAGTTATTGCAGCTCAAATGTAGTATAGCTTACGACTGAACAATGACACAAGAACAAGTAGTGAGTCCTCTTATGGAAGTGTTTATGATAATCATAAATCAGGAACATTGGCTACGTGTAGAGTATGGCCAAAATAAAATGGATACGACGGGCCATTGCCAATTTCTCTGGTACTGCATCTCACAGATAACTTATACTTGTTTGAAGTTACTCCGGGGAATTAGAACGGCCAATCGAATATTGTCATTAGAGGTTTGAGAATCTTAGAGTTGACATTCACAATCAGTTTATTGTTTTGATAACAATCCGACGCTTTTCACTGAGCATAAATTAATTCCTTCTGAATCAAGATATTCTGTCCATCTCATTTTTCTTCTTTCGCCTCTACCCGTCATTGGCATATGCCCTCAACCAACCTACTTCAGATGGGCTCTACTCTTTGCTAATACGTGCATTAGCGGGTCCTCACCAAATGTGTCTTTTCTGTATTTACTTATCTTTCCCATGCGTGTGTATGTCTTCCTTTATTTCATTAGCCCAGTGGATACCAGACTAAAACTTTTCTAGCCACATTTCTCTTAGGTTTTCTCAGTGTTTGTCATATTCGTCTTATTAATGAAAACGTAATCCACAGCAAAGTGGATATGGAAAGCAAAAAGAAACTACCACATTATGTATCTATAGAAAGTCATGATCCAAAACAGACGAGACGGTCTGGAAAAAGCAGCGAAAACCGAGAAGATACAGCATGTTACATTCAGATTCGATAGATGGAGGATTTGATGGATGGTTCCACTATGTGGCACGGCCACCTAGACACCCCTCTAGGAGTGGCGAGGAATCCTTGTGAATTAATTTCACATACCATTTTAGAGGAGATGACATAGTTTGTTAGATTTCGAGAATTGTGCAATTGGCACGGCATTTGATGATCATTATGTTGCTTGTGATGACGAGTATGATGATAGTGTTTTTTTTTCCCGTTCACAGACAATTGGATTTCATCTCCATCAGAACTCTTGATATGCTCACCGCTGCAGATAGAAAAGTTGGCCTCAGCGCTGCTTTGTATTCTGCCCCTAAATCATGGGGCACAGACAGATACCGGAGTGTGGTACTTACGTTATCGTATTGTCTGTAGACGTGGACATGTATGCGAGCGTGGCACTTAATTTATCTTATAATCTGTAGGCACTTACATGTATGTGAATGTGGTACTTACTTTATCTTATTATATGTAGGTACTAGCATATATATGAGTGTGTTATTTACTTTATCTTATTGTCTGCAGGCATTGGAATGTATATGAGATTGGTACTTACGTTATCATATTGTCTGTAAACACTGAAATGAATTTTCGTGTGGTATGTACTTTATCGTATTGCCTGTAGGCGCTGAAATGTATGTGAGTGTCTGGCTTGCTTGATGTTATTGTCTGTAGGCACTAACATTTATGTGAGCGTGGTACTTATTGTATCTTATTGTCTGTAGGCATTGACATGTATGTGAGTGTAGTACATACTGTATTATTTTATCTGTAGGCACTGTCATTTATGTGATTGATTGAATGATTGATCATGTGAGTGTGGTTCTTTCTCTGTGTTAAAATCTATAGGAACTATTATGTATGTGAGTGTGGTAATAATTGTATCTTATTGTCTGTAGGCACTGAAATATATGTGAGAGTGGGACTTACTTTATCTCTTTTGCCTGTATACGCTGAAATAAATATGAGTGGCGTATTTCCTCATCACTTTGTTTGTAGACTCTGAAATGTACGTGAGGCTGATACTTTCTTTGTCTTATTGTCTGTAGATAGTTATGTGTATCTGAGTGTGGTAATATGTTATCAAATTATCTTTAGAATTGACCATGTATCTAAGTGAAGTCATACAGTTTCAGAAGACTGAATGATATCCATGTGTACAAGGCTGAACAACTCCAGCGGCATAAAAAATAATCGTGCCTCTGCTGGGGGTTGAACTCGGACGAACATTCATGTAAGGCACATTTGAGTTGATTTGAGTCAAGAACCGGCATCTTAGTCCTCGCGACATTCCCATGAGTGTAGTAGAATATTAAATCAGAAAGACGCTCGTTTTTTGAGGAGGGAATCGATAAACCTCCTCCTCCTCCTCCTCCTCCCCCTCAAAGGGTAATGACTACTTAGTCTTATTAAAAGGTAGGCGTGGTAGTCAAGTGACTAATCAGAGTTGATGTGGTCAAGTAGTTATCAAGCGGTGGCATGGAGGTGGTCGAGTTGTCAATGGGTGGTCAAGTGACCCCTTAAATTGTAGGGGATAGCATTGTAATGTCAATGTGGTGGATAAAGTGAGCGATGACGTGGTCAAATGGTGGTCAACAGGTGGTCAAGTGGTCAAGAGGTGGTCAAGTGACCGTTAAATTGTAGGGGAGAGTACGTGTAGTGACACGGTGGTGTTTAAAGTGAGCGATGACGTGGTCAAGATGTGTCAATAGGTGGTCAAGTGACCCCTTAAATTGTAGGGGACGGTACGTGTAGTGATGGGATGGGGGTTCAAGTGAGTGATGCCGCGGTCAAGTGAGGGTCAAGAGGTGGTCAAGTGGAGGTCAAGTCGTCAAGTGATCCTTACATTTTAGGGGAGAGTATTGTAGTGAAAAGGTGGTGATTAAAGTGAGCGATGACATGGTCAAGTATTGGTCAAGAGGTGGAATAGTGGTCAAGAGACCTCTTAAATTGTAAGGGAGAGTACGTGTCGTTACACGGTAGTGGTTAAAGTGAGCTATGACGTGGTCAAGAGATGGTCAAGAGGTGGTCATGAGGTCACGGGGTGGTCAAGTTACTGCTTAAATTGTAGGTACATCTAGTACACCACATAAAACAATAGAAAGCAAACGATACAAAGAAGATACAAACAAAAATAATAAAGGGGAAAACATATATAGAGAAACAATTAAATGGGAAGAGACGTGGTTGTGGTCGTGGCGGGGTGGTATAGGGGTCAAATTGCGCAGATATGACCAACGGTGTTGAGGTTCTTTAGTTCTTACATCTAGAGGTTGGGGTGTCTGTGTTGAGAGGTATCGAACTCTCTGCTGTGGATAGGGTGTCGCTGATCGGGGCAGGTAGGTTCTAATACATTTATCGATATCGTCTAGAGATGGCGTTATTGTATAGTAATAGTAGTAGAGTTGTTCGTAGTAATATTAGTCATCATCATCAAGAGACATGTTGCCTGACATGGGCGATCATACCTCGCCACATATTGTGATATCCGATGGTATGTTTCGGTAATACAAGTTATGATAATATTTGTAATATTAGCAGTAGTAGTAGTCGCATTAGTAGTAGTAGTAGTAGTAGTAGTAGTAGTAGTAGTAGTAGTAGTAGTAGTAATAGTAGTAGTAGTAGTAGTAGTAGTAGTAGTAGTAGTAGTAGTAGTAGTAGTAGTAGTAGTAGTATTAGTAGCAACAGCAGCAGCAGCAGTTGTCGATTTGTTGTTGTGTTATTTTTCAGTGGTGTTTCATTTTTCCATTGTTTATGTCATTTTGTCGTGTAATTTTATTTTTGCTTAGTTGCCGATTTCGTTGCATGTGTTACATTTTGTATGGTTTGCTTTTCTTTTGTTTTAGTCAATCTGTTGTTGTGTCAGTTTACATTGTTTGTGTCATTTTGTCGCGTCATTTTTTTTCTTGCTTGTGTTATTTTCAGTTGTTGTCTGTTACATTTTGACATTAACATTTGTCTCTTTTGATTTTCTTTGCTTGTGTCAGTTTGTCGTTGTGTCAGTTTGTCATTGTGATATTTTTTTCAGTGGCTGTGTCATTTTTTCATTGTTTATGTCCTTTTGTCGTGTCATTTTATTATTCAGTAGTTGCCATTTTCTTTATATGTGTTACATTTAGGATGTTATTCTTTTCTTTACGTGTCTTGTTCAGTGTTTGTGTAAACGTTCAGTGTTTATGTCATTTTCTCATTGGTTGTTTCAGTTTTAATTGGTTGTGTCAGTTTGTCTTTGTGCCGATTTGTTCTTGCTTTTTGTGTGTGTACGTGTTTGTTACATTTTCTTTTGTTTGCATCATTGTGTTGCTGTGTCAGTTTTCATTGTTTGTGTTATTTTGTCGTGTCATTTTATTTTTTCAGTAGTTGTCGATTTCTTTGTATGTGTTACATTTTGACGTTTGCGTTCGTGGATCGTTCAATGTTTATGTCGTTTTCTTTGTTTTTGTTTTGTTTGTCAGTTTTCATTGCTTGGGTTGGTGAATTAATATCATATATGTGCATTTGAGTGATTAATTTGAGATATTAGTGAGCGCCTATTTGTCGACCGTGATAGAATGGACAACTGATGATCTCATCTTTATATTACGTTATATTCAACTCAATTTTGTCTTGTAGTTGCCTTGTAGTTGCTGTATCTTTGTTTGCTCATAATGTTCATGCTGCTGCTGCTGCTGCTGCTACTACAACTACTAATACGACTACTACTACTACTATTATACTACTACTACTACTACTACTACTACTACTACTACTACTACTACTAATACTAATACTACTACTACTACTACTACTACTACTACTACTACTACTATACTACTACTACTACTACTACTACTACTACTACTACTACTACTACTACTACTACTACTACTACTACTACTACTACTACTACTATACTATTTGTTACTATTATTAATGCTACTGATACTACTAATGCTACACTATTCTACTACGTGTCCATCTCCACCTTTTCTTCCTCTTCTTTTTCTCCCATTTCCACTACTAATACAACCACCACCACCACCACCACCACCACCACCACCACCACCACCATCACCACCACCATCACCACCACCACCACAACCACTACTCCTACAACTACAACTACAACTACAACTACAACAACAACAACAACAACTACTACTACTACTACTACTACTACTACTACTACTACTACTACTACTACTACTGCTACTACTGCTACTACTAATACTACTACTACTACTGTTGCTACTACTACTACTACTACTACTACTACTACTACTAATACTACTACTACTACTACTACTACTACTACTACTACTACTACTACTACTACCACCACCACCTCCGCCATTTCTACAACTATTACTATTTCTACTAGTGTTATTGCTACAACTACTATTATTATCAATAGTATTATTACTTGCAATACTGTTATATACCATCGGAGATCATAATTTATGGGGTGTCATACTCGCCCACGCTATTTGATAAGTCTCTTGCTGATGATGATGCTGGTGACTAGTACTACTGGTACTATTGGTACTACGACTACCACAATTGGCTGAAGATAATGTCGTTAATGGGGATTCCTGTAGCGTGAGTCAACCCTTGAATTGCTCAATGCTGTCGGAGGTCGCATTATGTGTGATGGTATGATCTCCTACGCCAGCGGCTAAGAACCGTAAAGATGATATGATGACTAGTACTATTGCAGTTACTACTACTACTACTAAAACTACTACTACTACTACTACTACTACTACTACTACTACTACTACTACTACTACTACTACTACTACTACTACTACTACTGCTGCTGCTGCTGCTGCTGCTGCTGCTACTACTACTACTACTACTACTACTACTACATTATTATTACTGCTTGTATTACTGAAACATACCATAGGATATCGCAATAAGTGGCGAGGTATGATCGCTCATGCCAGGCAACATGTCTCTTTATGATGATGACTAATATTACTAGGAACAACTCTACTACTATTATTATACAACAACGCCATCTCTAGACGATATCAATAAATGTATTAGAACCCACCCGCCCCGATCAGCGACATCATATCCCCATTAGACAGTTCGATACGTAACGACTGAGACACCCCAACCTCTAGATCTAAGAACTATAGCACCTCAACACCACTGGCCATATCTGCGCACCCAGACCCCTATACCACCCCGCCACGACCACCGCCACGCCTCTTCTCATTTCATTGTTTGTCTATATATGTTTTGCCATTTATTAGTTTTTAATATCTTCTTTGAATCGTTTGTTTGTTATTGTTTTATGTTGTATACTAGACGTACCTACAATGTAAGCGGTCACTTGACCACTCCTTGTTCTCTTGACCACGTTTTGAAAATCTATTGACCACGTGATCGCTACCTTTAACCACCACCGTGTCACTACACTACTCTCCCCTACAATGTTAGGGGTCACTTGACAACTTGACTATATCTTGACCACCTCTTTACCTTCACTTGACCACGTCATCAATCACACTAACCACCACCACGTCACTACACGTACCCTCCCCTACAATTTAAGAGGTCCCTTGACCACCCCTTGACCACTTGGAGACCTCTTGACCACGTCAACGCTCACTTTAAACACCACCGTGTCACTACATGTACTCTCCCCTAAATTTAAGGGGTCACTTGACCACCCATTGACCACTTGCCCACTTCTTTAACTCGTCATTGCTCAATTTAACCACCACCGTGTCACTATACATACTCTCCCCTGCAATTTAAGGTGTCACTTGACAACCACTTGACTACTTCTTGAGCCCCTCTTGACCATTTCATCGCTCACTTTAACCACCACCGTGTTACAACATGTACTCTTCCCAACAATTTGAGGGGTCACTTGGCCACTTGACCACCCCTTGACCACCTCTTGACCTTCACTTGACCACGTCATCACTCACTTTAACCTCCACCACGTTACTCTACACGTACCCTCCCTAACAATTTAAGGGGTCACTTGACCACCCCTTGACCACCTTTTGTCCACGTCATCGCTCACTTTAACCACCACCGTGTCACTACACATACTCTCCCCTACATTTAAATGGTCACTTGACCACACATTGTCCACTTGACCAACTCCATGCCACCGCTTGGCCACTACTTGACCACAGCCACTCTGATTAGTCACTTGACTACCACGCCTACTTTTTTTAAAGAAAGGAGTTATCACCCTTTGACGATGAGGATGAGGATTATCGATTCTCTCCTGAAATGATGAGCGTCTTTCTGATTTACTATACTACTGAGTGTTCCATCCTAATCATAAACAGCCAGCGAAGAAGTCCATGTGATTTACAGAACGCCATAATCTACCCAAGTTTGAATTGTCTGTTTGTAATGTTCTAGGACATTTGATGTTCAGTTATTTGTTATTTGTCATAGCATTCTGAACAGCCGACGCTCATATCATAGTGCAAATAAACGCAACACTATCTGCTCTCAAAGCGGCTGCGACTCAATTTGAACCCGGTGTGGTAGGATTGCTGAAGTGCGTTTTTTTATCCCTAAGCCAAATACGCCGACGAGTGTGGTAATAATTTATAAGATAATCTTCAAGTACCCACAATCCTATACGCGGGACCGTCAATAAGTAATGCCTCCTATTTTCTATCTATGTAAATACTCCATCTGTTTGCAATTTATTAATTTTGCCGGATCCCTTAAACACTCTTCCGCACTGTATATCACTACCAACCTGTTTCAGTCACAGGTTGCGCAACAGTAATAGTTTAAAAATGGCCACCAATGAAATTCTTTAAATTCAACGTAGCGTCATAGAATTCCTCAATGCAATTGGTAACCATGAAAGTTTGATTATTGTTTATGGAGATTTAACAATGGATGGTAGCACTGACCGACCTATGGTACATCGTTGTGACAAATCTGAAGTAGGTCAATCGTCACCAGCTGACGCAAAGCGGACTGGCCGTCTGTTAACCGCATTGGCTCCACTCAATAGTCATCGAGTATCATATTGTCTCTAGAGACAGAAACTAAATGGGAAGAACCCCTCTATACGCTTTAGTCGCGTTGAACAGATGGTGCTAGACCCATAGAACAATCGGCGCTCGGAGGATAGACACTCACCAGCCGGACCATTTGACAGAGGTTTGATTCGCATCAGGACGGACTGGAATTTTAAAATTAACCTGGTCACTTCCAGTTCGACCCAGCGTAAAATATATGCCCAACTCGACTGTCTGTCATCTACTTCCTATAGTACATTACGGTGTATGACAGAAGAGGAGGGTAGGGGGTCTTGTGTCTGAGGAATTAAGGCGGCCTTTGCTAGTGCAGTAGCCTCGTACTGTGCAGGTTAGCGTTTTCTTTTGGCCCCTGACAGAAAAAAATACACACCTTACCGAGAATTCGAAACCGGGGCTTGCGAAGAAGAAACCGGCATTCTAGTAGTCAACTCACAACTCTACAACTCGACAAATACATGTTAATATGTGCTTTACTTATTTAAGAATATATGTAGGAATTGATTACATATATCAATCTGTGCCTTCTTTTTGTTAATTGTTAAACCAAATTCAGAACAAGCATTGGAGAATGAAGATAGTAGATGTAATTCTTCCTGAGAGTGGGTCGTAATCGCATCATCATCCGCAAAAAGCAACTCTCTGATTAGTACCCTCCTAAATTTGGTCTTGGCCTTCAATCTCTGAGCATTATAGAGGCCACCATCTGAGCGTGAGTGAATGTATATATCGTCATCCTATCACGAAAGGCATATTTCAGTAGAAGTGAAAAGTATATCCCAAAAGGGTGGGTGGATAGTACACACCTTGCTTAAACTCCACTCTTGATTTCAACTCTTCTGAAGTTGAGCCATCAAACTTGATTATACCCTTCATGCCTGTGTGGAAAAATTCCACAATGGACAGAAGAGTTGGTGGGCAGCCAATCGTCTTAGTGCTTGAACAGACCCTCACGACTGACCAAATCGAATGCTTTTGTGAGGTCGATGAAGGCAATAAACAGTGGCTGATTTTGTTCACGGCATTTTTCTTGCATCTGTCGCAATGAGAATATCATATCAATGGTTGACCGGTTCTGACGGAAGCCGCACTGTGATTCGGGGTAGACTTGATCTCCCAGGACTTGAAGTCTGCGCAGAACAACTCTGGCAAATACTTTCCCAACAATACACAGAAGTGAGATACCCCTATAGTTGTTACAGTCGCTCCGATCGCTCTTGTTCATGTACAGCGTTATGATGTTTGAATCTTTGAAATCCTGTGGGACTTGCCCTTCTTGCCAGCTTAGCTCTATTAGCTGGTGGATCTGTAGAGTGAGTGTGTCTTGCCCACGCCTGATTACCTCTATTGGAATCCCATCCTTACCTGGAGCCTTGCCAGACGCATGTTCATTTATAGCACACTTAACTTCTGTTATGGTGGGAAATGTGTCCAGGTGGTCAAGAGTTGGCAGGGCCTCTATGGCGTTGAGGGCATCATCCGTTAGTTGGTCTCACTTGAGTAAAGATCTAAATAGTGCTCGACCCATCTATCCATATGCTGTTTCTTATCAGTGATGATTTCTCTAGTCAAGGTTTTCAGCGGTGCACTTCTTTTGATCGTTGAACCACAGGCTTTCTTTATCCCTTCATACATGCTTCTGATGTTTCCCTTATCACTTGCGATTTGAATGGATTCACATAACTTGATCCTATAGTCATTCGCACACTGCCTGGCAGCCTTTTGCACACCCTTCCGTGCTTGCTTTAGCTCACTCAGAGTGTTACGCGTTGGTCTTTCCTTGTTTCTTAAGAGAGCTATCTTCTTTTTATCAATCAAGGGCTTCAGTATCTGGCTGTTTGCCGCAAACCAGTCCTGCCTCTTATGATCCACAGTTCTGTAAACCCCTAACGCTTTTTTATAAATAGTTTCCTTAAGTTTACTCCATTTATCATTTACTATACAATTTTCTGATGTATCAGTGAAAGCGTTTTCAAGTTGCTGTTGAAATTCAAAGCATTTTCCATTTTCGGGAGTGTTAATAATATTAATCCTGTGTCTAGATTTGTGTTTAACTGTGTAGATTCTCTTTGGTCTCAGTATAACCTTTGCAATAACCAAAGAATGATCTGTATCACAGTCAGAACTGTGGTAACTTCAAGTTAATGATGTATGGTTCAGATGTTGTTTCCGTGTGATAATGAAGTCCAGCTGATGCCAATGGCCGGATCTTGGATGTTTCCATGTGACCTTATGCAACTCTTTTGTTTTAAAAAAGGTGTTTGTAATACATAGGTCATTTCTAGTGCAATTCTCCAGCAGCCTTTGCCCATTATCATTCATGCGACCGATGTTGTATTTTCCAAGGCACACTGGCCATGAACTCGAGTCCTTGCCCACTCGAGCATTGAAATCACCGAGCATATACATGTAGTCTGATTTTGGAACTGCCTTGATCACAGAGTCTAGCTGCTCATAGAACATATCCTTAACATCATCAGTGGAAGCAAGTGTCGGTGCATATGCAGTGATAATGGTGGCAAATCCACAAAAGGTTGCCAAGCGCAGGGATAATAATCTTTCATTACCTCCAGCTGGGATATCAATCATTCCCAGCAGTGAATTCTTCACTGCAAAGCCCACACCATGTTGCCTTTTTTCTGCCTGCCCTCTACCCTTCCAAAAAAAGGTGTAATTGCTTTCCCTGAATGATCCTTCCTCAGCGAGGCGAGTATATATATATATATATATATATATATATATATATATATATATTATATATATATATATATATATATATATATATATATATATATATATATATATATATATTTTCATTCATTCATTCATTCATTCATTCACTAGCATATCCTTTGCATAACTTCGCTCCCATAAAAACCTTCCGGAAAACATCTCGATCATAAGCAAGATGTCCTGCGTCCGATACACCCATCTGGAAATCATCCGCCACATGCTGCACTCATCTTCTCTTTGGCCTTCCTCTTCCTCTCTTCCCAGCCATATACCCCTCAATTATTGTTCTCTCAAAATTTTCGTGGCATTTTAAGTGACCAATATGTTTCAATTTCCTTTGTTTATCGTCTTTAATAGTCAACCTTCTTCAATATTCAGCTCTCGAAGTATAGATTCATTTGTTCTTTTCTTTACCCAAGATATTCTTAGAACTCGTCTATAACATTTATATTCAAATGCATTTATGCGCTGTTCAGCGTGTTTAGAAAGTGTCCAGGTCTCACAAGCGTATGTTGCAATGTAATTGCAAAATGTAATTTTTGTAGTTCTGTCTGTCCTACTCCATAATTTACATAGTTATGTTAGTCTTTGAAGAGTAATTGATAGTCGTCGTTTAATTTCTTTCCCTGTGTCCCCGTTGTTGGTAATCAATGACCCAAGATATTCAAACTTTTGTATTTTTCCTCATTAACATATATTTCTTTCTCCATAGTAGTTTTATCTGTATGCATTATCTTTGTTTTTGCTATGTTAAGATATAAGTTGTGATTTTCACTATTCAATTGCGTTGAGGCTATTAGGTATTCTATACCATTCTGTGTTGTGGATAGCAATACTGTATCATCAGCATACCGAATCTCTTGTATGTCATGACCACCGATATTTAGGGCATCATATAGCTGCCTGTTTATATAATCTCTTACATTTCTCATTATATTTTCTGCGTACAGGTTAAACAAATATGGAGACAGCACATATCTCTGACGGACTCCTTGTTTGATGTCAAACCAATCTGATGTCTCGCCATCTATTCTAACCGCTGTTTGTTGGTCTAAATCGTTCATTCTTATTAGTTTTATTATATGTGATCGAAAACCCATATTCCTCATGATTTCCCAAAGTTTCCGATGTTGTACACAGTCAAATGCCTTTGAATAATCCACAAATGCCTTTGAATAATCCACAAAACATGAAAATAGGTTTACATTATATTCTCTGCACGTCTCTATTATTAAATGCATGTTGAGAATGTGATCTCTTGTTCCTCTTCCTTGTCGAAATCCAGCTTGAACCACATTAATTTCTTCTTCCATTTTCTTACGAAGTCCTCCGATTATGATCTTTAGTAGAATTTTACTTGCTTGACTGATCAGAGCTACAGTTCTATAGTTGATGCATAATTTCAGGTTGCAATATTTTGGTATTGGAATGAAGATAGTTCTCTTCCAATCGATTGGCCAAATACCATGTTTCCATATCTTTCTACATGATGCGTGATAGATTGGTATGCTTTCTTCTCCTCCCGCTCTAATTAGTTTAGCTGGTATCTCATCATATCCAGGTGATTTACCATTCTTCGGCTTCTTTATTGCCCATGCAATTTCATCTAATGAGGGTTCAGGTTCTGTCTCTGCTGTCATTGGCTCATGTATCTCATTCATATCCTCACTGTCACTAATATCATACATTCCGCTGCAGTACTCCTGCCATCATTCTAGAATTTGTCTAGATTCTATTAAGGTATTTCCCATCTTGTCACAGACAACATTCAATTGACGTTGAACATTTTCACTTTGAATGCCTACCAAGTTTGGGGTGAAACCACTTGGAGGGAGAAATGTTACCAGTTCACTTTGTCTACGAGACGATGTCTGCATGAGGACAGACAGAAGTAGGACATTCATTTTCTCCAGACAGGTGGCGGGAAGGCTTTCTAATGTTCGACAGGAATGTGCGACTGGCCCTTCCGACAAAACTGGATGAATCTTAATTCCTATGTCTTACTCCTGGTGACACCAAGAACAGCTACATCTATTTTTTCAACGAGCCACTTCTTGGTTGTTTTTATTTTGAGTATCCAGGGACGGTGTCTTCAATCAGGATAAGATTTTTTCGCGTTTTCTCTCTGGGATCTGGGGTGGTAATTAGTCTCTTCTGTTATAGTTAAGGGATCTCAAACTGCACTCAGAACTAAATACCATTATAGAAATTAACTTTTGACTCAGTGGTTGCCCGCCGGGGGCTACTTCAACCAATTTAGTAACAGAGACCCAATGGTTGCACGCTATTTATTGTGGTATATATTATTGGAGGTTGTAAGACATATCATTGGGGCTATCATTAACCGGTGCCGCTGTAGATAATATAATAACGAATATAGATATCATTATTTTGGGTGATGTTGTGGTACTTATTGTTTTATATTACCACATAATTATTATGACAACTTGATAATGATTATAATTATGATCATGTTGATGGCATCGGTGTGGTGAAGATCATGTTGACGTGTGCAATAATTAATGTGTGGCTGTATTATATTTGTCGTCATGATCATAGGCATGGGGAGAACATTTCCTCTGTTATATTAAATGCGGTGTGTCTAGCCACGACCAATGCAAACGGTGCATGCCCGATGTTAAGAGATTTAATTGATGCTTATGTTGTAACCTAATTTATGAGTGTTGCTGGTGTCATGTGTTGGACTAAAATCCCTGTATGTTGTTATATCTGGCTGTAATATATACAAAGGTGTTAGTGGTGTGTTTAGAAGACATAGAATGATGTAGAATAAATATGCCTTGGAAGATGTCGTGTAATGGGGAAACTCCGTGAATTGACAGTCAAGAGGATCAAGGGATGTTGTGCTCTTGATAGGCCGTACCTGAAAAGAGTGATATATCAATGTATTCGATTTCCCTTGTCAGGGGGGGGGGGGGGGAACCAGTGTACGATGACGGTGAAGTCATTCATTCAAAGCATTACATATGATATGTGACTGAATAGTGTGTTTAGATTTGCCTTTATTGTGTATCGGCCAATGTTAGTATGAGTATTATATTGGCTTGAGTTGGCCTTCGGTAGCATTGTTTGATATTATGATGTGATATTGTTATTGCTATTGTTGTGATTATTATATCAATCATCGTATGATGTCATGCAATGATATGATGCCGCTGTCCGGTTGCAATGTGTGGTACACTGAATGGTACAGTATTGGTTGATATAATTGTGTAGTAGAAATATCGATATGTGATATTGTCAGATTATAATATTGAAGGTGGTGAGTCGTGTTGTGACCTTTTGGTGTTGATGTTATACTGTCGGAACATCAAATATGATCTCATTATGTGATTAGACTGCGTGTGAGTAGACGAAATGAGAGTGCTATTTTGCAGATATCTGTATGTAATGTTCCCACTGAAACGAGAGAATTATGTGGTTGAATAATGAGTTAATTCGGAGACCAGAGAAGGAGCCCGCCATGGTTGATAGTGATTTTTGTTAATTAATGTGGTCAATGATTCATGTCTTTTTATTCAGTTATGTAATATATAATTAAATGTTATTTGTTTGATGTGTTAGAGTACGTGGAATTCGGCCACGGTTGTTAAACATCATGGGCTTCAGCTGTAGTTATTGTCAGTGACAAGTCCTCTCACACATTCATAAAGGTTTCTGTTTTTGAGGTAGTGGCTATTTTGTTAGCCACTTAACTCTCCTTGTTGCATCATGTCTTATTTGGCATGGGAATGTTATATCCCCCTGTTGTGCTGGATGGATCCAGTGTATTTGGCTTGGGGGCTTGGGTCTCGCTAGATGTGGGGCATATCCGACTGTGATCCAAAGTGTGGGACCGTGAACATCTGCACTGATGCACTCTGTACTTCACAAAGCATATTGTATTCCCAAACTGCCCAACCCATATTCATATTTAGGTTTGTCAACTAGTGTTTATTGTGAAGTTTATGTTGCCGGTGTGTGGTTTGTTGCTGTGATCTTGCTGGTTTGGGGATGAAGATAACCAGTCAAATGTGGAGCATAACCCACTATTAGTCATTGATCTCAGGCAGCAGTGATCTGCACTGTGGGATTGTAGTTTCCCATCTCTGAACGAATCAATAATATATTATGATTAATGCTTCCAGTTTATCATTCTTAACTGGTTCTGTGTAGTCTGTTTTGTTAAGTTGATGGTTTGTAGTTTTATTTATGATTTGTAGTGCAGTCACCGGCTCCGTCGCTAAAGGCTTGCGAACGCGGTTCGTGAGCCGTGTACCTGGCGTTCGAAGCTTAGCTGCGACCAATTTGTGCGGCAGACCGTGTCGCGTTGTGTTATAACGTGCTGGTATGGGAGCTGGTAGTTCAGAAAGCAATGGCAAACTACTGAACGTAACACTTGCCTAGTACATCAACAGCAGCTGAAAAATGCTGGTGTTGACTGCAACGTTCCGCAAGGGATTCGCAACAATAAAAAAAAAAGTGCAGTCACTGATGCTGATGTGGTCCAGCTCATTGATTCATTGCCATGAAATGTGCAATAAGGTACAGTTCCCCCCTAAAGATCCTGAATTTCTTTTGATCTTTTGCTTCACCTTTCTTGTAAACCGTGGAGATAGAATGGGGGTTTCTTTGATTTCCTTTTTGCTATTTTCTTATCATCTGGCCCACTGGCAGTCGGCGTTTCGTTATACCCTGTCTCTAATTGTAGATAAAGAGGTAGGAAGTTTCTCTATTCCCCCTTATTCTTGACACCGGTTTCATATAAACGGACTGACCCTAATGGATACAGACCCGGCAATGTTAATGGACTACGAGATAGATAAGCGATTCATAAAATTGGCACTATGAACGTCTGCGGTTGTATTAGTAAAGTAGAAGAACTAATAGAAACAATGACAGAGAGGAAAATTAGACTGATGGGAACAGCGGACACCAAAATAAAGGGGGAAGGATGCAAGGAGATCCACCACAGTTACACGTTTGTCTACTTTGTAGTGGAACAGCAAGAACGGGCAAGACACGGTGGGAATAGTCATTTAACCACGGCTAGCAAGAGGAATACTAGAAATAAAATATATATCAGAACAGTGAGAATAAAAGAACAAACAATTACAACATATGTACAAATATACGCACCATGTAATGCAAACAATAATGAGCAAGAATGCGAGGACTTCTGCGAAGACATCCATGACGTGATAAATATAATTGATAAGCAGGACAACATCATAGTTATGGGAGTCTTTACTGCAAGACTAGGACACAACAGAGCAGGCATAGAAAAACATCTGGGAGCATTTGGAGACCAACAGAATAAAAAAAAATTATAACGGAAGTAGACTGATAAAGCTATGCAGCCAACACGACCTCTATATAACAAAAACATTCTGTGAACACACAGATTCACAAATATACACCTCGTATAATTAGAACGATCTAGATATTACAAACAAAATTGATTTTATATTAACAAGAAATAACAGAAAGAGAAATATATTAGATGCAAGAGCAGTGGCCAACTTAGGTATACACAAAACCCGACACAGATGCCACCGAAGAACTGGAACCAGACATAATGAAAGAAGAAATATAGAAGCCATCAGATTAGCCACATTGAACAAATCACAAGGACAAGATGAATATACCAAATGAACTAATTAATGCAGCAAGAAAAGTAGGAACAGCATGGCTATATAGACTATTCAACCACGTTTGGGTAGAACAAAAGACACCACGAGACTGGGGAAACGCCATAATTATCCCAGTTTTGGAAAAAAAACAAAGGCAGCGAAAGAGACTGCAAACAACACAGAGGCATTTCACTGTTGAGTCATACTGGGAAAATATTTTGCAAAATTCTTGAGAAAAGATTACGAACTATTATAATAAGCTAAGCGAAACACTACTTGGGTTTAGAAAAAACAAAGGATGAACAGATGCAATATTTGCAATTAGACAACTTATAGAAAAATCAATTGAATTCGATGAAACACTCTACTTAGCCTTTGTCGACCAAGAAAAGGCATTTGATAGAGTAGATAGAAACAAACTGTGCGAAATCCTTAAACAATATGGACTGAGTACAATCCAACAAACCTATGTAAAAGCTCAAACATCAACAGTGAATGCATAATGAGGACAACTGGAAGAAACTCAGAACCCTTCACCATAAGATCCGGAGTACGACACGTGTCTATCCTGTCCCCTCTCTTGTTTATAACATATATAGACAACATATGCAAAGAAACCAGCCAAACAGAAAGGGCAAGAATACCGCATGACGAGTACACAAAAGAAGAACCATCTGCACATCTAACCATTAGAGAACTCCTGTTTGCGGACGACCAAGTACTGATAGCAAAATGATAAGCTGAATTACAAGACCACATGATTAGTTGAAACGAAATGTGTACGGAACATAACATGAAATTAAGCACAAGTAAAACAGAGC
This sequence comes from Cepaea nemoralis, assembly GCA_014155875.1. Taxonomy (NCBI): domain Eukaryota; kingdom Metazoa; phylum Mollusca; class Gastropoda; order Stylommatophora; family Helicidae; genus Cepaea; species Cepaea nemoralis. The sequence continues at coordinate 36,755 of JACEFZ010003725.1, read as the reverse complement.
TATTGATTATAACTAAAGAAAAAAAGGTAACAACGATTCACCTAAACGAACATCCCTTGAAACAAGTAAAGAGTCTCAAGTTCCTAGGCAGTATAATATCATCAAATGGCAAATCAAAAGACGAGATCGAAAATAGATGCAATAAAGCAAACCAACTCATTGGACAAATGGTACCAATAATAAAGAACAAACATGTATCAATAACTGGTAAGAAAGCACATTACAACATTCATTTCATCCAGTGGGGTTGAAGGTATGGAGCCGTGGGTTCTAAGATGGCTGAGAAGGCCTATTTTGGCTCGAAATGTTCTTTGACATTGTGGGCAAAGAATGCTTGACGTCATTGGAGGAGGATTTCCTGCAGTGGTTTGTCTGTCCTGCCTTTTCTTCACAGCTCTTGCAGTCCTGGTTGCCTCACATATGACTGCACCTTTGCGTAATGATGCACGCCACGAATTTCGGTCTCTGGCTGCAGCCTCCCAGGTGTCATGATAAATTCCAAAAGCATTCAGTGAAATTTTCAGTGTCTTTAAAGCGTTTCCTCTGGCCACCTTTGCAGAGTTTACAACAACGCAGTTCGCTGTAAAAAATTCGTTTAGGGAGCCTGTGATCTGGCATGCGAGTCAAGTGACCAGCCCAACGAATCTGATTCTTCATCAGTATAGTGTGGATACTGGACATGGACGCTCTTTCTAGGACTTCAGTGTCTGGAATCTTGTCTTGCCATTTAATCTTCAGTAGCTTCCTTAGGCAGACTGTGTGGAAGTGGTTTAATTTCCTAGCATGTCGCTGATAAACAGTCTAGGTTTCACAAGCATATAGCAGTGTGGATAATACAACTGCTTTGTAGACTTTTAGCTTTGTTTGCAGGCTTATTCCAGTTATGTCCCTTACATTTTGTACAGTCTGCCAAAGGCCGCACTGTACTTGGAGATTCTTGCATTCACTTCGTCACCAATTTTGACAGCTTGTGAAACAGTGCTGCCAAGATAGGTGAATTTGTCCACAACACTTAGTCTATGATCATTCACTTTTATATTCGTCACAGTGTGATTATTCCCTGGATCTGGCTGGTACATAACTACAGTCTTCTCCAAGTTGATATTGAGTTGATATATATATATATATATATATATATATATATATATATATATATATATATATATATATATATATATATATATATATATATATATATATATTACATTGGCACCTTTCCGTCTTGACAGACGATAGTTTGGTACATTGTGCTTCAAAAAGGCTTAATAACTACGACCCATGGCGGTGGCGAGTGTGGCTGGTAAGGCCAATTCTTGCTGCAAATGTTTGCCCACAGTAGATGCATGTGAAAACATGGTCATTTCCACCATTGTGCACCATCTTACGTCTCTCACGCTCTGTGTGTGCTTTATCTGCAATCATTTTCTCTTTTGTCTTTATTCCATTTCTGATGTTTGCCCTCCATGCAACACGTTCAGCGGCGACTTGCTCCCAATGTGCATTATCTATGCCTGTATCAATCATGTCCCGCTTACACACATCTTTGTATCGTAGTAGAGGCCGACCCTGAGATCTCCTACCCGTCTGTAATTCACCAAAAAAGATGTCCTTTGGTATTCTACCATCATCCATCCTCCTAACATGTCCTATCCATCTAAGTCTACGAAGACTGAGCATGGAATACACCGTCACACAACCTGATCTTTCCAATACTTCAGTATTTGTGATTTTGTCTTGCCACTTAATACCAAGTATTCTTCGCAGACACCGCATATGAAAGCTGTTTAAACGTTTCTCTTGGCGTGAGTAAGTTGTCCAGGTTTCACTGCCATAAAGAAGAGTACTAAGGACACAGGCTTGGTAGACGAGGACTTTTGTTTTGGCAGTAAGCTTCCTGTTCTCCCAGACTCTTTTTGCTAACATGTTCATTGTTGTTGCTGCCTTGCCAATCCTGATGTTGATTTCCTGATCGAGGGATAATTTGCTATTTACCTCTGATCCTAGATATGTAAAATGGTCTACTATCTCCAGTTCGGCGTCGTCAATAAAGATTGATGGTACACCATGTGCACCTTGTGACATAATCTGTGTCTTCTTTTTGTTAATTGTTAAACCAAATTCAGAACAAGCATTGGAGAATGCAGATAGTAGATGTTGTAATTCTTCCTCAGAGTGGGTCGTAATCGCAGCATCATCCGCAAAAAGCAACTCTCTGATTAGTACCCTCCTAATTTTGGTCTTGGCCTTCAATCTCTGAGCATTATAGAGGCCACCATCTGAGCGTGAGTGAATGTATATACCGTCATCCTGATCACGAAAGGCATATTTCAGTAGAAGTGAAAAGTATATCCCAAAGAGGGTGGGGGATAGTACACAATCTTGCTTAACTCTACTCTTGATTTCAAACTCTTCTGAAGTTGAGCCATCAAACTTGATTATACCCTTCATGCCTGTGTGGAACGATTCCACAATGGACAGAAGAGTTGGTGGGCAGCCAATCTTCTTTAGTGCTTTGAACAGACCCTCACGACTGACCAAATCGAATGCCTTTGTGAGGTCGATGAAGGCAATAAACAGTGGCTGATTTTGTTCCCGGCATTTTTCTTGCATCTGTCGCAATGAGAATATCATATCAATGGTAGACCGGTTCTGACGGAAGCCGCACTGTGATTCGGGGTAGACTTGATCTCCCAGGACTTGAAGTCTGCGCAGGACAATTCTGGCAAATACTTTCCCAACAATACACAGAAGTGAGATACCCCTATAGTTGTTACAGTCGCTCCGATCGCCCTTGTTCTTGTACAGCGTTATGATGTTTGAATCTTTGAAATCCTGTGGGACTTGTCCTTCTCGCCAGCATAGCTCTATTAGCTGGTGGATCTGTAGAGCGAGTGTGTCTTGCCCACTCCTGATTACCTCTATTGGAATCCCATCCTTACCTGGAGCCTTGCCAGATGCAAGCTCATTTATAGCACACTTAACTTATGTTATGGTGGGAAGTGTGTCCAGGTGGTCAAGAGTTGGTACGGCCTCTATGGCGTTGAGGGCATCATCCGCTAGATGGTCTCACTTGAGTAAAGCTCTAAATAGTGCTCGACCCATCTATCCATCTGCTGTTTCTTATCAGTGATGATTTCTCCAGTCAAGGTTTTCAGCGGTGCACTTCTTTTGATCATTGGACCACAGGCTTTCTTTATCCCTTCATACATGCTTCTGATGTTTCCCTTATCACTTGCGATTTGAATGGACTCACATAACTTGATCCAATAGTCATTCGCACACTGCCTGGCAGCCTTTTGTACATCCTTCCTCGCTTGCTTCAGCTCACTCAGAGTGTTACGCGTTGGTCTTTCCTTGTTTCTTAAGAGAGCTATCTTCTTTTTATCAATCAAGGGCTGCAGTATCTGGCTGTTTGCCGCAAACCAGTCCTGCCTCTTATGATCCACAGTGCCGTAAACCCCTACCGCTGTTTTATAAATAGTTTCCTTAAGTTTACTCCATTTATCATTTACTATACAATTTTCTGATGTATCATTGAAAGCGTCTTCAAGTTGCTGTTGAAATTCAAAGCACTTTCCAGGATCGTGAGTGTTAATAATATTAATCCTGGGGCTAGACTTGTGTTTAGCTGTGTAGATTCTCTTTGGTCTCAGTCTAACCCTTGCAACAACCAAAGAATGATCTGTATCACAGTCAGCACTGTGGTAACTTCGAGTTAATGATGTATGGTTCAGATGTTGTCTCCGTGTGATAATGAAGTCCAGCTGATGCCAATGGCCGGATCTTGGATGTTTCCATGTGACCTTATGCAGCTCTTTTGTTTTAAAAAAGGAGTTTGTAATACATAGGTCATTTCTAGTGCAATGCTCCAGCAGCCTTTGCCCATTATCATTCATGCGACCGATGTTGTATTTTCCAAGGCACACTGGCCATGAACTCGAGTCCTTGCCCACACGAGCATTGAAATCACCGAGCATATAAATGTAGTCGGATTTTGGAACTGCCTTGATCACAGAGTCTAGCTGCTCATAGAACGTATCCTTCACATCATCAGAGGAAGCGAGTGTCGGTGCATATGCAGTGAGAATGGTGGCAAATCCACAAGAGGTTGCCAAGCGCAGTGATAATAATCTTTCATTACCTCCAGCTGGGATATCAATCATTCCCAGTAGCGAATTCTTCACTGCAAAGCCCACACCATGTTGCCTTTTTTCTGCCTGCCCTCTTCCCTTCCAACAAAAGGTGTAATTGTTTTCCTTGAGTGACCCTTCCTCATAGAGGCGAGGCTCCTGCAGGCCAGCAATATCAATGTTAAGACGATTGAGTTCAGCATCAATCACAGCCGTTTTTCTCACATCGTCAATATTTGTCAAGTCAGTGGAAAATCCTGGACACATGGTTCTCACGTTCCAGGTTGCAAGCCGTAGCTTGAGGTTTCTATTATTCTTTTTATTAGTACCTGGTGCATTGGTTTTACAGCCTGCGATTCAGATTTTGTCCTAGCCCCAAGCACCCATTGAAGCAGGCAGGCTGTGGCGGATCAGCACCCAATTGGCCGGGGGCTGCCCAGCTTGAGGCGGGCGGTAGCTGATCAGTGACACCTGTAGGTGTCTCCCACCGTCAGAGGCAACGCGTGGCGCCCCATGTCTACGCCAACTGACAAGGACTTATAACCCGTAACAGTTGCCTCTCGCTTTGATTCCGAGACCGGTTAAGACCAGGGATGGAGTTATTGCCTCTCCATAGCACAAAGCCTGGGCTAAAATAAAGAAACCATGTGTTGCCCATGCAGCATGATCCCTCTCTCGGCCTGCCTAGTTCACTCCAGAGGAAAGTTAACACCTATACATCTGGAACAAGACAAGCTGCAGAAGCTGCCGGATCAGCAAAGCAATGCTCTAACTGTCCGCCTGTCGGAGCTTCGATCCTAGACCAGCTGCCAACCAAGGCTTAGGGCCTGGTCTGCCCTGCCATGACTTATTTTGTCTTTGGGTTGCATTTCCTCGCACCAGGATAAGGCTTGTACCCTCCCAATTGCGCTCTTCCGCCCGAAGCCGTTGGCACAATGTGGGGTGTCGGGTTTGGTAAGCGCCGCCCAACATTCGGCGCTGACAGAAAGCAGGTAGTACCGTCTACTGTCATACGGTAACTCAGTCATATCTGACTAAGACCTGACTGATATATATATATATATATATATATATATATATATATATATATATATGTGTGTGTGTGTGTGTGTGTGTGTGTGTATGAGTCTGTGTGAGTGTGTGTGTGTATATGAGTCTGTGTGAGTGTGTGTGTGTGTGTGTGTGATTGTATGTTTGTTAGTAAGTGTGTTTGTGTGTTTATATATACATATATTTATAGGTGTGGGTCTGTGTGTGTAACGACTGATACGACAGATTTGGTACCCAGTTAGCAATGTGGCGCATTATTGTATCCTAACGATATTCTTATAGTATTCTTACATTCTCGTAACTCCTCTCATTCCAGAAGTGGGTTGCTGAATACTACGTGTCTCTCGGAGTTGCCAAGAATAAAATCAATGTAGGGATACCCACTTACGCGCGCGAATTCTTTCTAAAAAGAGATATTTTCAAGACTATTGGATCTGCTGCATTCAGCGATGAAGAAGGTTTTACTTGGAGTGACACAGAAGGCATTGTAGCATATTATGAGGTAAATGTGTGGTCTGTCAAACAATCTCCTTGAGGTAAATATGGGGCGGTGAAACATTCTTAGTGAGGTAAATACAAGGCGGTCAAACATCATACTTCAAGTAAATATGGGGCGGTCAATAATTCTTCTTGAGAAAAATATGGGGCGTTCAAAAATTCTTCTTGAGGTACATATAGGGCGGTTAAACATTCTTCTTGAGGTAAATATGCGACGGTCAAACATACTTCGTGAGTTAAACATGGGGTGGCCAAACATTCTTCTTGATATAAATATGGTGCGTTCCAATAATTTTTTTTAGGTAAATTATCATCATGTGCCATGACGGTAAGCGTGGACGGTCATGTTTTGCCATCTCACTCGATCACCAGAATCGTGGATCAGCTCACATTTCTTGTCTTGACCATAAACGTGGCCAAGCCATCCATGCATTTACTTCTCTGCCCTCTCTTTGTTCTCTTCCCCTAGATCTTAACAGTTATCACCAGGTTCTCCAGTTTATTTATTCTTATATTAAGGTAAATATGGGGAGGTCAAATATTCTTCCTGGGGAAAAAAATAAGGTGGTGAAATATTTTTCTTGCGGTAAATGTGAGGCGGGGAAACACTCTTGTTGGGGTAGATATCGGGCTGTAAGAGACTCTTTTGAGATAAACAATTAGGCACGTCAACCATTCTTATTCTTCTTTTTTCATTTTCTCCATTTCATTTTTATTGATCTTCTTCTAGTTGTTGATGTTGTTGTTGTTGTTGTTGTTGTTGTTGTTGTTGTTGTTGTTGTTGTTGTTCTTCTTCTTCTTCTTCTTCTTCTTCTTCTTCTTCTTCTTCTTCTTCTTCTTCTTCTTCTTCTTCTTCTTCTTCTACACCTTTGCTTTATTGACTTCACAGAGGATTTCGATAAAGTGAGACCTGTCGACATTATACGGATGCCTGAAGATCTACAAATTGATGGAAAAGACCGAAAAGACCATAGTCTTGTAAACAACATGTATTAGAAAGAAAAAAAAAGAAAAAAAAAAAAAGAAAATATATATATATATATATATATATATATATATATATATATATATATATATATATATACGCCATAAGAGTTGATAATGAGGTATACCAATATCATCCTATTAAGAGTTGTGTGAGACATGTGTGTGTAATATCTCCAGATCTTTCCCCTTTACATTGAAAATATGTTCAGAAATATAGAAAATACGGAATTAATCATCATTAGGGGACAATGCACCAATAACATTAGAAATGCAGATGCTACAGTCTTGATTGCAGACAATGAACAAGGCCGGCAATATTCAGTAGATGCGGTTGATGCACACGGTGAACAACTAGGGTTAAAATTGAATTGTAAGAAGACACAGATTATGGTCATCCCTGGAAGAATCGAATTGGAGAACTTGGTGACAACTGGCAAGATCAAAGAGAAGAGACCAAGTGCAAGACCGAAAAGTAATTACCTGGATGGCGTGGCCATTTGGCATGGTCGAGACAAAAACACGGAGCTGATCCACAACTGTGATCGAGAGAGATGGCGAACATGACCGCCCTCGCTTATCGGTATGGCACATGATGGATAGATGGAAGTAAATTGAATGATCCACATGTTTTTGAGGCTGAGCAAACCCAGGGGCGTACAGATTGTAAAAATAATCCTGCTTCTAACGAGGCTTGAACTCTGACAGACATTCATGATTGGCGCAATAATTATCTAATATTGGCCCTTGATTATCACCGATTTTGTTTCATATTGGAAAAGCCGCTGAAGTGACTGTCAATGTAAGAGAATTATGGAGGCCACAGAAATGCTGCATGCTCTGTTAAAAAGGAAACTACTAAGCGTGTTTGATCTCATCGACTGTGATTCAATATTGTATTCGGGCGCGTTAGCGAAGTTGATAGCGAGCTGCGCTGTGAATGTCATGAACATGGTCGGAAGCAAGATCGACACCTGGGTTCGTCACTTGCTAAAGCGAGGGATAGATTGGCCACCTGTTCCTCCTTGTTCAGAGGCCTTCGAAATGTGATGGCGCTATCATAGCACAGAGTCATAGCAGAAAACTGTGTCCGGACAACATACAATAATATGGTACTAGCCCCATTTTTTATAGACCAGAGGACACTTAGTGAGATATGCGATGCTCATGACATTTCCTGATACCATGTTAGACTTAGCAGATCTAACATCAATATCCTAGGTCAAACTCACTTCCAGTTCTGTTTTATTGTTTTGATGATTAAACTGTAGATATTTTTGGTTACCCAGAATCTGAAATCCAGGTATATCAGACGTTAGATTATATAACTTGTATTTGGCGAGTGTTCACGTAAACCCGGAGATAGTTATGGATAGTGCAATCTCTTGACAGTCCGGCGGTCCACACTTTTAACTTACCTACTACCATATTGGCATATGTTTAGTCTGTCTATAATTCATATCTCATCTCATCATGTTCCTCTTGTACCTTACGGTGTCGAGGCGAAATATAAACGTCGTCAGATTGCCCGATTATGGGCTTCATGTATCGATATTCCCATGGACTCTGCTATTCCCTTCGTACAACGTTTACGTGGTCGGTCTAATCCTCTGCTTCCACCTGGTCTTACATTATTGATTGTTGTGGTATGCTGTTGGATGGTAATCTACTTGCATGGCTAAACCATTTGACTTGCTGCTTTCTAAAAAAAATCTAGTGCTGCTATAAGCCACACTTCAGTCCTGATATATTCATTTCTGATCTTATCTCTTCCTGATGCGTTGAGTATTCTTCACAGGAATTTCATTTCTGTTGATGGGATTTTTCTTTTCTCTTTTTCTGTCATTGTCCAGGTTTTGCATTGGTAACATAGAGTTGGTAGGAAGATTGTGTCGTAAAGTGTTTTTTCAGTAGTTATTGATACATGTTTGTTCTTTAGTATTGGTGCCATTTGTCCAATTATTTGGTTTGCCTAATTGCATCTATTTTCGATATCGCCTTCTGATCTGTCATTTGATGCTATTATACTTCCTAGGTACTTGAAGCCGGCTTCGTGGCTTAGAGGTTATGACTTTTCTCCGTAATCTCGTATACTCTCGTCGGTAACGTGATGACGGTTAGAATCAGCAGTGGTTCGAATCGCATCGGTAACTTACGGGTTATGTGAGCCGGCCCTCAGAAAGCAGTGGCAAACTACTGAGCGTAATCTTGCCAAGAAATCAACATACAGCTGAAAGACAGCGATAACCTGTAAAGGATATGAAAAAAAAAAAACGATTTACTTGTTTCAAGGGATGTTCGTTCAGGTGAATTGTTATTGTTTTGTCTTCTTTAGTTATAGTCATTACCTCTGTTCTGCTTGTGCTAATTTTCATGTTATGTTCCCTACACATTTCGTTTACACTATTCATGTGGTCTTGTAATTCAGCTTCTGATTTTGCTATTAGTGCTTGGTCGTCCGTAAACAAGAGTTTTATAATGGTATACTTTGCAGATAGTTCTTCTTCTGTGTTCTCGTCATTCAGTGTTCTTGTGGTCTCTGCGTGGCTGGTTTCTTTACATATGTTGTCTATATATGTTATGAACAAGAGAGGGGACAGGACATAACCTTGTCGTAATCCGGATCTTATGGTGAAGGGTTCTGAGTGTCCTCCAGTTGCTGTCACTAATCATTCACTGTTGTTGTATAAGCTTCTACATAGGTATGTTAGATGTGTATTCACTCCATATTGTTTAAGGACTTCCCAGAGCTTGTTTCTATCTACTTTATCGAATGCCTCTCCTTGGTCGACAAAGTGCAAGTAGTGTGTTTCATCGAATTCTATTGATTTGTCTATAAGTTGTCAAAGAGCAAAAATAGCATCTGTGCTTCCTATCTGTATTGAAATAACTTAATGACGGTAAAGAAGACATTTCCAACCGAGGAATAATCCCAGACGGTATTGTGCTATGTCGTGATATGTTTGTTTGTTTGTTTTTTTTTTTTTTTTTTTTGCATATCCTTTACAGGACATCGCTGTCAACATCAGCATCTTTCAGCAGTATGTTGATTTCTTGGCAAGATTACGCTCAGTAGTTTGCCATTGCTTTCTGAGCGACCGGCTGCATACTCTTATAAGTCACTAGCGTGACTCGAACCACTTCTAATTCTCGTCCGCTCACGTTGGCTACGAGAGTATTCGAGATTAACGGAGAAAGCTGCTAACCCCTTGGCCAGGCAGCCGGCGTCGTGATATGAGTGCATCTTAATATGCCTAACATACGGTGTGAAGTGTTAGTACCAGTCTTAAACTGGGCAAGTAGTGATCAACAACACATTTCCCGTTGATATAATGCTTCAGTGCTGGCTTGCGAGAGAATAATCTATTCCAAATTCAACCAGATAAATGCATCAAACACTTTCCGGACCTCAGACTACCCTAACACCAGTGCATCAGACATTCAGTCTTCCAGCGAATTCACAACCGACCAACCAGTCGTAACATGCGTATCACTGACCTAATATACAAATACTACCATGGACAGACAGAAAAATCAATAAGCAAGTCCTACAGGAAGGAAATGAGAGCCGTAAACTGATTAGAGAAATGAGAAACATACAGTCACATATGTTGGACACGTTATGAGAAGAAATACACTAGACAACTTGCTGACAACTGACAAGTTTGATGGGAAAAGAACCAGGGGAAGGCAGAGACGTAAATACCTGGACGACCTGGCGCCGTGGCATGGTCGAGACAACACTGAGCTGATCAACCATTCTGGTAAAGGTGCAAAATGGCGAAGAATGACTGCCCGCGCTTATCGACATGACACATGGTATGAACACATACGACGTTGTACTTCGCGTACCAGTTGGTCTATACATTAAGCTTCTTGGACAGTATAATATAATGCCTCGATATCCTCTGCATGGTGCTGTTTACTTTTAAAGTGCCTGTATGTGTCGACAATGAGACAACTGCTATCATTTCAGGACTAACCAGATTTATTTCTCTCCAAAACCAAGTAGATGTGCCCCAAGCCACTTCCTGCGCATTATAGATATAGGCTGGCTCAATATGTGCCGGCTCAACATGGAAGCTACTTTGTCAACGGGTATTATTGGGTCAGTTACGAGGATGAGCTCAGCGTAACAGAAAAGGTGAGAATAGTGATTGTCTAGTGTATAGAAACTGAAAAATATAATACATTCCTCGTCTTCTTGTGTCCTAAACTTAAAAATATAATACATTCCTCTTCTTCTTGTGTCATCTAACACTTACTGGGGCATATGCCCCAAGGGTAGATTTTACGTATTCTATAATATCTTCTTCTCAACTAAGAGTTATTATTTGTACTATCTCGTGTCGACTTTATAGCCTTCCCTCCGAGCGAGGGCAGTGCATCTGAGAACGGGACTGTCCAGTGAGGGTAAATCGTCACACGGTAACAGATAAATGTCGGCCGAAGTCCCTGATGGTAGTAGTCTTGCGAGGAACGCACTCCGCGGCAAAGACCAAACGAAGGGTCGAGAAACCTATAGGAAGAGCCGGCTTCCGAGAGTGCGGTGCCAGGAACGGGGAACGAAGAAAGAACATGGCAACGAAGACGAACACCGGCGAATAATGAAGCGTCAGCGCGGAGGCGACAGAGGAAATGGCCAGGGACGAAGCTGGCTTGCCACGGCCATAGGTGCCAGAGTTGGCGTGAGGGCATGAAGCACTGGGTGCACAAGGATCTCCACATCAAGACAGGGATGGCTTGGGAGCATACATTTCGCAGGTATGGAACACGGAACAACGCAAGGCAACGCAAAATATCGAACGTCTCCAACTCACGGCACGGAAAAGACAACCGGAGTCATGACGCAAGCGGGCTCACCGCCAGAGAGTGTCAAGAAGGTAAAGGCCGAACCATTGTGGAAAGGGAGACATATTCTGACGATCAGAATCTCCCTGTCGGGTTTGCTCCGCTGCGCATTGTTTTTTATCACTTGGTCTACATTTATAACACAGCAAGAGTAAACAACTAGAGTTAGAATTAAATTGTAAAAAAAACACAGATTATGGTCGTCACTAGGAAGAACGAAATATCACAATGTAATAAACAAGTAAATGGGAATATTCATCAACAAGCGAATAGGTACAATTATCTCGGAAAAGTAATAACATCTGATGTGAGATGCCTTGAAGAGATTAGAACAAGAATCGCCATGGCAAAAGTGCCTTTAGCAAGATGAAAAACATACTGACCAATAACATTATGTCAATTAAAACGAGACAAAGAGTGTTCAGCTGCTACATAGAACCTGTACTTTTATATGGATGTGAAGCTTGGACAATGAACAGTCAAGCTGAAAAACATCTGAAGGCTGTAGAAATGTGGTTTCTGAGGAAAATGGAAAGAATACCATGGACAGCCAGATAGACCAATGAATAAGTCCTTCAAGAAACAAATGAAGATCGTAAACTGATTAGAGACATTAGACATAGACAGACAAGATTTCTTGGGCATGTCATGAGAAGAAATGAATTGAAGAACTTGGTGACAACTGGTAAGATCGAAGGGCACAGACCAAGGGCAAGACCTAGAAGCAAATACCACGACTCTGGTGTTCGAATGAGATGGCAAAATATGACCTCCCACGCTTACCGACATGGCACAAGATGGATGGATGGAGAGTTGGCACAATTTAATAATTGTTAATAGACAGGTCTCAGTCAAATACGATGAGCTACCGTAATGACAGTAGACGGTACTACCTGCTTTCTGTCAGCGCCGAATGTTGGGCGGCGCTTACCAAACCGGACACCCCAAATTGTGCCAACGGCTTCGGGCGGAAGAGCGCAACTGGAAGTGTACAAGCCTTATCCTGGTGAGGAAATGCAACCTAAAGACAAAATGTCATGGCAGGGCAGACCAGGCCCTAAGCCTTGGTTAGCAGCTGGTCTAGGACCAAAGCTCCGACAGGCGGACAGCTAGAGCATTGCTTTGTTGATCCGGAAGCTTCTGCAGCTTGTCTTGTTCCATATGTATAGGTGTTATCTTTCCTCTAAAGTGAAATGGGCAGGTCGAAAGAGGGATCATGCATGGGCAACACATGGTCTTTATATTTTAGCCTAGGCTCTGTGCTATGGAGAGGCAATATCTCCATCCCTGGTCTTAACCTGTCTCGGAATCAAAGCGAGAGGCAACTGTTACGGGCTAAAAGTCCTTGTCATTTGGCGTAGACATAGGGCGCCACTCATTGCCTCTGACAGTGGAAGATACCTACAGGTGTCACTGATCAGCTACCGTCCGCCTCAAGCGGGCAGCCGCCAGCTAATTGGGTGCTGATCCGTCACAGCCTGCCTGCTTCAGTGAGTGCTTGGGACTAGGACAAAATCTGAATCGTAGGCTGTAAAACCAATGCACCTGATACTAATAAAAAGAAAAATAGACACCTCAAGCTACGGCTTGCAACCTGGAACGTAGGAACCATGTGTCCAGGATTGTGCACTGACTTGACAAATATTGACGATGTGAGAAAATCGGCTGTGATTGAGGCCGAAATCAATCGTCTTAACACTGATATTGCTGGCCTGCAGGAAACTCGCATTGCTGAGAAAGGGTCACTCAGGGAAAACAATTACACGTTTCTTTTAAAAGGGTAGAGGGCAGGAAGAAAAAAAGGCAAAATGGTGTGTGGATTACAGTGAAGAATTAGCTACTGTGTATGATTGATATCCCAGCTGGAGGTAATGAAAAACTATTATCCCTGCGCTTGGCAACCTCTTGTGGTTTTGCCACCATTATAACTGCATATGCACCGACACTCGCGTCCTCTGATGATATGAAGGATACTATCTATGAGGAGTTAGACTCTGTGATCAAGGCAGTTACAAATTCTGACAACATTTATATGCTCGGTGATTTCAATGCTCGTGTTAGCAAGAACTCGAGTTCAAGGCCAGTGTGCCTTGGAAAATATAACATCGGTCGCATGGATGATAATGGGAAAAGGCTGCTGGAGCTTTGCACCAGAAATGACCTATGAATTACAAACTTCTTTTTTAAAACAAAAGAGCTGCATAAGTTCACATGGAAACATCCAAGATCCAGCCATTGGCATCAGCAGAACTTCATTATCACACGGTGACAACATCTGAACCATACATCATTAACTCGAAGTTACCACAGTGCTGACTGTAATACGGATCACTCTTTGGTTGTTGCAAGGGTTAGACTGAGACCAAAGCGAATCTACACAGCTAAACACAAATCTAGCCCCAGGATTAAAATTATTAACACTCACGATCCATCAGAAAATTTACAGTAAGTGAAAAGTGGAGTAAACGTTAAGGAAACTATTTATAAAAAAGAGGTAGGGTTTTACGGCACGGTGGATCATAAGAGGTAGGACTGGTTTGTGGCAAACAGCCAGATACTGCAGCCCGTCAGTGATAAAATGAAAATAGCTCTCTTAGGAAACAAGAAAAGAACAACGCGTACCACTCTGAGTTAGCTGAAGCAAGCTAGGAAGGATGTGCAAAGGGCTGCCAGGAAGTGTTCGAATGGCTATTGGATCAAGTTATGTGAATCCATTCAAATCGCAAATGACAAAGGAAACATCAGCAAATGTATGAAGGGATAAAGAAAGACTGTGGTCCAATGATCAAAATTAGTGCACCACTGAAATCCTTGACTGGAGAAATCATCATTGATAAGAAACAGCAGATGGATAGATAGGTAGAGCACTAGTTAGAGTTTCACTCAAGTGAGACCAAGCTAGCGGATGATGCCCTCAACGGTATAGAAGCCCTGCCAACTCTTGACCACCTGGACACACTTCCCACCATAACAGAAGTTAACTGTGCTATAAATGAACTTGCATCTGGCAAGGCTCCAGGTAAGGATGGGATTTCAATAGAGGTAATCAGGAGTGGGCAAGACACACTCACTCTACAGATCCGCTAGCTAATAGAGCTATGCTGGCGAGAAGGACAAGTACCACAGAATTTAAAAGATTCAAGCATCATAACGCTGTACAAGAACAAGGGCGATCGGAGCGACTGTAACAACTAAAGGGGTATCTTACTTCTGTGTATTGTTGTTAAAGTATTTGCTAGAATTGTTCTGCGCAGACTTCACGTCCTGGGAGATCAAGTCTACAACGAATCACAGTGCAGCTTCCGACAGAACCGGTCTACCATTGATATGATATTCTCATTGCGACGAATGCAAGAAACATGCCGGGAACAACATCGACCACTGTTTATTGCTTTTATCGACCTCACAAAAGCATTCGATGTGGTCAGTCGTGAGGGTCTGTTCAAAGCACTGAAGAATATTGACTGCCCACAACTCTTCTGTCCATTGTGTAATCGTTCCACACAGGCAGAAGTGTATAATCAAGTTTGATGGTGCAACTTCAGAAGAGTTTAAAATCAAGAGTTCGAGTTAAGCAAGGTTGTGTACTAGCTCCCCCCCCCCCCCCCTCTATGGGATATACTTTTCACTTCTACTGAAATATGCCTTTCATGATCAGGATGCCGGTATATACATTCACTCACGCTCAGATGGCGGCCTCTATAATGCTCAGAGATTGAAGCCCAAGAACAAAATTAGGAGGGTACTAATCAGAGAGTTGCTTTTTGCAGATGATGCAGCAGTTACGACCCACTCTGAGGAACAATTACACATCTACTATCTGCATTCTCCAATACTTGTTCTGAATTTGGTTTAACAATTACAAAAAGAAGACACAGATTATGTCCACAAGGTGCACGCAGAGTACTTGTACGAAACCACTGTGTTTGGCGATAAGATGAAAAAAAATTACAGAAAAACAGTCTGTGTTCACAGCTGCAAGTTGTTTACTTCTAGTAGCAGTGAGATCAAGACAGTCGGGAGTCCTTGAGAATTCTTCCACATCAAAAGAAACGTCGGCATGATGTTTGCCCGATCGGAGAATGAAGGGAAACACCGTACTTGTTTTCGTTGTACCAAGGGGGAGATAAACTACGCTTGTGAGGTTAGTAACAAAGATAGTCTGCCCTGGGGACACTGTGTGACATCAAAGGACGTCACTAGGACAATCCCCGACTGAAAATGAGCAAACTAAACTGGTTTCCGTTAGTGTGCAGAGTAAAGTCAACCTAGGCGGACGTAATTCGAATAGCCCTATCCTGGTGTAGAAACAGCATCTAACGTATTCATATCCTCTTACATGGTTGGACATGTGTCTGTTATGACAAGGATAAGATTCGCTTAAGGGATGTGGAGTTTTCATAAGTAATTACTAGTACAGTAGATGTGAATAATGTAGTACAGTCTAGGGAGAATAGAGGTTAGTCATTACCGTAGTGTTGTGTTGTGTTAGTCGTTCAAGGAGTGTCGCGACAGTAGAAGTTGCCTTCTTAATTAACTGGTTTGGGAAATCAATTCTCAGCTGGTTATAAGTAGTGAAGCGGGATGATATTTAAAAGGATTAAAGTTGGTTGGGGGATAGGGGAAATGTCCAATGGTGGGATCTTACAGTGTGGTGGCTACTGGGGTCCCTGCACTTTCTATTTTGGTCTTCCCTTTACTTACCCTAACTCGACGTATGTGATGAGCTCATCTGTTCCATGCAACTTTGGTTCACTGTTATGTATCTGAGCGAGGCCAGTGGCCTACACTCATCTAATAGGGATCAGTGACGGGGTGGCTCTCACCAGGTGTGTCTCTATTCAAGGTTCCCTCAGGTTAGGATGAAAACCACGGAAAACATTGAAAATTCAGATCCGGGATATTTTTTGGTGCAGGAGCTTAGTCAGCGACCTTCTCACTGGGCCTATGCTAGAAACGTTTGAAAGAACATTGCTCGTGGAGCTGAATCATATATTATCCTACAGGATAAATACTGAGAACATTAGTGTAGTATTTCACAATACCTGTGGAAAGCAACATAGTATGGTTTTTAGTTTTCACACACCATTCGTGAATAAACCAGTAGTGATGGATTTTTCACTCCACTTATAACTAGACAGTAGTGATTGACATTCACACTACATGAAACCAAAACTTTAGAGAGTGGTTTGTTCCACATAACAAGGAAAGTAGAACATTAGGACGTATATGAGACTATGTACAATGACTATTTAAAGAGTGAAAACTTTAGAACATTGTCGTAGGACGGAAGAATGTCATGATTCATCGAGACAGTGTTCCGCTTTCACTGTGCAAGAATTGTGTCGTCTCAGTCTATAAACATTTAGGAACAGTGTTTAGGAACAAGGTAGGATCAGTCCCAGACTGTATATTGAGTGGTGACAAGAATCGTGCGTTATCAAAGCTGTCCTGGAGAGTGGACCAACGTCTGGGGAGAGACGCATCGGTTTGGTGAGGTCAATTGTGCTGCACTATTATGATGTCGTGTAATCCTGCATGATGAGGGACTCTGATCCTGGCTTTGTGTCTGATTTCTACATTTACACTAGAGTATACAACACACATTCCACGCTACACGACTCACATACCACTCTATTAAATAATAAATTAATGTGTTATTCATTTTTAGAAGCGAGAGTTGTTGAGTATGTTGTTTTGGGGTAGAAAAGAGGGGGCACGATCCAGTGGCTGATTGAGAGTGAGAGGTCAGAAAGAGTGTCTATAGAGTGATGGAGTGTATGTGTGCGGAATCTAGTGTGATTTCTCCAGAATATGATAAGTGGTTAGTTTAATATAAAATGTGTGTTGATCCCCTCACTCCAGGGACGATACTATAGAAGTATACTCTCTCAAGTCACCATCGTAGAGAGAAAGTACTTATCACGACAGTACATCAATCTTATTGACAACGCCGACTGGAGACCTTAGATCATTTTACATATCTAGGATCAGACGGTAAGAGCAAATTATCCCTAGATCAGGAATCACACATCAGGATGGTAAGGCTAGCAACAAAAATGAATATGTGACGCAAAAGAGTCTGGGAGAACAGGAAGCTTACGCCAAAACACAAAATGTCCTCGTCTACCAAGCTTGTGTCGTTGAGATCTGTTTTATTGCAGTGAACGCTATGACACAGTACAAAGCACAAGAGAAACGTTTAATACAACAGCTTTCATATGCGGTGATCTGCGAGAATGCGTGGTATAAGTGTGCAGGGACAAAATCACAATACTGAAGTACTGGAAAGATCAGTTGTGGTGACGTGATGTGTGTACCATGCTCAGGTCGTCGAAGACGTAGATGGATATATCTTGCATGTATAGAGGCTGGAGGACGGTAGAATATCAAAATACATCTTTTGTGAATACAGATGGGTATGGATATCTCAGGGTTGGCCTCTACTACGATACAAATGTGTGTGTAGCGGGACATGATTGATACGCATGAATGCACAGATGGGAGGACAGTGTTGCCGATGACGTGTTGCAGAGAGCGGCGACCGATCAGAAATGTAATAATGACAAGGGAGAAATGATTGCAGATAAAGCACACAGAGAAGTAAGATGAGTGCAGTGATGGTGGAAATGACCATGGTTACATATCATACACCACTGCATTTGCAGCACAATGGCCTTATCAGCCACACTCGCGACCGCCATGGGACGTAGAGTTTATTAAGCCTTTTTGTAAGAACGTGTACCAAACAATCGATCGTCAAGACGGAAAGGTGCATTAGGAGCGAAGTATATAGAAGATAAGAAACAGCAGACACAGTATAGAAGGCCACCTATAGTTAGTGTTAGTTTAGTTTAGTCGTCTCGGTCACAATCACGGCACATCGGTTTAACCAGAGTGTGCGTTATTCCCTCCTAACTCTTCAAAACCTGGGTCTGGAGACACTCAGCTCAATGTACGAACTCCGTTGCATGAGGACCCTGAAATACATTTGGGAACATTTTTGAACTCGAAATTTGCTCGGGCAGCGCGTCAGGCAACTCTTTTTAGATTTCCAACTGCCAAGGGATTTTTTACGTGCGCAACAATACACACGAACTGCGATCCGATCTCACTACCCAGAGACCAGGGGAAGATTTGTGCAATGGAAGTCCTCACCGGGTCTGAAACCAGGACCTCAGCACTAGAGCGGACACCTAAATCTAGCACCATCCTCGAGACCCCATTCAGGCGCACCTATTCGAATCTAGGCACGTGACCGACGAAGAAGCTTCCAGTGTGTCGTGTATCACCCACATAATCACTATATGAAAAAGGTGAGACAGGCATGATCGGGCAGGTTAACAGTCTTCCATTCAGTAATAAAAAATAGATAGTATCAGTCGGATTGTGTTCTCCTGGTCGTGCTGGTGTGGTGGAAAAGAGATGTCGGTCTGCATCCCTTAATGTGTATTGTGCATGAAAGGCAAATGTGGTCGGGACAAACTAACTACCTTTTGGGATTGTGTGTATACGCCAGACCGGTAGATCTATCACTGCTTGAGAGACATGTGTAGTGCATACACTCAAAACTCATTTAGAAATCACATCAATCAAATCAATCAACTTTAATTAGGGTCACAAATTGGCGCGCAGGCTCGTCTACCTTCGGCCGCTTCCAATCACTCGTCTTTCATTCATCACGAGCATTATACATTTACATAGAAGAAAAATAAACATTGTGAACATGAATGTTGTAAACATAAACAAGGCTTAATTACCATGTTATGAGGCCCATCTCCCACCTACCCACGCATCACCCAACGCCTGAGGTTGGTACGTAGGGTTTAGTATCCTAACACACACTACACCACACACACGCGCACCAAGGGACACATACATACCCACCACCGATCATCTTCCGCATATCCCCCACCCACACACTCACCTCACCTGTTCCCCACCAAACACACTCGCCACCACACAACATGCTCCCACCAACCCACACATCCGCTCCACATCCACACCTCAAACACCATACAGCCACATCTCATTGACCACATATTCACCACCCATGCACACATCCCTACGCAACCCACACAGGCATTCGCGACATCCACTCACACAGCCCACAAGGTCCCTACACACACATCCCGCACCAACGTGACATACTCCTACACACACACACTCTCACTAACTCACGGCCATACATGCCCAATCACTCACACACACCCCACCAAGCACACATACATCCTCCCCCCACCCATACATGCCGTAACCCAACCTCCACCCGCACATCACATACATGCCCCTACCACGCAATAGTCCAACGCCACGCATCGCACACACACAGATCCACTCACCAACACATCCACACCCACATACCACCACACATCCCCACTACGACACCACACACATATCCCCCACCACATACCGCACAATCTCACCCACACCCACACAGATACCCTTACCCATCCACCCTACATCCCCCACCCACACACCACAGCAATCCCCACCACACACACATAGCCTCACCCACACAATCATCCGAACCAACACACCACACACCTCTCACCACACCCACACACAGCAGTCCCTACCTGTCACCACACACACTTGCACTCACGCACAAGCACTCCTCTCCCTAAGCACCACCACGCCCAACACAACACTCTCTCGATCACAGTACCCCTACGCCCACCCACATCCTCCACCTGCTCACGCATCCCACCCTGACACATACACATCCCGCGCCCACCTACACATCCAGCTACTCACACATCACCCACACATCACAATCACGCACAACATCTCCCGCACACACCCACCCCACACATACTTCCCCCAACCACCCCACCCATACACACATTCCCGCACCCATCACACACATCCCCGAAACCGCACAATATCTACCCACACACAGATCCTCTCACCCATACCACCACACACGCACACTACCATGCACACATCCCCCACCACACACCGCACCACATATCTCAAACCCACACCACCATACACTTCTCGTCCCACCCGCCCCTTGCATTCCCGAATCCACCCACCACAAGCCCCTACCCACACAACGCGCACCCACACATACTTCCTCAACCACCCACACATCACCACCCACATACACACCACCACCCCACACCGTCCATACACATATCTCCACATACGACTACACACACACACTCAATTCCCACCACCCTACTTTCACCCCACACATCCATCCACACATCCACCACACCCACAATTTCACTACCCACAAAACCCACACACCATAACCCGATCCAAACGCATACCACACACCACACATCACCCACACATATCCCACACGCACACACATCCTCCACCAGACTCACACCTCCTCACACATCTAGTCATCATACAGAAATCTCACGTTAGCATGAACTAGTAGAACAACTCCCACCACTACACTCACACACATACACTGACACATGTCATGAGCAGTGCCCTTCATAAGAATGTTTAAACATGGAGAAAAATGTGTACATAAAAGTATGTGACGTAAACATAGTGATGCTCCCCACACAGAGATACACACAGAGAAGCACACAACACACACACACAACGCACACACACACACACACCACCATTCACTCTCACTCATTTTGTCTCTCATTCACACTCACTGACCTCTCTCACTCAAACTACAGTAATGTACATAAGTTTATATTACTACATGATAAAATCAAATGGTATAACTGATAATATGACAGACGAGAATACACAAAAATATGGATTCGGTGTTACATAACATGCGTGTTACATGACATGCCATCTGCTCAGCCCTCTCTCTCTCTCTCTCTCCTCTCTCTCTCTCTCTCTCTCTCTCTCTCTCTCTTTCTCTCTCTCTCCTCACTCTCTCTCTGTATATTGTCATATACACACACCCATACGCATGCGCGCGCTCACACACACACACACTACACATCAAACTCTCGACCTGTCTCACTCTCTCCACACAATCCTTCACACACACACACTCCTCTCTCAATCACACTCTCTCACACTATACATACGCATGAAACGCATGCACGCACGCACACACTACCTCACTCACTCTCACACATACACTACGAATGCATGCACTGACACATTCCCCTACCATTTCTCGCTCAATCACTCTATCCACACACACGTTTCGCACGTGCACACACACACATTCACTCTCTCACTCTCTCTGACACCCACTTTCTCTCTCTCTCTTTCTCTTCTCTCCTCTCTCTCTCTCCTTATCTCATCTCTCTCTCTCTCTCTCATCTTTCTCTCTCTCTCCTCGCTCCACACGCACACACATATATAGTGAACAAGTATAGTTAACAATTAATGAACGATTATAATGAACAATATACCGTAATGAATTATGGTGCATATAGTCGGTATGGATTAAGTATTGAAAGAGTTTTCGGTTAATGTGTAGGACTCATTGGAGTTTTCAGATCTGGAGGCAGATCATTCCATAACTGCGCCACCAGAATACTGCGAACATGTTTGTATAGATCCAATCTAGGCTGTGAGACATTAACAAATTTAGGCGCTTGCTGTTCATTGCTTTAGATTGAATCAGCGGCAGAAGATACTCTGGGGTATCTGAGATATATTTTGTTCACTATTTGGCTTTGTTAAAGGAGCGCTTTTGAAGTGGTAGAAGTCTTAGATGACTGTACAAATTATACTTTCACATGTTTTTCTGTCAGAACCAGACGATTAGCGCGGTTTGTAGAGAACATAGTCGTTTAAATTAGATTAGGGCAACCATCCCAAACTGTGGAACAGTAATCGAGATGTGGTTGGATATAGCATGTATAGAATATTTTTCGTGTGCTTCGTCCAAGAAGTGCTGAATTTTAGCAAGTGGTAAACTTTATGTGCTATTTCTTGGTAAGACGTGACATGAGAGCTCCAGCTCAAATGGCTGTCAATTAAAAGACCTAGTGTTTATGTCATCACATTAACTATAGGTAACGTGCCCATGCGGACGTTCGAGCGGTGATCCATGTTATGGCTATGGTCTGAGTTTTTGTCTGGTCGTTGTTAGCATGGAGTTGGTTTTGTCGATGTTAATTTGCATGCGGTTTTCATTGCTCCATCTAGTAAGATTATTGAGTTCCTTTTGTAAGAATTTCTCTAATCACTACAGTTTCTTGACTAGTATATATAGTACAGTCGTCTGCAAATAGATCACAAGTTGTAATTGATATATAAGTGAAGAGTCATTAATATAACTGCAAAAGCAACAGATCCTAGATTGAGCACCTGAAGCAGCACCAAGATTAATGCCCACACAGCTTAATATTGGTGTGCTTCAGGGCTCAATTCTAGGTCTGTTGCTTTTTGCAGTTTATATTAATGATCTTCCTTTATATATCAATACAACTTGTGATCTATTTGCAGACGACTGTACTATATATACTAGTCAAGAAAACTGTAGTGAATTAGAGAATTCTTTACAAAAGGAACTCAATAATCTTACTAGATGGAGCAATGAAAACCGCATGCAAAATTAACATCGACAAAACCAACTCCATGCTAACAACGACCAGACAAAAACTACAGACACTAGCCATAACTGGATCACCGCTCGAACTCCGCATGGGCACGTTACCTATAGTTAATGTGAATGAACATAAAACACTAGGTCTTTTAATTGACAGCCATTTGAGCTGGAGCTCTCATGTTCACGTTCTTACCAAGAAAATAGCACATAAAGTTTACCAACTTGCTAAAATTCAGCACTTCTTGGACGAAAGCACACGAAAAATATTCTATACATGCTATATCCAACCACATCTCGATTACTGTTCCACAGTTTGGGATGGTTGCCCTAAATCTAATTTAAAACGACTATGTTCTCTACAAAACCGCGCTATTCGTCTGGTTCTGACAGAAAACATGTTGAAAGTAATAATTTGTACAGTCATCTAAGACTTCTACCACTTCAAAAGCGCTTCCTTTTCAACAAAGCCAAATTAGTGAACAAAATTATATCTCAGAATACCCCAGAGTATCTTCTGCCGCTGATTCAATCTAAAGCAATGAACAGCAAGCGCCTAAATTTGTTACATGTCTCAAAGCCTAGATTGGATCTATACAAAACATGTTTCGCCTATTCTGGTGCGCAGTTATGGAATGATCTGCCTCCAGATCTGAAAACTCCAATGAGTCCCTACACATTTAACCGAAAACTCTTTCAATACTTAATCCATACCGACTATATGCCACCATAATTCATTTACTGGTATAATTGTTCATTATAATCGTTCATTATAATTGTTTAACTATAATTGTTCACTATATATGTGTGTGCGTGTGGGAGCGAGAGAGAGAGAGAGAAAGAGAGAGAGAGAGAGAGAGAGAGAGAGAGAGAGAGAGAGAGAGAAGAGAGAGAGAGAGAAAGTGGGTGTCAGAGAGAGTGAGAGAGTGAATGTGTGTGTGTGCACGTGCGAACGTGTGTGTGGATAGAGTGATTGAGCGAGAAATGGTAGGGGAATGTGTCAGTGCATGCATTCGTACGTGTATGTGTGAGAGTGAGTGAGGTAGTGTGTGCGTGCGTGCATGCGTTCATGCGTATGTATATGTGTGAGAGAGTGTGATTGAGAGAGTGAGTGTGTGTGTGTGAAGGATTGTGTGTGAGAGAGTGAGACAGGTCGAGAGTTGATGTGTTAGTGTGTGTGTGTGTGAGCGCGCGCATGCGTATGGGTGTGTGTATATGACAATATACAGAGAGAGAGTGAGAGAGAGAGAGAAAGAGAGAGAGAGAGAGAGAGAGAGAGAGAGAGAGAGAGAGAGAGAGAGAGAGAGAGAGGGCTGAGCAGATGCATGTCATGTAACACGCATGTTATGTAACACGCGAATCCATATTTTTGTGTATTCTCGTCTGTCATATTATCAGTTAAATACCATTTGATTTTATCATGTATAATATAAACTTATGTACATTACTGTAGTTTGAGTGAGAGAGTCAGTGAGTGTGAATGAGAGACAAAATGAGTGAGAGTGAATGTGTGTGTGTGTGTGTGTGTGTGCGTGTGTGTGTGTGTGTGTGTGTGCCTTCTCTGTGTGTATCTCTGTGTGTGGGAGCATCACTATGTTTACGTCACATACTTTTTATGTACACATTTTTCTCCATGTTTAACATTTTTATGAGACTGCTCATGACAATTGTCAGTGTATGTGTGTGAGTAAAGTGTGGGAGTTTGTTCATACTAGTTTCAATGCTAACGTGAGATATTTTGTATGTGACTAGATGTGAGGAGGTGTGAGTCTGTGTGGAGGATGTGTGTGAGTGTGGGGATATGTGTGGGTGGGGGATGTGTGGGTGGTGGTATGCGTTTGGATGGGTTATGGTGTGTGGGTTTTTGTGGGTAGTGAAATTTGTGGGTGTTGGTGGGATGTGTGGATGGATGTGTGGGGGTGAAAGTAGGGGTGTGGGAATTGGTGTGGGGGATGTGTGTATGGGTGGAGGATATGTGTATGGGACGGGTGTGGGGTGTGTGTGTTTATGTGGGTGGTGATGTGTGGGTGGTTTGAGGAAGTATGTGTGGGTGCGGGGTTGTGTGGGTAGGGGATTGTGTTGGGTGGATTGGGAATGCAAGGGCGGGTGGGGAGAAGTGTATGGTGTGTGGGTTTGAGATATGTGTGCGGTGTGTTGGTGGGGGATGTGTGCATGGTGTGTGCGTGGGGGTGTGGTGGTATGGGTGAGGATATGTGTGTGGGTAGGGGATATTGTGCGGTTTCGGGGATGTGTGTGATGGGTGCGGGGAATGTGTGTATGGGTGGGGTGGTTGGGGGAAGTATGTGGGGGTGTGGGGGTGGGGGTGTGTGGGTGGGAGATGTGTGCGTGGATTGTGAATGTGTGGGTGGGGTGTGTGAGTAG
Source organism: Cepaea nemoralis (assembly GCA_014155875.1). NCBI lineage: Eukaryota > Metazoa > Mollusca > Gastropoda > Stylommatophora > Helicidae > Cepaea > Cepaea nemoralis. The sequence continues at coordinate 11,366 of JACEFZ010003725.1, read as the reverse complement.
CTTAGGGATGTGTAGGTGGGCGAGGGATGTGTATGTGTCAGGGTGGGATGCGTGAGTAGGTGGAGGATGTGTGTGGGTAGGGGTACTGTGATCGAGAGATGTTTGGTTGGGGGTGGTGGGTGGGGGGGGGGTGCTTAGTGGAGGATGTGTGCGTGAGTGAGTGTGTGTTGGTGGACAGGTAGGGAATGCGTGTGTGGGTGGGGAGAGGTGTGTGGTGTGTTGGTTAGGGATATTGTGTGGGTGAGGTATGTGTGTGTGGATGGGGGATTTTTGTGGTGTGTGGGTGGGGGTATGTAGGGTGGATGGTAAGGGTATCTGTGTGGGTGTGGGTGGGAATATTGTGCGGTATGTGGGTGGGGGATATGTGTGTGGTGTGTAGGTGGGGATGTGTGGTGGTATGTGGGTGTGGGATGTGTTGGTGAGGGATATGTGTGTGTGTGCGATGCGTGGGTTGGGAATATTGCGTGGTAGGGGATGTATGTGATGTGCGGGTGGGGGTTGGGTTACGGCATGTATGGGTGGGTGGAGGATGTATGTGTGCTTGGTGGGGTGTGTGTGAGTGAATTGGGCATGTATGGGTGGTTAGTGAGATGTGTGTGGGGGGGGGGGGGGGGTAGGGAGATGTCAGTTGGTGGGGATGTGTGTGTAGGGTGTGGGGATGTGTGAGTGGATGTGCGATGTGTGGGTTGGTAGGGGATTGTGTGCATGGGTGGTGAATATGTGGTCAATGGAGATGTGGCTGGGGGATGGGTGGTTTGAGGTGTGGATGTGGAGAGGATGTGTGGGTTGGTGGGAGAATGTTTGTGGGTGGCGAGTGTGTTTTGGTTGGGGGAACAGGTGAGGGGAGAGTGTGTGGGTGGGGGATATGCGGAAGGGGGATGGATCGGTTGGTGGGGTATGTATGTGTCCCTTGGTGCGCGTGTGTGTGGGTAGGTGGGGGTGTTGTGTGCGTGGGGTGATGCGTGGGTAGGTGGGAGATGGGCCTCATAACATGGTAATTTACCTTGTTTATGTTTACAACATTCATTTCACAATGTTTATTTTTCTTCCTATGTAAATGTATAATGCTCGTGATGAATGAAAGACGAGTGATTGGAAGGGCCGAATGTAAGACGAGCCTGCGCGCCCAATTTGTGACCCTAATAAAGTTGATTTGATTTGATTTGATGTGATTTCTATGATTTTGAGTGTTGCACTACCATTCTCTCAAAGCAGTGATGATCTACCCGTTCTTGGGCGGTATACACACAATTCCAAAGGGTCCCGACCACATTTGCCTTTTCATGCACCAATACCCCATTAATGGATGCAGACCGACATCTCTTTTCCCACCACACCAGCACGACCAGGAGAACACAATCCGACTGATACTATCTATTTTTTATTACTGAATGGAAGACTGTTAACCTGCCCGATCATGCCTGTCTTCACCTTTTTCATATATTTGATTATGTGTGATGAACAACACACTGAAAGCTTCTTCGTCGGTCACGTGCCTAGATTCTAATAGGTGGCCTGAATGGGTCTCGAGGTATGGTGTCCGCCTCTAGTGCTGGAGGTCCTGGTTTCAGACCCCGGTGAGGACTTCCAGTAACAAAATTTCCCCTGGTCTCTGGGTAGTGAGATCGGACGCTCGTGTGTATTGTTGCGCACGTAAAAAATCCCTTGGCAGTTGGAAATCTAAAAAGAGTTGCCTGACGGCGCTGCCCGAGCAAAATTTCGAGTTAAAAATTTACCCAAAGTATTTCAGGATCCTCCCCAATGCAACGGAGTTCGTACATTGAGCTGAGTTTCTCCAGACCCAGGTTTAAGTTAGGAGGAAAACGGACCACTTATGGGTTAAACCATGTGCCGTGATGTTGATCCGACGACTAAACTAAACTAAACTAAACTAATAGGTGGCCTTTCTATCTGTGTCTGCCTGTTTCTTTATCTCTATATACTTCTGTCTCATTGGCACCTTTCCGTCTTGACAGACGATAGTTTGGTACATTGTTCTTCAAAAAGGCTTAATAACTACGACCCATGGCGGTGGCGAGTGTGGCTGATAAGGCCAATTTGTGCTGCAAATGCAGTGGATGTATATGTAAACATGGTCATTTCCACCATCATGCACCATCTTACTTCTCTGTGTGCTTTATCTGCAATCATTTTCTCCTTTGTCATTATTACATTTCTGATGGTTGCCCTCCATGCAACACGTTCATCGGCAACACGTTCATCCCACTGTGCATTATCAATGTCTGTATCAATCATGTCCCGCTTACACACACATTTGTATCGTAGTAGAGGCCAACCCTGAGATATCCTACCCATCTGTAATTCACCAAAAAAGATGTATTTTGATATTCTACCGTCATCCATCCTCCTAACATGCAATATCCATCTACGTCTTCGAAGACTGAGCATGGAACACACCGTCACACAAACTGATCTTTCCAGTACTTCAGTATTTGTGATTTTGTCTTGCCACTTAATACCAAGTATTCTTCGCAGACACCGCATATGAAAGCTGTTTAAACGTTTCTCTTGGTGTTTGTAAGTTGTCTAGCTTTCACTGCAATAAAAAAGATTCTAACGACACAAGCTTGGTAGACGAGGACTTTTGTTTTGGCAGTAAGCTTCCTGTTCTCCCAGACTCTTTTTGCTAACATATTCATTTTTGTTGCTGCCTACGAATCTGATGTTGATTTTCCTGATCTAGGATAATTTGCTATTTACCTCTGATCCTAGATATGTAAAATGATCTAATGTCTCCAGTTCGGCGTTGTCAATAAAGATTGATGGTACTGTCGTGATAAGTACTTTCTCTCTACTATAGTGACTTGAGAGAGTATACTTCTATAGTATCGTCCCTGGAGTGAGGGGAATCAACACACATTTTATTAAAACCAATATCATATTCTGGAGAAATCCACTAGATTCCGCACACAACACTCCATCACTCTATAGACACCTCTTTCTCTCTCACTCTCAATCACCACTGGATCGTGCCCCCTCTTTTTCTACCCCAAAACAACATACTCAACAACTCTCGCTTCTAAAAATGAATAACAATTAATTTATTTAAAAAAAAAAAAAAAAAAGAGTTGTATGTGAGTAGTGTAAGCGTGGAATGTGTGTTGTATACTCTAGTGTAAATGTAGAAATCAGACCACAAAGCCCAGGATCAGAGTCCACTCATCATGGCAAGGATTACACGACATCATAATAGTCAGCACAATTGACCTCACCAAACGATGCGTCTCTCCCGCCAGACGTTGTCCACCTCCAGGAGCTTGATAACCACGATTCTTGGTCACCACTCAAATATACAGTCTGGGACTGATCCTACCTTGTTCCTAAACACTGTTCCTAAATGTTTATAGGAACTGAGACGACACAATTCTTGCACAGTGAAAAGCGGAACACTGTCCCATGAACATGACATTCTTCCTTCCTACGAAATGTTCTAAAGTTTTCACTCTTAAAACAGTCATTGTACATAGTCTCATATAAGTCCTAATGTTCTACTTTCCTTGTTATGTGGAACAAACACTCTCTAAAGTTTTGGTTTCATGTAGTGTGAATGTCAATCACTACTGTTCTAGTTATAAGTGGAGTGAAAATCCATCACTACTGGTTTATTCACGAATGGTGTGAAAACTAAAAACCATTACTATGTTGCTTTCCACAGGTATTGTGAAATACTATCACTAATGTTCTCAGTATTTATCCTGTAGGATACTTATATGATTCAGCTCCACAGAGCAATGTTTCTTTCAAACCTTTTCTAGCATAGGCCCAGTGAGAAGGTCGCTGACTAATCCTCCTGCACAAAAATATCCCGGATCTGAATTTTCAATGTTTCCGTGGTTTCATCCTAACCTGAGGGAACCTGTGAAATAGAGAACACACCTGGTGAGAGCCACCCCGTCACTGATCCCTATTAGATGAGTGTAGGCCACTGGCCTCGCTCAGATACATAACAGTGAACCAAAGTCTGTCATGGACAGATGAGCTCATCACATACGTCTGAGTTAGGGTAAGACAAGGAGACCAAAATAGAAAGTGCAGGACCCCAGTAGCCACCACACTGTAAGATCCCACCATGGACATTCCCCTATCCCCCAACAACTTAATCCTTTTACATATCATCCCGCTTCACTATTCATAACCAGCTGAGCAAATTGATTTCCCACACCAGTTAATTTTAAGAAGGCAACTTCCTACTGTCGCCGACACTCCTTGAACGACTAACCACAACACAACACTACGTTAATGACCTAACCTCTATTTATCCCTAGACTGTACTACATTATTCACATCTAATGTTTACTAGTAATTACCTTATGAAAACTCCACTATCCCTTAATCGAATCTTATCCTTGTCATAACAGACACATGTCCAACCATGTAAGATGGATATGAATACGTTAGATGCTCTTTTCTACACCAGGATAGGGCTATTCGAATTACGTCCGCCTAGGTTGACTTTACTCTGCACACTAACGGAAACCAGTTTAGTTTTCTCATTTTCAGTCGGGGATTGTCCTAGTGACGTCCTTTGATGTCACACAGGTGTCCCCAAGGGCAGACTATCTTTGTTACTAACCTCACAAGCGTAGTTTATCTCCCCCTTGGTACAACGAAAACAAGTAGGTGTTTTCCCTTCATTCTCCCGATCGGGCAAACATCATGCCGACGTTTCTTTTGATGTGGAAGAATTCTCAAGGACTCCCGACTGTCTTGATCTCACTGCTACTAGAAGTAAACAACTTGCAGCTGTGAACACAGACTGTTTTTCTGTAATTTTTTCATCTATCGCCAAACACAGTGGTTTCGTGACAAGTACTCTGCGTGCACCTTGTGACATAATCTGTGTCTTCTTTTTGTTAATTGTTAAACCAAATTCAGAACAAGTATTGGAGAATGCAGATAGTAGATGTTGTAATTGTTCCTCAGAGTGGGTCGTAACTGCTGCATCATCTGCAAAAAGCACTCTCTGATTAGTACCCTCCTAATTTTGTTCTTGGGCTTCATCTCTGAGCATTATAGAGGCCGCCATCTGAGCGTGCGGTGAATGTATATACTCGGCATCCTGATCATGAAGGCATATTTCAGTAGAAGTGAAAAGTATATCCCATAGAGAGCTAGTACACAACCTTGCTTACTCGACTCTTGATTTTAACTCTTCTGAAGTTGCACATCAACTGTGATTATACACTTCTGCCTGTGTGGAACGATTACACAATGGACAGAAGAGTTGTGGGCAGTCAATATTCTTCAGTGCTTTGAACAGACCCTCACGACTGACCACATCGAATGCTTTTGTGAGGTCGATAAAAGCAATAAACAGTGGTCGATGTTGTTTCCCGGCATGTTTCTTGCATTCGTTCGCAATGAGAATTCATATCAATGGTAGACCGGTTCTGTCGGAAGCTGCACTGTGATTCGTTGTAGACTTGGATCTCCCAGGACGTGAAGTCTGCGCAGAACAATTCTAGCAAATACTTTAACAACAATACACAGAAGTAAGATACCCCTTTAGTTGTTACAGTCGCTCCGATCGCCCTTGTTCTTGTACAGCGTTATGATGCTTGAATCTTTAATTCTGTGGTACTTGTCCTTCTCGCAGCATAGCTCTATTAGCTAGCGGATCTGTAGAGTGAGTGTGTCTTGCCCACTCCTGATTACTCTATTGAAATCCCATCCTTACTGGAGCCTTGCCAGATGCAAGTTCATTTATAGCACAGTTAACTGTCTGTTTATGGTGGGATAGTGTGTCCAGGTGTCAGAGTTGGCAGGGCTGTCTATAATCCCGTATGAGGGCATCATCCGCTAGCTTGTGTCTCACTTGGAGTGAACTCGAACTAGTGCTCTACCTATCTATCCATACCGTGCTGTTTCTTATCAATGATGATTTCTCCGAGTCAAGGATTTCAGTGGTGCAGCTATTTTGATCATTGGACCACAGTCTTTCTTTATCCCTTCATACATTTGCTGATGTTTCCATGTTGTCATTGCGATGTGGATGGATTCACATCAAAATGGGTACTTGATCCAATAGCCGATATCGAACACTTCCTCTGGCAGCCGCTTTGCGACATCCTTCCTGAGCTTGCTTCAGCTAGACTCAGATGTGGTACGCGTTGTTCTTTTCGTTAGTTTCCTAAGAGCGCTATATTTCATTTTATCACTGATCGGGCTGCAGTATCTGCTGTTGTAGCCACAACCAGTCCCGACCTCATTGACGATCCACCGTGCCGTACAACCCTACCGATCGTTTTATAAATAGTATCCTTAACGTTTACTCCACTTTTCACTTACTGTAAATGTTTCTGATGGATCGTGAGTGTTAATAATTTTACTCCTGGGGCTAGATATTTGTGTTTAGCTGATGTAGATTATCGCCTTTGTGGTCTCAGTCTAACCTTGCACAACCAAAGAGTGATCCGTATGTACAGTCGGCACTGTGGTAAGCTTCGAGTTACATGATGTATGTTCGAGATGTTGTCACGTGTGATAATGAGATTCTGCTGATGCCAATGGCTGGATCTTGGATGTGTTCATGTGCAACTTATGCATGCTCTTTTGTTTTAAAAAGAGAGTTTGTAGTTCATAGGTCAATTTTCTGGGTGTACAAAGTCTCCAGCAGTCCCTGTTCCCATTATCATCCATGCGACGATGTTGCATTTTCCAAGGCACACTGGCCTTGCACTCGCAGTTCCTTGCTACCACGAGCAGATGAATCACCGAGCTATATAATGTTGTCAGAATTTGTACGCCTTGATCTACAGAGTCTAACATGCCTGCATAGATAGGATGCCTTCATATCAATCAGATTTGGGTGGTGGTTGTGCTGCTGGGTCAAACCGCACGCCAATGCTTCTGATGGTGTAAAGGGGAGGATGATGCGTAGAATCGAGGAATGTGCGGGGTTACTCGCATGTTTCGGGATGTCTATTGGCAGTTTATAATGGTGGCACAGGTACCACAAGAGGTTTGCCAAGCGCAGGGATAATAGTTGTGTCTATCTACCTCCACAGCTGGGATATCAATCATGACACATGTAGCTAATTCCTATCACTGTAATCCACAGCAGCATTTTGCCTCTTCCCTAAGCCCTCGCTACCGCTTTTAAAAGAGCAACGTGTAATTGTTTTCCCTGAGTGCCTTTCTCAGCACGCGAGTTTCCCTGCAGGCCAGCATATCATGTGTAAGCACGATTTGATTTCGGCCTCAATCACAGCCGATTTTCTCTACATCGTCATATTTGTCAGTCAGTGCACAATCCTGGACACATGGTTGCCTACGTCCAGTTTGCAAGCCGTAGCTTGAGGTGTCTATTTTCTTTTTATTAGTAGCATGGAGGGGTGCATTGGTTTTACAGCCTACGATTCAGATTTTGTCCTAGTCCCAGAGCACTCCTGAAGCAGCAGCTGTGACTGATCAGCCATTAGTTAGCTGGCGGCTGCCGCTGAGGCGGACGTAGCTGATCAGTGGACACCTGTAGGTATCGTTCCACTGTCCATGAGGCAATGAGTGGCGCCCTATGTCTACGCCAATGATGACAAGGAGCTTTTAGCCACCGTAACAGTGCCTCATCGCTCTTAGATTCGAGACAGGTTAAGACCAGGATGCGATATTGCCATCTCCTTTTTGCAGCATAGCACAGAGACGCTAGGCTAAATATAAAGACCATGCATGGTGTTGCCCGTATGCATGATCCCTCTTTCGACCGTGCCGAAAAAAAAAAAAAAAATTAAAATTTTAAAAGAAATAAATAAAAGAGAAAAAAAAAAAAAAAAAAAAAAAGCATAAAGAAAAAAAAAGAAAAAAAAAAAATAAATAAAAAAAAAAAAAAAAAAATAAAAAAAAAAAAAAATTTTTCACTTTCAGAGGAAAGATAACAGCCTCATACATGTAATGAACAAGACAAGCTGCAGAAGCTTCCGGATCAGAAAGCACATGCTCTAGCTGTCCGGCCTGTCGAGCTGTGGTCCTTAGACCAGCTCGCTAACCAAGCTAGGGCCTGGTCTGCCCTGCCATGACATTTTGTCTTTGGTTGCATTTCCTCAACTCAGGATAGGCTTGTACCTTCCAGTATTGCGCTCTTCCCCGAAGCCGTTGGCACAATGTGGGTTCCGGTTTGGTAAGCGCCGTCCAACATTCGCGCTGACAGAAAGCAGGTAGTACCGTCTACTGTCTACGGTAGCTCATCGTATTTGACTGAGACCTGTCTATTAACAATTATTAAATTGTGCCAACTCTCCATCCATCCATCTTGTGCCATGTCGTAAGCGTTGGAGGTCATATTTTTGGGCCATCTCATTCGAACACCAGGAGTCGTTAATTTGCTTCTGAGGTCTTGGCCTTTGGCTGTGCCCTTCGATCTACCAGTTGTCACAAGTTCTTCATTCATTTCTTCTCATGACTGCCCATAAAATCTTGTTCTGTCTATTTCTAATGTCTCTAATGAGTTTACGGATCTTCATTTGTTTCTTGAAGACTTATTCATTGGTCTATCTGGCTTATGTCCATGTTATTCTTCCATGTTTCCTTAAAACCGTCATTTCTACAGGCCTTAGATGTTTTTTCAGCTTGACTTTTCTTTTGTCCAAGGCTTCACATCCATATAAAGTACAGGTTCTATGTACGCTGAACCTCTTTTGTCTCGTGTTTTTAATTGACATAATGTTATTGGTCATAGTTTTTCATCTTGCTAAAGCACTTTTGCCATGCGATTTCTTGTTCTAATCTCTTCAAGGAGCTCACTCAATGTTATTAGTTTTCCGAGATAATTGGTACTATTCGCTTGTTGATGAATATTGCCATTAATTGTTTATTGCATTGTGATATTCGTTTTCTTCCTAGTGACGACCATAATCTGTGTTTTTTTACAATTTAATTCTTACTCTAGTTGTTTTCCTTGGCTGTGTTATAAATGTAGACCAAGTGATAAAAAACAATGCGCAGCGGAGGCAAACTCCGAAAGGGAGATTTCTGATCGTCAGGAATATGTACTCCTTTCCACAATGGTTCGCCTTTACCTTCTTACACTATCTGGCGGTGAGCCCGCTTGCGTCATGACTCCGGTTGTCTTTTCCGTGCCGTGATTTGAGACGTTCGATATTTGCGTGCCTGCGTTGTTCCGTGTTTCCATAAACTGCGAAATGCTATGCTCCCAATCCATCCCTGTCTTGATGTGGAGATCCTTGTGCACCAGTGCTTTCATGCCCTCACGCCAACTCTGCACCTATGGTAGTGGGAAGTCCATGATTCGTCCCTGGCCATTTCTATCTGTTCGCCTCTCGCGCTGACGCTTCATTATTCGCCGGTGTTCGTCTCGTTTGCCATGTTCTTTCTTCGTTTCCCGTTCATTCACCGCACTCTTTCGAAGCCGGTCTTCCTATGGTTTCTCGACCCTTCGTTTGGTCTTTTCCACTGAGTGCGTTTTCCTCGAAAGAACTACTACCATCAGGGACTTCGGCCGACATTTATCTGTTACGTGTGAAGATTTTACCCTCACTGACCAGTCCCGTTCTCAGATGCACTGCCAGCTCGCTCGAGGGAAGGCTTAATCGAAACGAGATAGTACAAATATAACTCTTAGTTTTGATAAGAGGTATTATAGGAATACGTAAAATCTACCCTGGTGCATATCCACAGTAAGTGTTATTTGACAGCATAAGAAGAGATGTATTTTATTTTTAAGTTTAAGGAACAAGAAGACGAGGAATGTTTATATTTTTTCAGTTTCTATAACTAGACAATCAACTTATTCTCGACTTTTCTGTTACGCTGGCTCATCATCGTAACTGACCAATAGTTTTTTTATACCCGTTTTGACAAGGTAGCTTCATGTTGAGCCGGCACATATTGAGCCAGCCTATATCTATAAATGCGCAGGGAAGTGGCTTTGGGCACACGCTTACTTGGTTTGGAGAGAAATAAATCTGGTATGTTCCTGAAATGATTAGCATTGTCTCATTGTCGACAAATACAGGCACTTTAATAGTAACAGCACCTGAAAGAGGATATCGAGGCATTATATTAAAATGCTGGTCCTAAGAAGCTTAATGTATTAGACCAATCTGGTACGCGAAGTACAACGTCGTTGTGTTCATACCATGTGTGCATGTCGATAAGCGCGGCAGTGGATTCTTCGCCATTTTGCACGTTTACCCAGAATGGTTTTGATCAACTCAGTGTTTTGTCTCGACCCATGCCACGGCCCAGTCGTCATAGTATTTATGTCTCTGCATTCCCTGGTTCTGTTCCCATCAAACTTGTCAGTGTCAGCAAGTTGTCTAGTGTATTTTTCTTCTCATAACGTGTCCACATATGTGACTGTATGTTTCTCATTTCTCTAATCATTTTACGGCTCTCATTTCCTTTCCTGTATGGACTTGCTTATTGATTTTCTGTCTGTCCATGGTAGTATTTGTATATTATGGTCATGATACCATGTTAGCGACTGGTTGTTCGGTTGTGAATTCGCTGGAAGACTGATGTCTGGATGGCACTGTGTTAGGGTAGTTCTGAGTGTCGGAAAGTGTTGATGCATTATGCGTGGTTGATTTGGAATAGATTATTTCTCTCGCAAGCCTGAGCACTGAAGCATTATATCAACGTGGAAATGTGTTGTTGATCCTACTTGGCCCATTTAAAGACGGTAATAACACTTCAACCAGTATGTTAGGCAGGTGATTAAAGTGATAACTCATATCACGACGGCCGGCTGCCTGGCAAGGGTTAGGCAGCTTTCTCCGTTAATCTCGATACTCTTCGTACCAACGTGAGAGGGACGAGAATTAAAGTGGTGTTCGAGTCACGCTAGTGATTAAAGAGGTATGCATGCCGGTCGCTCAAAAGCAATGGCAAACTACTGAGCGTAATTCTTGCCAAGAAATCTCAACAACTGCTGAATAGATGCTGATGTTGACAGCATGTCCTGTAAAGATATGCAAAAAAAAAAAAAAAAATAAAACGAAAAAACAAAATATTCACGACTAGCACAATACCGTATGGGATTTATTCTTCGGTTGGAGGAATGTCTTCTTACCGTCATTAAGTTGATTTAATGAAGATAGGAAGCACAGATGCTATTTTTGGCTCTTTGACAAGGTTATAGACAATCAATAGAATCGATGAAACACACTACTTTCACTTTTGTCGACCAAGGAGAGGCTTCGAGTAAAGTAGATGAACAAGCTCGGGAAGTCCTTTAACATATGGAGTGAATACACTCTAACCGTACCTATGTCGAGAGCTTATACAAACAACAGTGAATGATGTTAATGTGACAGCAACTGGAGATCCTCAGACACCCTCACAATATATCCGGATTACGACAAGGTTATTCCTGTCCCCTCTCTTGTTCG